>JARQOC010000004.1:604030276-604051436 GCA_033576535.1 Allobates femoralis
ACAAAATAGGCATAGAATCAATGTAAAAAAGAAAATACAATAAATAAAGCAAGAAATGACCCTGCTCAAAAGAGCTTACAATCTACAACGGGATAGGGGTTGCACAAGGTACAGGGGCTTATTGCACTGATGGTCCAGGCATCTTGAGGAAATGGGGCATAGAACTAAGCTTACATGGATGGTCATTATACAATCTGTGTAGACCTTTTTTGGTTTGGTGGAGTTTATAGAAGAGTAATGTCCAGAGGGATAGCCCATTCACTGTCTACAGTATAAAGGACTTCTATTAGGGAGTATGATAGGCCGCCTTAAAAAGATGCGTTTTTAGGGATCGTCTGAAGCCATGCAAGTTGTGGATAGTCCTGATTTCTTGGGTAAAGCATTCCAGAGGTTTGGTGCAGCTCTGGAGAAGTCTTGGAGCCGGGAGTGGGAGGATCGGATTAGTACAGATGTCAGTCGAAGGTCATTTGAGGAACGTAGAGAGCGGGTGGGGTGATAGACAGAGATGAGGGAGGAAATGTAGGGGGGTGCTGCACTGTGAAGAGCTTTGTGGGTGAGAACAAGCAATTTGAATTTGATCCTGTAGTATACGGGCAGCCAGTGTAATGACTGGCAAAGAGCAGAGGCATCTGAGTAACGATTGGCCAGATGGGTGATCCTGGCTGCTGCATTAAGGATGGACTGGAGAGGAGAAAGTCTGGTGAGGGGGAGGCCGCTTAATAGAGAATTGCAATAGTCTACACGGGAATAGATTAGGGCCACTGTGAGGGTTTTTGTTGTTTCCAGGGTGAGAAAGGGGCGGACTCTAGAGATATTCTTCAGGTGTAAGCGACAGGAGCGGACGAAACATTGTGTGTGGGAGGAGAAGGAGAGATCGGTGTCAAACATAACACCCAGACAGCGAGCCTGCTGCCTAGGCATTATCGTGGTGCCACAAACTGAGAAAGAGATGTCCGATTTAGGAAGGTTAGTGGATGGGGGGAGCAGAAGAAGTTGAGTTTTGGAAAGGTTTAGTTTCAAATAGAGAGTGGACATGCTATTGGAAACTGCAGCTAGACAGTCATTGCTGTTCTTTAATACCGCAGGGGTAAGGTCAGGGGCTGAAGTGTATAGTTGTGTGTCATCAGCATAAAGATGGTACTGGAAGCCAAATCTGCTGATGGTCTGTCCAATCGGGGCTGTGTAGAGAGAGAAGAGGAGAGGGCCAAGGACTGAACCCTGAGGGACTCCAATAGTGAGGGGAAGAGGGGAAGAGGTGGAGCCAGCAAAAGATACACTGAAAGAGCGGTCAGAAAGATAGGAGGAGAGCCAGGAGAGAGCAGTGTCCTTTATGCCAATGGAATTTACCACTGAAAGTGAGGCGCTATGCTGATTGGTCGCCGTCAGCACACAGCGACCAATGAGAATAGCGCCTCACTTCCCATAGACATATAATGGACGACTTTGAGTTTCACATTTACCCATGAAAGTGAGGCACTATTCTCATTGGTCACCGGCAGCACACAGCGACCAATGAGAATAGCGCCTCACTTACAGCGGTAAATGTGAAACTCAAAATATTCCATGTATTTGAAGTATGGCGCCATACAGCGCGGCGCTCTTCTGATTGGTTGCCGCCTTCAGCGCGCCGAATAATCGGAATAGCGGCGGCCGCTATGCCGCCATATTTGAAATATACTGAGTAAACTATACACAGATTCTAGAATCCCGATGCAATCGCATCGGGCTCACAGCTAGTCACTAATAATTGTACAGAATTGTATCTTTATTTTAGAAGATTTGTCTTTGATGTATTTCTTCCCAGACAGGAGTGTTGGATTTTATGAAGATTTTTTAATACAAATATATAAATCAGATTCCTCCAAAAGAAGAACATATAGAAGATCAGAAACAATCAATCAGTGCCGAGACCAAGACAGTTGCGCTCTTTCTGCGCCAGAGAAATAGGCACTACAGTACAATGCATGTAACATGCAGTACCACACACTGTTCAAAAGTGGCCGCTACTGAGCAGAGATTCCCCAATTGTTGGATTGAGACTCCTGGGAGGAAAGAGTCATCGACCCCAAATTCACAGTGTAAATAGAGGATATGTTTGAATCCGACGTACAAAGCCGATGCAATTGGTAAAAGGTTTTTTTGAATGCTGGTGCCCAAAGTCCTGAGTAAATATAAAAGTGCTGCATATTTCCACGTAGGACTGAATGTTTTCTATTTACCGTATATACTCGCGTATAAGCCGAGTTTTTCAGCCCAAAAATTGGGTACCGCCCTCGGCTTATACGCGAGTCAGTGCGGGGGCTGCTGTATACAGCAGTATACAGCAGCCCCCGCATCCCCAGTAATGCAGGGCCCCCCCAGCCTGACTCCGGTCACCTGTAAAGCAAATTATACTTATCATTGTCCCGCTGCTGTCCGCGCCCGCATCTGCCGGCATCGCGATCCTCCATCTTCATGCGTCTTCTTCCTGTTTCCTGTGTTCGGCGCCGGTAATGACGTCATTACCGACGCCGAACACAGGAAACAGGAAGAAGACGCATGAAGATGGAGGATCGCGATGTCGGCAGATGCGGGCGCGGACGGCAGCGGGACAATGATAAGTATAATTTACTTTACAGGTGACCGGAGTCAGGCTGGGGGGGCCCTGCATTACTGGGGCTGCCTGTATACTACCACTGGGGCTGCTGTATATAGGGGCTGCTGTATACACCAGTGGGGTTGCAATACCACTGGGGCTGCAATACTACTGGGGCTGCTGTATATAGGGGCTGCTGTATTCACCACTGGGGCTGCAATACCACTGGGGCTGCTGTATATAGGGGCTGCAATACCACTGGGGCTGCAATACCACTGGGGCTGCTGTATATAGGGGCTGCAGTATACACCACTGGGGCTGCAATACCACTGGGGCTGCTGTATATAGGGGCTGCAATACCACTGGGGCTGCAATACCACTGGGGCTGCTGTATACAGGGGCTGCAATACCACTGGGGCTGCAATACCACTGGGGCTGCTGTATATAGGGGCTGCTGTATACACCACTGGGGCTGCTGTATATAGGGGCTGCAATACCACTGGGGCTGCAATACCACTGGGGCTGCTGTATATAGGGGCTGCAATACCACTGGGGCTGCTGTATATAGGGGCTGCAGTATACACCACTGGGGCTGCAATACCACTGGGGCTGCTGTATATAGGGGCTGCAATACCACTGGGGCTGCAATACCACTGGGGCTGCTGTATATAGGGGCTGCAATACCACTGGGGCTGCTGTATATAGGGGCTGCAATACCACTGGGGCTGCTGTATATAGGGGCTGCTGTATACACCACTGGGGCTGCTGTATATAGGGGCAGAGTCAACAGTAAGAAAAGGTCGAATTCTAGACATATTTTTGAGGTGTAGGTGACATGAGCGAGAGACCGGATGTGGGGAGTAAAGGAGAGATCCGGGTCAAATATAACCCCAAGACAGCGGGCGTACTTCTGAGGAGTAACAATAGGAGAAATGGCAATATTAGGTTTCGGAAGATTAGGAGAAGGAAGAAACACTAGAAGTTCAGTTTTTGACACATTCAATTTAAAGGGAGCCTGTCACCCCCAAAACACCTCAAAAGCTATTAAAAGCTGTCCCTAGAGGATAGTAACACTTACCCTACACTCCTTTTAGCTCCTAAATGCAGCTAGTGAAAATGAAGATAAATGTTATTACACTACCTCATTAATGATGATAATTAGTGACTATGGTATTCATAGTCACCCTGGCAGGCTGTCCCTCTTCATGATATCACGCCTCAATAGGCGTGATCTTCAAATCAGATTCAAATGCGCGCCTCCCCGCTCTCCTGTGTGTCGGCCGTGCTGCAGTGGGGCTGGGTGACGCGAATCGCGTCATTTCTGGCGCCGGGTGACGTAGTACACCCGCGCCGCTCTGTTGGCTTCAAGACTTTGGAGTGATTATTTCAAGCAGCGCAGACTGTATATACACCATCCCTGGATTTGAAGACAAGGAGAAGACACAGGAGGAGACGTAGAAAATGAAATGAGAGAAGACATAGGAGGGGAAAATGATGAAGGGAGAAGTGACGAAAGAGAGTCACCAAACATAGAAAGAATGCTTCAAATTAAAATCAGAATTTATTGGATTTAAGCAAAATGATCCCCATATATGATTATAAACTTCATGTGGTTAGAAATGTTTGAGAGCTTTGCTGATAAATTTGACTTGACCAATGATGAGAAAATCAATTATTTAAAATATGGTTACCTGATGTATTTGTAAGGCCGGCTTCACACCACGGTTTGGAGCTGTCAAATTCTGTCCGGTGTTTTGCAGGATGCACCGGACAGAACCTGACAGCACAAACGGAGGGCAAATATGCCTTACGATCCTGTTTTTTTGCAGGATTCGATTGTGCTCGCTGCTGCCGCTGTCCAGTGCTGAAACTTCACCTCGTGTGTACAGGGGGGCTGCCTGTGGTGCTGAAATTTCAGCTGTGGAGCTCTTCATTGTGCTGAACTTCAGTGGCTGCTCTGAAATGTTGCGCTGTCCATGGTGCTGAACAAGCGCAGCTGCATTTCAGAGCTGCCACTCTTCAGCATCAGGCATCCAGGAACCAGTCTGATTTTTCATTGGATCCGGAGCGATCCAGAGCGATCCGGAGCCCATAGACTCTTATGTTAGGGGCACCGGTTCACCCCAGATCTGGGAGGATCCAGTTTTGTTCATTTTTTGCACCAGACACAAAAAATGATGCAGACTGCGATTTTGTGTCCGGGGCAAAAAACGAACACAACCGGATCCTCCCGGAAAAGCACAAGAGCGGAGGACACATAAGACCAATCCGGCGCCATAGGGATACATGGGGGTTCTGTCTGGTTCACACCGGTCAGACCCGAACCCGAAAAACTGTGGTGTTAAGCCGGCCTAAGGTGACTTGCATTAAAAAAATCATTTGATGCTTAGGCGGCCGTCACACGGTTCAATATCGCTAGCGATATTGTTAGCGATCACATGCACGCGCGATCGCTAACAATATCGCTCACATCGCTGGTGAGCTGTCACACAGGCAGACTCACCAGCGATGTGGAGCAGCGAGATCGCTGGTAACTATGGTACACATCGGGTTACTAGGCGCCGCGCGGCGCTTAGTAACCCGACGTTTACCATAGTTACCATCTCCCAGCATAGGCTGTGCCGCTGGGAGATCGTTCATCGTGGTGTCACACACCACAATGATGCAGATTGATCAAGCGATTATCGCTTGATATGAGCTCCGGCTCACCAATCTGCGATGTCACGATCAAGCGATTTTACATTGTAAAATCGCTTGATTACACGCAGCGATGCACAAACGATATCGCTTAAGCGATCAAAAAGGAGATTGCTGGCTTCCGGTTCCGGCGCCTCCATGTGCGGTCGTGTGTAGAGAAGCTCTGCAGCCCGCCGCAATCAGCAGTCACATTCCCTGAGCCCCGACCGATCCTCCTGCACCGCAATGTCCGGGACCAGATCTGGAGTGATGGCCACGATTGACCGGTATGTCACACGGGGCGGAGAGGGGGAGATAAGCGCCCCTGCAAAAGACACTGAGCAGAGTGGCGCGAAAATAGTAATGGCGGCAGCCGCCGCGGGTCCGGAAGGACAGGAGAGGAGAGAGATCCTTCCTGCAGGGAATCTAGGGGAAATACAGGCAGAGGCGATGGATCACACCAGGATGAGGGATAGGACGATGGCAGCCACCCAGAGTCAGCTAACTCCGCCACAACAACAGTCTGAGGAAGTAGGTGGTGAGGAGAGAGGAGAAATACTACATGCTAAGAGCCACACACAATTGCATATTGACTATAAGACTCTGGCTAAGGAGCTAGCCCTGTATTTAGCTGAGGATTTTAAACAGGCAATCTCAGATCTGGTGACCACTTCAACCCAGGAGTTAAATGCCAAGCTAGTTAACCAGGACCAGCAACTTCATGAGGCAGAAGCCAGGATTTCTGCAGCAGAGGACAGAGTGATGGATTTGGAGAATCAGCTACAGTCGCTTCAGAAACAGGCAGCGTTCACCCTCAATAAACTTGATGACATCGAGAATAGGGCACGCAGAAGCAATCTAAAAATAGTGGGCCTCCCTGAAACAATCCCTCTAAATCAGCTGGAAGAGATATTTGAGGTGGAATTGCCAAAAGCGTTCGGTCTCACCCACAGATGCAAAACAGAGCGTGCCCACAGAATCGGCCCACTCAGACCCGCACGGAGAGGGAGAGGGGAACAAATCTGGACAGGGGAGAGAAGCGAACAAAGCTCGTCATGCCATAGCTAAATACCTAAACCATAGGGACAAAGAGGAAATCCTACGGGCTTACAAAGCTAAAAGACACCCCCTAGTGGTTATGGGAAACAAAGTACTGGTATTTGCTGACTACTCTGTTGAGGTGACAAGACGCAGGAGAGCCTTCAGTGAAGTCTGCACAATTTTGTACAAGAGAAATACTCGTTTTCAATTAAACTACCCTGCAACGCTTATTTCGTTCGCCTGAAGGAGTGTTATTGTCCTTTACGGCTCCCGAGGAGGCGATGGCGGAAATCAAGAGAAACAACTTATCACCGAGAGCTGGAGGATCCACTGGCCCAAGAAGATTAGATGATCCAACTGATCAAAATGCTGGTATTGAGAGTGACCATACGAGAGATCGGGACTCTGTTAGATCGTATAGACTACGCTCTGATGCCGCCCTGGATGAGGGAGCAACGAGATCTTCAACACCTAGACAACAACGGCAGTCAGGAGCGAGATGGAACAGGAAAAAAACCAGCGTGATCCTGCTCCGAATTTTGATCTTTAACAGATAGAATTTTGAACATCTCTTCTGATCTGTCCGAGACTTTCCCAGGTTGACAACAGCAATAGATGGAGAGAAAGAGATGCGGGAAGGAGGGTTATACTTTTAAACCCCCCTCATCCCCCCCCCCCCTTTTTTTTTTTTTTTTCCTCTCTTTTTCTCCTTTTCTCACTCTCCTGCATTTCTTGTCCCCTACTCTTTCTTTCAGGAAGGACACCAGACCACGATTGATATTGATACGGCTGAAGAGACTAAAAGAGAAGGGAAATTCTCGACATTTAGTAATACTATTAGTGTTATTTGCTTTTCTCTCTCTATAACCTGGTTTTTCTTTTCTGAGGGGGAAAACTTTTTTTTTCTTTTTTATTTATATTTTTTTTTGGGGGGACTTTAAAAGGTCCTAATTAACTACTGGGAATATTCTGCTCTGTGATTCCCTGAAAACGGGCTATGTGGAGAGGCGGGATTTGCTACCAATGATTTGATGATAAAGGGGGCTCGGGTTTTGTTTGACCGAAATGTTTTTTCCGTTAAGGCACACATCTTTAATTTATGCGGCGGGTTAGGAGCGGCACTGACTGGCATCAGAGAGGAAAAAAGAGAAGTCGCTAGGCTACGTCATGGGGAGGGAGGGGGGTGGGGGTGAAAAAGGGAGGAGAGATATATTGAATTTTTTGAGAGAAGCTAGAGATATCTTACTAACTACAGTGCAACCGTCACTTTTCCTGGATAATAAATCGAGTGTTACACATGAGGGCCTCCAGAGTGGAGAGCAAGTCTACCCGTTCCTAAATAATCATCTGATGAAAGTGCTTCTGTTGCGTGATCATGGTTAGATGGGTATCGTGGAATGTGAAGGGGCTGCGTTTGGCACAGACGAAAGACACTTTGATTGAGGATACATTTTGTGGGATGAAAGTGAAGAAGGATAGCATCAAATACTTAGGCATCCATTTAGCAAGAACGGCGGGACAGATTTATAGACTAAACTTTACTCCGGTCATAGCAAAAATTGAAAAAGAGCTGTTCGGGTGGAGGAATCTGCCTCTGTCTTTGCTGGGACGCGGTCATCTTATTAGGATGAGAAGTTTTGCAAGATTGCTCTACCCGCTTCATACGATCCCTCTGCTGTTGAAACATGTGGATACTAAAAGGATTAACACCGCTTTCTCAAACTTCTTAATGAGGGGCAGAAAACCTAGAATAGCCTTCAACACGTTATTACAGCCAAAACTAGAGGGAGGACTCCGACTGCCGGACGTTAGAGGTTATAATTTGGCTTGTTTATTACGAAATGTGTTAGATTGGGTTAAAAAAACGAGTAGGTTCTCCGACATTGAGCTAGAGGGAGAGATGTCAAAACCGTGGGATCTGTCTTCACTTCTACACTCCCCTTTATCTAGTCTGCCAGTTAATATTAAGCATACAACTATTTGTAGGGACACGATAATGACGTGGAAGGGGGTAAGGAAAAAAATGAATCTATCCTGGAGAATCTCTAAAGGTTTGAACCCATGGGCCTGCCCTGCGTTTAAACTGGGGTATGAGAACGTACTCTTTCGGGCCTGGAGGGCGAAGGGGATATTGACGGTGGGAGACCTTATGAATAGAGAAGAAACGAGATGGTTAACGGGTGAAGAGATATTATCTAGATATGATCTACATAGCTCACATCTTTTACAATATCAACAAATGAAAGGTTTCCTCAGATCCAGTTTAGTCGATGTCTCTAAAGAAATTAGTCACTCCCTTTGGGATGATCTACTGATGATGAGAAAGGAAGACACACCCATATCCCACCTTTATAGTAAACTACAAAATACACTCAGGCCACTATGCTCATCCAATCTATTTTCAAGGTGGAAAAGACACTTAAAAGATCCTGATCTAACACAAAAGATATTAGAGGGCTGGAGGTTAGTGAGGAAAAACAAATAATGAGAAATGGACAGACACACAATTTCGTCTCATGCATGGGACAATTCAGGGTTTTAATTTGCCTCCAACACCTAATAATCCAGGGCGATGGGTCCATTGTCCCAAGTGCAAAATGTCTGGGACAGACTTGGAGCATGGGATTTGGTCCTGTGTAGAGACACAAATTTTTTGGGATAGAGTTAGGGGAATGACTTCAGACCTATTTGCTACAAAAGATAGTTTGAACCCACTGCTGTGGTTGTTCCACTATTGGGAGGAACGAGAAGATAATCGGCAGCCACATATTCTGTTTCACACAATTGTTATGGTGGCAAAGAGACTCCTGCTACAAAATTGGCTCAAAGATTATGTCCCAGGACTAGATTTGATAAGGGACAACTTGAATAAAACTATGAATCTTGAATCCATGGAAACTCTGAGAAATGTGGATAGATTGGCGGGTAAATTTTTTCTAAAATGGAGACCGTTCATAGAGAAATCTCTCTTGGCCACCGATATCAAACTGTTTATGATGCCTTATAGGAACTCGTCATGGTACGCACTGGAGGACCTCAATGGTACACTAGGACGGTTAAAAATTTGAATAAATATAGTGAGAATATGTGACTAGATGACATAAATGGAGTATTATTATCTCTAATTCCTAATTTAATTTTAAAGTAGTTAGGACACTCTCTCAGGGGGTTAATTAGATTAGGACCATCAAATATAAGGGCGGATAGCCACACATTTGGAGTTAGTTTGGCAATACACGTTTCCTTGTTCGTTATTTTCTTATACATTTATTTTAACACAGGGTAACATGGGTGCTTACCCATTTAAGCATATGGCAACAAGATTGTATACATTTATCTGATGTGAGGATACCTTTTCTAAGTGCAAGTTTTACATGCCTTTTTCTTCTTTATATATTCTCGTTAATGTAGGAAAGATGTTTATCTTTATGAGAAATGGTTGTATATCCTGTATGCTCTTAAGAAAAAAAGCAATAAAAATGATGGTTCAAAAAAAAAAAAGGAGATTGCTTAAACGATATCGTGCATTAAATTGATGCGTGTGACGGCGGCCTTAGTCAAATAAGTAGTTAATTGATAGACAGATTACAAGATCTGATTGTTTATAAAACCAATAAAAATCCAGATCTTGAAATTTTATGAATTTTGGAGATTGGACAGAAAGAATACAATTATTTTATTATGTCCATACATAGGCGAGTTTATTACGTAATTGTCAAAAATGCCAAATCACAGCCAATGGTGAAACATTTTGTGGCCAAATTCGGGTTTAATGAATTCTAACATACGTGTTATGGCCTCAAACAGGAAAAATCTCTATGAATGTACAAAATTGTTAGATATTACTCAGAAATATCAGGACAGGAAAAAAGATACAAAGCAAATTGTGTAAAATCAGACAGATTAAATATTATAAAAAGCCGCATCAGACTCCCCTAAAGGCCCCGTTACACCTAACTATGTCCCAGCAATCCGACCAACAATGGGGGTCGCTGGGACATCGTTATCTGATCGCTGGTGAGCTGTCAAACAGGCAGATTCACCAGTCATCAGGACCAGTGAGAGCGCTGGTAACCAGGGTAAACATCGGGTAACTAAGCAGAGCGCGGCGCTTAGTTACCTGCTGTTTACCCTGGTTACTAGCTCCCAGCTTGCTGTGCGGCACTGGGAGGTCGTTCATCGTTGGTCTCCTGCTTTCACACGCGCCGATGCCGAGCGCTCAGCGGAAGACTAACGATAAATTTATGGTCCAGGTCATTTACCAACGATGAACGACCTCATCGTTGGTCGTTGTTAAATGTCTCAAACCGGTGACGTTTGCAACGATATCGTTAACAATATCGTTGTGTGTAACAGGGCCTTGACACAAATAATTTCCATGACAAAATATATGAAATTCATAGGAAATGACATACTTGCTACAACGCTTATAATCTAATTAAAATCTCACCAAATCATACTTCCCAGAAGGTAATTAGTGATAATTCTTACACTTCCAACAATATTCTAACTTTCTTCCTTTGAAAAGATAAATGACGTCTTACACACTTGATCACCGGCAGGTGAGCTCCGAGACTGGAAACCTCCCTGAGATGGAATGTGACCTTCAGCCTCCGAGCTTTTAAAACATTCTAGAATTTTTTGGTTTAGGTAAGTTTTACATAAAATGTGACTACATGTTATTAGCAAAATCTAATGGTCATTACTCACTGTTTATCCTCCTGGATCTCTCCGCTGCATTCGATACTGTGGATCACTAGCTCCTTCTCTCTATGCTCTGCTCTATTGGGGTTAAGGACACCGCTCTCTCCTGGTTCTCCTCCTACCTCTCTGAACGCTCCTTCACTGTATCTTTCGCCGGCTCCTCTTCCTCTCCTCTTCCACTCACGGTTGGGGTTCCTCAGGGTTCAGTCCTAGGTCCCCTTCACTTCTCTCTATACACTGTCCCCATTTGACAAACCATCAGTAGATTTGGTTTTCAGTATTCTCTCTATGCTGACGACACCCAGTTATACAACTCTTCTCCTGACATCACCCCCACATTGCTACAAAATACCAGTGATTGTCTGTCTGCTGTCTCTAACATCTGTCATTTAGAAGCTCATCTTGAGCAGACACACGGTCTCCACCATTCTTTCGAGAGTTCTCACTACAAAACAAAGTCCATATTACCAGAATCTTCTGTCACCTCATTTTCTACCAAAACATTTTTTGATTTCTCTATTACGCATTTATGACAGACATCCACCATGTGAAAATTATTCCTTAACTTCTTTTTCTCCATTTATAGACGCCCGCTTAGAATCACATTCACATTCTCAGTCTCATGGTGGGGTTACACGTCCCGATATCGCGGCGATATCGGAGGCAACGCCGCGGGAGCGCGCATTTTTTCATCCCTTTTCCCGATATCGCATCGCCGGTTTACACGCTGCGATATCGGGAAACAACGTCCCGCCGATGTGTACGCCCACCAACCCAGTAACGACCATTTAACATGGGAGTTAATGGGTGAGGTGCGAGTACGCATCGGAGTTGGGCTGTCACACGCAGCGATGCTGGTACAACGGCCTTACGATATCGGCGAGTTGAATAGCTTTGCTATTCAACTCCGATACCGTTTTTGCATTGTTCCAGCATCGCGTTGGATGCTAAACAATACAACGCGCACCCAATATCGGCTCCAACTCGCGACCCACGTGACTTTTTGTCGGAGTTGGACGCCGATATCGCGGCGTGTAAACCCACCATGAGTCTCACACTCTTGTATAAGCTAAGCCAAAAATGTTCCAAGTCAGAATTATCTGAAGACTTATGTTCTATGTTACTCTGCTTAGAGGAGGTCACAATAAGATTCATTTTTCTTACCTGAAGATAATTGCTTGTTGCTTGTGACTTTGCTGGTTCTGATCATCTGGACACCTGGCACTTGTAGTATTTCTTCTTCTCAGAATGTCCAATACATTTGGTACTTCTTAATGCAATACAGCACATGTAGTCCTTTTCTTCAGAAGATTACAAGCCCACCTGACAATCATAGAAGCTTGATATTTCTCTTTGGATCTCTAATCTTCTTCTTCTCCCACCGTCAAGGTTTGTGAGGTCGAGGTTCACTGAGGCTCGCCAATTTAGAATACATCATTTCCATGTATATTTTTAAGTTCTGGACTTCTTACCATATGTGCATCATTGAAAGAGAGAGCATCAAAATATACTTACAAAAGATATGGTTTATTTGTAGGATTTTCAAAAAGAAATAGATGCAGCTGAATACATGTTATGTTACATAATAACAAAGAAGTTATTGTCTTTATAACATGATTGCAGTCTGCTTCCAGCCATCTTTCCTTGGAGGCGCTGTCAGCTGTATTTGAGATGCACCTTGTCAATAGCTTGACTATTGTCCCCATAAGGGAGAGCCCCCTCCAATGCCATGTGCTCAATGTATATATCACCATGTGCTACACTGTTATCTAGATATGGAGCTTGGGCTTCTCACTATGATGTAACCATTCTCCAGACCTACATATATCTGTATAGCACATACACTGTATGTCAGCAATATGTATATTCAGGGTTCAAATAATGCACTTATAATTTCATTCAACTTAATTCATATTTCAAACGACTATACCCAGTATTAAGTTGAAATAAAAATGAATAAAGTCAATTCTGGTTTAACAGTAACAGGATAGGAAATCCCTGTGAAGAGACTATGCACAAGATCACATTGTGTGTGACTTGGGAAACACACTTCTGGCTGAGAGGAGCGGAATCGATGGCCAGTATGGGAATTGATATTGTTAATGCCAGATCATGGGTCTGAGCAAAGCAATAATCCACCATCGTGAATCCTGCTCCAATATCCAGAAGAACCGAGATAGTCTCAGTTTTTGCACCAATAATCACCTCCGCAGAAATGGTGATCTGAGATGTGTAAATGGAGGAAATGTACACACCCTAGTCATCTCCCTCCAAATGACCATGGGGACATGACTTATAAGATGGTGTTATATGTTTGGGGATAGATGGAGAGACCCCAATATAATGACTCTTAAGACCACAGTAGAAGCATTCCCTTGTCCTTTGGCCAACTGCAAGCGACTTAATATAAAGGGAAGCACCTCTAACTGCATACTGTAGGTTTGTCAACCTGCATCTGTGGGACCTCCACCCTGGGGACAACAAGGGGCAGGGTCAGTGTGAGTCTTTCCCTGAAGCATCTATCCACCCTGAGAGCAAAGGCCATAGCAGCCTCCAACAACTTCGAGGTGGCATATTGGGCCTGAGAGTTTTGATGTCTAGTTCAGAGGTTCCCAACTCCAGTCCTCAAGGCACACCAACAGTGCAGGTTTTCAGGATTACCTCACTATTGCACAGTGGTTGAAATCATCACCTGTGCAGGTGATTAAGTTACCACCTGTGCAATACTAATACTAGAATCTAGCTGATAAACTCTGAGAGAAGTTTCTCCTAAGGTTATGGTCATTCCACTGGGTGTTAGTGACCCATCTCTGGACCTCTGAGCAATACTCCTCAGCCGGCTGTGCCCCCTACTGGAGCCTATGAACTTTAGATTCAGCAAGAGAGAAGCCATCAGGATCACCCCAGGACCAATGTCACAAAAAACTTGTCCACAACCGCAAAGATGGAGAATCGGTCAGCAGAGAAAAGGCCCAGGACTGGGGATCCCCCTTAAGAAGAGAGATAATGATCCCCACTTGCTCTTCCTCACTCCCTGTAGAATGAGGGCTGAGCTTAAAATACAGTTTACAAGCCTCCCTAAAAACAACAAATTTATCTCTCCCACCAGAACATTTGTCAGGGAGAGATAGACTGGGTTCTGGCAAAGACTGGGCATCTGGGGAGACCAGGAACCCTGCAATTTGCTGCAGCTGTTGTACCACCTGCAACCGCAGACCAATTACCTCATCCGTGAGGGTCTGGATTAGGCATGCAAAAACATCAGGGAAGCCATAGGACTTTAGTAAAAAGAGGGCTAGTGATAATGTCACAAGGTATTTAGGAATGACTGGGGGACCAGGGGGCCCTAGCTGTCTCTTATCCCAGAGTTACCTCTGAAGGTGAGGATGTCTGAGCTACCACCCTCGCCATGCTCCTGGGCAGCCCTGGTCTAATACCCCCTTTCCTCCACCCAGGGGGGCTGGGACAAGAGTGGCAAGACCCCACACAAATAGAGCATAAGGTACCAAAACAAACTTGAAAGCTGTAGCCCAAAACCCAAAGGCTTCAGCCAACACCGCTCCAACCAGATCTCCAGCTGCAGCAAGACACATCCTAACTTCACCAGATCAGTGTAAGAAATGAAACTCACCAGCGATATGTGATTGGCCATGTGACTATTTATAGGGAGTGTGAGTGGTAATAAATCTGGCTTGTCGGGAACACAAAAACAAGCGCCAGTAAGGTAAAGCTGACATTAACCATTGCTGACCCCAAAAAAATTAACTACATTTAAATCGAACAGACCCAGAGCTGCCACAAGACTCCAACGGAGCCGTGACGGTATGAATACTTTTTCAAGAGAATATACAGTATATAGTGGTGCAGATTAATGTGAACTCTACACGTATACTGACATTCCTGGGAATTTGTGCTCATATGTACAGGAGCATCTGAATGAATTAGAATATTATCAAAAAGTTCATTTACTTCAGTAATTCAATACATAAAGTGAAACACATATATTATATAGAGTCATTTCAACAGTTTGTTTCTGTCAATGTTGATGATTATGGTTTAAACCAAATCAAAAACTAAAGATCATTATTTCAGAAAGTTAAAGTAGGGAGGATGAAGAGTTAAAAACTGTGCTGCCATATTCCACGAGACATCAAAGGATGAATATAATATTGAATATTAGTCAACACCTTTCAGGGCTCCCTGAAACATGGCTATATGATATTGATGTGTTCTGAGGAAGGGGCCAGGTGGCCTGAAACACGATAACTAATAAATCAATATTATATCCACCCTTTGATGTCTCGTGGAGTACGGCAGCGCGGTGTTTAACCCTTCATCCTCCCTCCTCTATATGCACCACGCTGGGGACTGCAGCAGCCGTGATCTGCTCTTATAGTAGTTGTGACTCTCACAACCACACAAGGTGAAGCCTCTGATACCGATTTAGGTCATATTTTATCTCTCAGACCCTTCAACCTCCCTACTTTAATTCAACCTTTGGGTTTTCATTGGCTGTAAGCCATAATCATCAACATTAACAGAAATAAACACATGAGATAGATCCCTCTGTGTGTAATGACTCTATATAATAGATGTGTTTCACTTTATGTATTGAATTCCTGAAATAAATGAACTTTTTGATGATATTCTAAGTCATTGAGACGTTCCTGTATCTTCTATAGCGTCACAGTTCAGTCACCATCACTAATAATTGTACAGAATATTACCTTTATTTTAGCAGATTTATCTTTGATGTATTTGTTCCTAGACAGGAGTGTTGGATTTTATGAAGATTTTTTAATACAAATATATAAATCACATTCCTCCAAAAGAAGAACATATAGAAGATCAGAAACAATCAGTGACCGAGACCAAGAATGAGATATTCCACAATCCCAGTTATTAATGGAGGACAGTAATCAATGATGTCATAATGATCCCAGAGAGTCAGATAGAACAGGACCTGTGCTTTATGTTATCATCTATTAGATTGGCAGATGGCAAATTTCTGGCTATCAGCCCCTAAGGAATTAAAAGTAGTGTATAGATATATGATCAGGAGGATATAATATTATCATCAGATTATCAGCAAAAGTAATATGATCCTTTCACTATTCTATTCTTTATCACCAGTTTCTTATATTATGATGGTTTCTCCCAGTTTCTTCCCCCTAATATCTTTATAGAAGATCCCCATACACATAATGCAACATGAAGGGGCTCGGAGAAGGCGGCAGTGAAGGTGTGTAAATGTCTGATGGGGTCACACAGCTCATAAAAGTACAGCTGCCCGGCCTCATAATCCAGACAGATCCTGACTCTATCACTGGAGATCTTGTCAGGTAACTGGATCCCTTTACTGTCATGTATCACTGAACACTGATTCTTATATCTCCTCAAACTCCAGGACTTGTTATTATCTCCAATGTATGACTGCTCTCCCCTTCTGTCTATACTGGGATAACACATCCCCACACTCCACACCCCTGATCTACTGCTCTCCACATCCCAGTAATGTCGTCCTGAGGTAAATCCCCTCCTGCTCATCACCTGATAATCCTGGAATCTCTCTGCTGTTTCTGGACGATTCTGCCTCTTATGTATCCTGGTTGCAGTTTTCAGGTCGTCTGATATAAGGAGATTATTAGCAGCTGTGTTTACATCCAGTAATATGTCTGCAGCATCCCATACATAGATCCCGCTCCTTATACCTGTTATTACCTCACATAATGTGTGTAATGTGTGTGAGATCACAGCCACATCCAGGTCATCTCCATCATGGAGCTGTTTATCATGTCCTCTTGTGTCCTCATCACCTCCCTCCTCCTCAGGATCACACAAGTCACCGGTGTCTGGATCCTGTAAGACAGTCAGTGGATCAGTCATGTTACACAGCTCCTCAATGTGCCTCATCCTCCTGGACAGCTCGTCCTTCTTTATCTCCAGCTGATGGATCAGAGCAGACAGTGACAGTGACTCTTCCTTCTCCTGCCTGGAGATCTCACTCAGGACCTTCTTCTCCAGGTCGTCCACCCGTCTCCTGATGTCTGTACACAGGGCAGTGACTCTCTCCGCTTCTCCAGAGGCTTTGTCTTGAGCTTTTCTCCTTCGCTCCTCCAGACTCCGGACTCTTTCCTCAGTCTTCTTTCTCTTTGTGGTCAGTGTCTGGAGAACATTTCTCAGTTTCTCCTTCATCTTCTTTGAGGCCTCATCCAGTGACTCCATTTTATGTCCATTATGTTTCCCAATCAAACTGCAGGACACACAGACACAGACGGCATCCGGAGTACAATAATACTTTATAGGCTCCTTATGGACAGAACATTTCCTTTTCTCCAGAGAAGTGCTGGGTTCAGATAAGACGTGTTCTGCTGATTTGCTGTGAGATCTCAGGTGTTTATCACACAGAGAAGCCTCACAGAGTAGACAGGATCTAACAGCAGGTACAGGAGAGTCCACACAGTAAGTGCAGCAGATCCCGGTGATCTCCTCTTGTTCTTGCTGAGTCACCAGGAAACGTTCTGTGACATTATGGAGATTTATGTTCCTCATCAGTGTTGGCCGCTCCTGAAACTTTTCTCTGCATTCAGGACAGGAATAAACTCCAGACTCGTCCTGTGTATCCAGCACACGATCAATACAGACCCGGCAGAAGTTGTGTCCACATCTCAGCATTACAGGATCCTTAAATATAGATAAACAGATGGAGCAGAGCAGCTCGTCTCTCAGAATAGCAGACGCCATGGCTGACGGAAGAAGGAAGAAACGAAACTACAATTCTCTGATACTGAGGGAAAAAAGGGCAGGTTTAACTATTTAGACACCGGGTGCAGCAGAAACAATGATGAGGTTGGTTTATTATTAGGAGCTAAAAATAATACTAAAGGCCCTTTCACACATAACGAGATCGCTAACGAGATCGTTGTAACGTCACAGATTTTGTGACGCAACAGCGATCCCGCTAACGATCTCGTTATGTGTGACACGCACTAACGATCTGGCCCCTGCCGTGAGATCGTTGATCGTTACACACTGCTCTGGATCATTTCTACGTCGTTGTGCTCCCCTGTGTTTGACAGGGACAATGAGCAACGATCTCAATGCTACGCTATGGAGTGACAATTCCCAACGACCTCGGTATAATTCTGGATCGCTGGTGCATCGTTTTTCACATCGCTGGTGAGATACTTGTTTGACACCTTACCAGCGATGTGAAAAACGACGCACCAGCAATCTCTGCACATCGTTATCGTTATCAGGATCGCTGGTGCGTCGTTATGTGTGACTGGGCCTTTAGGCCAGTTTCACACTAGCGTTCACAATGCAGTGTCTGCGATCACATCCAAACGCAAGCGTACAGCGTTCCTATGTTTAACATAGGGATGCAGTGTACCTGTGTCTGTCTGCGTTCTGCTGCGTTTGCTTGCATTCAAAATAAGTTTTCGCGGACGCACGGAAAATGTATCTTGTTGCTTATTTTGTACGTAAGCCTCCGGCAGAGGTGAAACAATGAATGGGAGCCTATAAGAACGCATTGCCATCTGCAGGTCAAAGCAGGGAACGCATGCGTTCACATAGCCAAACCCATAGAAAATCAATGTCTCTCCCTGTCCTCCCTCTCCGGTAAAGTATACTATGCCTGGCCTGCATTTCCTATGACTTTTCACAGTGAACGCATGCAGATTCAATCAGCTGCGTTCATTTGCAGGTGGCCGCATTTGGCCCTGCGCTTGGGTCTGCTTCCCAGATGTGCAGTGCACCCGAACGCCAATGTGTAACCGGCCCAAGTGCATCTTGAACATTTACAAGAATTGAGGCAATGTGATAGATCAGATTTATCCAGGAGAAATGCATGAATATTGACTAAAGTAACATGCCAATAATACAGAAAGAAGATAAATTAGCTCAGTGCTTCTCTAAAGGTGGGTTTGCACGTTGCGATATCGGCGTTCAATTGCAATGAAAAGTCACGTGGTTCGATCGTTGGAGCCGATATCGTTCCTGCGTTGTATGGTGTGAACATCCAATACGATGCAGGAACGATGTCAATGCGATATCGGGGATTGAATGAGCGTGCTCTCCAATGGTCCGATATTGAATGGAGATTGGAGCCGGATCGTCCCGTGTGACAGCCCAACTCCGATGTGTTCTGCCGCGTCACCCATTCACTCCCATGTTAAATGGTCGTTCCTGGGTTGGGGGGCGTACACATCGTCGGGACGTTGGATCCCGATATTGCGCTGTGTAAACCGGCGATGTGATGCAGGGAAAAGCGCGCTCCCGCGTTGTTGGATACGATATTGGCCCGATATCGCGACGTGTAAACCCACCTTAACATTTGGTTGATTCAATTAGGTGCCCTAAACCTGCTCAAGTCATTTCTCAAGTAGCAGTCAATGTGATCTCAGACAATAATATGTATGTTTTTTCCCTTTAGATCAAAATCTGATCTGTAAAGGTACCGTCACACGCCGCAATCTCGGCTGGAGATCTGAAAGGCGATGTGTCGCCCCGGTGAAATCGCCGTGAAATTGCCTCACGGTTGCGGCGTGTGTTTGGGCGATTTTGCAGCGTTAAATCGCCCATTGGCCGTTGCCTGATTCCTGAACAGTGCTCAGTAATCAGGCACAATCGGCAAGGCGATATTTTCGCGTTTTGGCGTGTGACAGGACGATAGTGATGGAAAGAGCGTCGTCTGTGATTTCCCGTAGGCGTGCCTTTAGCGTGCTGGAGTCCACGCCCCGTCTGAACTGATTGGTGTGAGCTACTGTGTTCCCATTGGATGTCAGTTGACAATGCACTATATTTGAAGAGCTGTTCGTTCAGCACCACACACATCTTCAGCTACACAACCGTCCACAAACTTAGTGCAATTACAAGCGCCATAGAATAGTGCAAGCTATGTTGTATGCATGTGTGGCGCCCCTGCGACCAGGAGGCCACAAAGGGAACTGCAGCCAGGAAGGTAGGAACGACAGTTGAACACCAACACCCTCACAGCCCACACAACCCACGGTTCAGTAGAAAGCAGCACCCAACCCGGAGCCTGGGAACTCTAGGTAGGCAAGGGATGGTGGGTTTAGAGACAGTGGGTGGGTCAACACGCAAGTCAGGTGGCAGAGGGTAGATATAGAGCAGGGGGAGGAGAAAGGAGTCAGTAGGCCGGTGTAGGCTGAGCAGCAAAGACAGAAAACACATGTCTTGGAAGAGTGGGGTGTAAGGAGCGCAGAATCTGGAGAGCCAGTGCGAGCCACAGAGAGAAAGCCTATCCGGAGCCAGCACCCCAGGAGTGTGAGGGACAAGAGGGCCAGTGATACTGGGTCCTAGAACTACGGCTGAGACAGCAGACTGCAGGCGGAGTAGCCCTCCTATTGAACCCAAAGACACGGTTAGAGAGAGCCTGGTAGAGCCTCACCCAGGAGGACTATTGGAGGCTAGGCTAGAAGTAGAGTGTCGGCTCTTTTTTTTTTGCAGAAACGTATAAACCAAAAGGCCCTGTTTTTTGTCACGGCACTTGCTATTTATTTTTACAGCAGAGCGCCTTTTGTGTGATTCATATACGGTTTTTGCATTGGTTTTTCATGTTTTTGGTGGGGATTGGTTGCAGTTCACACTGCTGCTTCCAATGTGTGCAGACTCATATTTTTTGCCTAGAAGTAGAGTGTCGGCTCTAAAGGGGACCGAGGCTTCACCCGGTATCCCCAGACTACCGACGGGGGACCTCAGCTACACATTAGGGTCCCTACCCCAAAGGACAGGCAGTTCAGTGACAACCTGGAGGACCCACAGGGGCACGAGTCACCGCCATACTGTCTGGAGACGCACAACAAAGAGAGAGAGAATCAGAGCCTGGAGAGGACACAGAAAGAGTGAGGGGTCATAGAAGGAGCAACCTGGCTGCAGATGGTAAAGGAATCCGGAAGGGAGAGTGTGCCCGTGTAAAGAGTGTAAACTGTGAACTGTGCTGGAACTGTAACTGAGAAAGAACTTGAGAAGTAAACACCGTGAACCCTGACTGACTCCCTCGCACGTTTCTGTCTGCATATGACTTCCCCCAAATAGGTCTGCAGAAGATCCCCGCCTGGAGAGCCACAGCTTGTCAGCTCCGAACACTGAAGGAGGATTTCTGCAGCTTCAGGACCGTAAGTGCATTGCACCCAGCAC
>JARQOC010000004.1:604051536-604148859 GCA_033576535.1 Allobates femoralis
AGATAAAAACGAATAAAATACAATGCAGTGAGGAGCCCTGATGTGAATACACTTAGACATAGCTACAAAAATCATAAAAGTGATGCCCATTTTTGTGCCAAAGTTTGCTATTGAAAGGGTTAAAGGGAACCTGTCATCCCCAGGGCCTATGAAGGTAAACTCTCCCCCTTCAGCAGCACTATGGCTGCATTCTGTGGAGGCGGCTCTTATGTGTAATGTCCCCAGGGAATATGAAATAATGACTTCTATAAATCTGTCTCCATTCCTCTGTTGTGACAGGGAGGTGTGTGCTCTCCCCAGTTCTCACCCGCCTGCCTGCTGTCTATCACATCATCCTCCTTGTTCCAGGTGCCGCCTCCCCTCTTTTTACGTTCATTCTGGGGCCTGCACCGTGAGGAATCTCTTTTCTCCCCAAGCAGCAGCATAGTTCGGGGTCATAGAGACCTGATGCAGCAGAGCTGACTGTGTGTGAGATCACAGTGCAGCATAGTGTGGTGCCCCTGCAACCAGGAGGCCACAGAAGGAAGTGCAGCCAGGTAAGGCAAGATGGTTGAATACACACCCACACCGCAGCACACACCGACCCTACGCCTAGGACTCTAGGTTGGGTAATGGGTGGCGGGTATATATAGCAAAGTGGGTTGAGTGTAGGTGAGCACTGACAAGTGGTTGGAGAAACAACAGGAGTTGAGCAGTTGGAGAGAGAACACCGAAGGGAGAAGGTGGTTGGAGAAGTAGTGAGAGAGTCTTCCCAGGTGGTTTTGGGTTCCCTGGAGGCGCAGAATCCCGTGAGGCATAGCTACAAGGAGAGAAAGCCCACTCCATAGCCTGGAGGTGACGGGAAGGAAAGAGACTGAAAGACACACTCCACAGCTGAGATGGTGGGAGGACAGGGGCCCTGCAGCCTGACAGACCTTAGCTGGCCGGAGGAACCCTTGGACTGACGCAGTGAGAGAGAAGGAGCCTGGTGTACCCAAATATCTGAACCTGGGACACTGTAGGCTAGGCCATGACCAGAGAACAGTCTCTGAAGAGGGGACCGGGGATAATCCAGACCCTAATCATGAGACATACCGGTGTGGGGCAGGTGCTTTATGGCCTGCAGCCTAACTTTCGACCACAGACTAAGCACACAGTCATCACACTAGGACTGGTGATCGTGACTGAGGGAAATATTCACCCGTGAGTCCGCGACGACCAGACTGAACCCGTGGGTTTGGTACTACGTTGAGACTAAGAGGCTTGAAAGGACTTAGAGGAAACAACCCAGAAACGCCACCTGAGCTGCACGAGAATTGTGACCCGGAACGGGGAAATGAGTGTACATTGTGTGAACTTGTAAGAACGTGAGAAAGCTGTAACCGTGAAGTGTTGTGAACTGTTGTACTGGAAAGACCTAAAGTAAAGTACCCAGTAAGCTCAATCCGGCTTGAGACTGTTCCTTCTTAGCGCTACAACCGGGGACGACCAGCACCATGGAGAGCTGCAGCTTTAAAGTAAGTGAATCACAGCCAGCACCGTCCCTCACCAGGCCCTACCAATGCTACCACTCCTTCCCTGGGGACCCGCAGCCCTACCCGAGGAGGTTAACCATCTACGCTGCCCCAGGTCACCGTCCCCAGCAGGAATATGGCAGCAGTGGTTCAATTAACCACATACCTTGGGTGGCGTCATGACAAATCCCCTGTAAATACCCTTTTTTAGACTGATCCCAGGCCACGGGACTGGGTCACGACTACCGTGACTACAGAGAGACGGCACCGGCCCGGTTCCCAAATATCCCATAGCCTGGGGCGCATCAATAGCATTGCTTCACAGTAACAGTACGGAGGCTGGCAAAATGACATTACTGTATAATTAATAAAGTTACCTTTTGGGTTCCTGCATCACTATCCCTCTATACATCTATATCTCAATCTATCTGTCCATCTATCTCTCTATATATCGATCTATCCATCTATGTATTGTGAGGTAGCATACGCCTGGGGGTTTGCTTGACAGCATAAGTGGCACAGACAAACACGTTGAACATAACATAAACACCGGTTTATTATTTTTTTGCATAAACCTGCTTATTACTCACATATCAACATAAATCACACAGTTAACAGGTCATATACACTGTTCACGTGTAATACGACCATTAAACACAGATCACATTTGTTATGTACCCCGTAGCATAAATGACAGCTCCATCGAGGATCAGGAGCACTAACCGTAGCTCCTTTGGCGGTTACCGCCGCCTAGCAGTATAGACACTTTACACGTTATACATAGTATACATATTCAGCAGAACATTAAGGCGTCCCTTACTGACCCTTACAGACCCCGTACAGGCCACTTCCAAGTCTGCCGTCTCAGGCCCAGACCTCCAGGACAGTGGCTGCACCAGACACTCCATCGCAAGCTCCTCCAGGCTCAGCCAGTCTTCCCACCTACAGGTGCTACCAACCTTCAGCCCTCTGATCTCATCGTTCCACTCATCTCCCGTAATCTGGCTGCATCTCTCTGCTCACAGCATACAGTCAGTCAATGGGACCCTCTCACAGTCAGTCCCAATGGCAGTTATGGCCGTCCAGCCTTTGTGGGCTCCAACTCATCACAGGACCCACACCCACATACATCCACAGTCCCCCATGGACTTCTATGGACATCAGCCTTGTCAGGCCCAGACCACACACAGGCACAGTCCGGAATGGACTTCAGCCCTCTAGGCCCAGACCAGGTTCTGAGCCACCTGAGCTCCCGGGCAGTCAAAGCATTCCCCAAGGTCTGCTCACCCTGCCCATGATGCCCGGCTGCCTCCAAGCCTTACCAACACAGGTGAGATCCCAGATGGCAGCCTCACCAACATGGTCAGAGTGAGCTCCCTGCAAGTTCAGCCAGGACCCCCATACACTCAGGTGCTCCACTAACCTCAAGGTCTGGCCACAGGCTTCATACGGCTCAGAGGGACCAGCGTCTCCGGCATGGAGAGCCAGGCATCCTGCCTCATCCCCCCAAAGGGGAAGGGACCCCTCTGAGACACGTCCTCTCCCTCAGAGGATCATGTCTGGTCTCTCGCTCAAACACAGGCTTAGGCAGCTATTATCTTGCCTGCCACACCCACATCTGATACACCCACTCTTGCTCTTTTAGAGGCTGCTCTTTTAGAGGCTGGTCTCATCAACCCCTTTAGCTGTTACCACAGAGCTAACTACCACTTAACCCTTTGTGTACGGCTCAGGGCCCATGTGAGTCATGTCGGCCACGTGCCATAGCGCCGGCATGCCTCACAGTATTTATCTATTTATCCATATTTATCTATCTATGGATATATCTCTATATCTATCCATATCCATCTATGGGGGCCGTTACACGCTACAATATATTAAATGATGTCGGCTGGAAAGTCACGTGATCTATATCGCTACAACAATTTATTGATATCGCTTGTGCGGTGTCACAAGCATAGAACTCATTAACGATGTTTCAATTGGCAGCGATCCAGCGCACAACCCAGCGATCGAGGCCAGCAAGTGTCAGGAATAGGTGAAATCGTTAAGGAGATTGTTATCGCGGTGTCACACTGCACAATGCAAGCAGATCGCATGATCGACGTCTGATTTGGGGTCTGGGTCTCATATCTGCGATTAACGATCTGACCACTTATGGCCACTTTACACACGGCAACATTTCTAGCTTTTCACCAGGTAACTTACTGGCTGGAGTGAAATCATGGAGACATGGTTCTATCTTGTTGCTGTGTACAAATGGAATAATGTGTCCATGATTTCACTGCAACCAGAGATCTGCGAACAATATCTGCACAGATATTTGTGTGTGTGACGTGGCCCTTATGGAGTTGCTGGCTCCATGCTTCAATTTGCACCCTCATCACTCACAGGTGATCTAGGGTCTAGATGGTGTTCTCCCACTGAGAAGTGGGGGGTGGACAAGGAGGACAGGGATATCAGTGTAGGACTCATCAGACCTGAAGTCACTTTGTCGCAGTTGATGAGCAAACAGACATTGGCCAATGTATGTACCAAGAACTTCAGAAATAAAGAAATAAGATTTTGAGTTTTTTGAAAAAAACGTACGTTATTAAACTTTTTTCTCAAATATATATATAGCTTATTAGCATTTGTGCATCATTGGTAGTAGCTGAGTGCTGCAGAGAACTTTTTTCTAGTTATCTATCTCTGTATCTATCTATCTATGTATTAATCTATTTATCCATATCTATCTATCCATCCATCTATTTAAGGCGGCCGTCACACACTATGATATATTCAAACATATCGCTGAAATGTGCCTGATTTGGCATCGCTCCTACGACATCGTTGCGTGTGACAGCATGATACAACTAGCGATAAGTGGTCAGATCGTTAATCACAGATATGAGATCCGGACCCCACATCACACGATGTCGATCATACAATCTGCTGCATCGTTTTGTGTGACACCACCATAACCGATCTCTTTACCGATTTCTCCTATTCACAGCATTGACAAGCATCAATCGCTGGTTGTGTGAACGAACCCTGCACATAACATCGCTGCTGCATCCTGAACGTTATCTATACATGTGACACCTCACTAACGATGTTGTCCACAAGTGCACACCACTGACATCGTTATTGAGTTCCCACACAAAATCGTAGTGTGTGACGGCCGCCTAATCCATATCTATCTACAACAAAAATATTGATCAGCACAACTGGTCTATGGGTGCAAATCAATCAAGCAAACCTTATTCTTGCTCTGTCAATAAATCCAAAAAGAGTGCTGCAGTTTTTTGGATCTATCTATCTATCTATCTATCTATCTATCTATCTATCTATCTATCTATCTATCTATCAGTCTATCTATTCATCTATCCATTCATCCATCTGTCTGTCTGTCTATCCATATATCTATAGGGCCATCACACAATACGATTTTGTGAGCGATCATACCTACAATGTCAGGGGTGCGGCTCATGGACAACATCGTTAGTGAGGTGTCACATGTATAGATAACGTTCAACGTTCAGGACGCAGCAGCGATGTTACGTGCAGGGATCGTTCACACAACCAGCGACGAATGCTTGTCAATGTTGTGAATAGGCGAAATCATAAAGAAGATAGTTATTGTGGTGTCACACTGAACGATGCAGTAGTTTGCATGATCGACATCGTCTGATGTGGGGTCCGGATCTCATATCTGCGATGAACGATCAGACCGATTATCGCTTGTAAGATCCACGTGTCACATGCAACGACGTCGTATGAACGACGGAAAACCCGTGACGTTTCAGCGACATCTTTAATGATATTGTAGCTTGTGAAGGCCCCGATAGATAGATGATAGGTAGGGGGCCGTTACATGCTACGATATCTGTAAATATATCACTGAAACAATACGGATTTTCAGTCACTCCAACCACGTGTTAACGACATCGTTGCGTTTGACAGGTCGATCTTACAAGCGATAAGTGGTCTGATCGTTAATCGCAGATATGAGACCCAGACCCCAAATCAGACAATGTTGATCATGCGATCTGCTTGCATTGTTCAGTGTGACACCGCGATAACGATCTCCTTAATGATTTTGCCTATTCCTGACACTGGCCGGCCTCGATCGCTGGGTTGTGCGCTAGATTGCTGGCGCGCTGCCAATTGAAACATTAACAAGATCTATGCTTGTGACATCGCACAAGCGATATCAATAAATTGTTGTAGTGATATCGATCACGTAACTTTCCAGCCGACATCGTTTAATATATTGTAGCGTGTAATGGCCCCAGTAGAGGGATAGATAGATAGATAGGTAGAGGGCCGTTACACGCTACGATATATTTAAAGATGTCACCTGGAAAGTCACTGTGATCGAGATCGCTAGAACAATTTATTGATATCGCTTGTGCGGTGTCACAAGCATAGATCTCGTTAACGAGGTTTCAATTGGCAGCGATCCAGCGCACAACCCAGCGATCGAGGCCAGCAAGTGTCAGGAATAGGCGAAATCGTAAAGGAGATCGTTATCACGGTGTCACACTGAACGCAGGTTCCCTCAGTTCCACCTCCTCCCAACAGACCCCCAAATAAAAATAAAAAGCAAAAAAATCAGAGGACCCAAGACGTCCTACACTTCCCGCACCTATTCCCTGGCCTTCATCTGTACCTTCCTCACGACCTTCCTCTTTTTTTGGAGTGGGACCCTTCCTACGACCTAGGATCCAGACCGGCCCTTTTAATGGATGTACAGGGAGGGACTTCCTGAATCAAATTATTAACCTCAGAACTCCACTTGGGGTAGCAAATTACCAACAATCCAATGTACAACACAGCAAAATAATGGTAATGGTAGTGAATAAAATAGACCTAAAACGTAACTTTTACTCAGTACTGACATAAAAAGGCTTGACAACCTAGTAAAAACAAGTGCAACAAAACAGTGAGGGCCAACCTTAGTCGATTCTTAGAACACAAGAAAACAACAGGTTAATGCCCTTTTAAAAAAGTTAGGGTATCACCTTACCAATAACCTCCCTCTTAGCTAGGTATAACGGTCTGGTGGCAATAGCTCCCTTCTAGCGATATATATATAGGAACAATCTCACCCGTTCTGTGGATGTTCCTAGGTGTCTGACGTTCACTCTGGACCTTTCATCTGGAAGGAGTCCCTTTTTTTATGACACTCTGTGTTCCAATGGTCCAAGGAAGTCACCACCGTGATGTATGCGTGCCTCCCGATGCGTTTCTATACACAGCATGTATTTCTTCAGGGGAGATGGGCATCAATGGCTGCATCCATACGTGTTGCCGCACACCATATAGCCGTGCTGACGCTAGAGGAATACATATCAATGAAAAGACTAAGTACCTTCACTGATACCATTACTCCACCTCCCACATCTGATATGACTCCTTTGGTTTACTCACCACGCGACACTGGCTCTCAGTTCCACGCCATGTGTGTGCTCACCGGGGGTTTTATGCTGCACACATGCGTCCCAGAATTACCGCCTCACTCGAGCGACGCTTCCGGGATCTGGAACGCATGTAAGTCACTTACGGACGTCTCGCGACGCTCTGGCGTGCCCACGCTCGTGCGTTCCATACGGACGACGCTCGTGCGTAATCACGTCCCTGCGTCATTATCACATGACTGCAAGTGCAAAATGCCCCTTATAATGACGTTTTACCATCATTATAATAGGACCGATTGATGCTTAGTTATCAGGCACATTTTTAATATCTATACTGATTTTTAAGCTCACACTTAGTTATAACATAGTTAAGACTAAATGTATATGGGCAATAGCCCTTTGGTAAGGTTTTGGATCAATGATTCCAAAACCTTCCCCACATCAGGGATAGCACGGTTTTATAATGGACATCAATAGAAGATGGTTCACCAAGATTGTCCTTGGTCTGATCTTAACGCCTTTAACATCATTGAATATATGGAGTGGATGAGGACAATAAGTATATTGGATCTTACTAAGGGGCAAGAAAGATTGGGAAACGGAAAGGAAAGACAGCCAATCCCCGTAATAAAGCCTATGGACCCTGAGCTCACCCTTAATTCTTAAACTGTGCCCTACCTAACTGCGGAGGTTGGCACCCTAATAATACGAGAATGGCACCCCCGCTCTCGACGGCTTGCCCTCCTAACTGAGCCCTAGCTGATATTCATAAAGGGTACAAAGGACAGAGATTCATTCAGCCCCAGAGGATTGACTGTTCACAATCTATATATCCACCTCGCTTCCTGCTGTAATATTCTCTTGTCCCAATCACCTCCTCTTATTGGTTTTTGTACCAGATCGATCCCCATGAAATTCAGAACTTCGGCATTACCATTGTGTATAAGATTTACATGTCTGGCTATGGGTGTGTCAGTGTTCCTCCTTATGTCCCCCAGATGGTCACCGATTCTCCTTCTAAATTCACGCCTGGTCTTACCCACATATTCCAGACCGCAACAACATGTTGCCTTGTAAATAACTCCTTTAGTTCTACAATTGATAAATGCTCTGATTTCATAAGACCTACCCGTCACGTTACTTGTAAATGTTTTGCCTGTTCCAATGGCTTTACACGCCACGCATCCACTACATTTGTAACAACCTTTGACGGTGCTCTTTAACCACATCTTATCATTAGAGGTAGTGACTGTGCACAAAACTGTCTCTCAATGATCTAGATCTTCTGTATGTAACCATGGGATGTTTTGGTAACAAATCACCTATGTCCTCATCCATCTGCAATATACTCCAATGTTTATTATTGCCACCAGACCGTTATACCTAGCTATAAGAGGGAGGTTATTGGTAAGGTGATACCCTTTTTTAAAAGGGCATTAACCTGTTGTTTTCTTGGGTTCTAAGAATCGACTAAGGTTGGCCCTCACTGTTTTGTTGCACTTGTTTTTACTAGGTTTTCAAGCCTTTTTATGTCAGTACTGAGTAAAAGTTACGTTTTAGGTCTATTTTATTCACTACCATTACCATTATTTTGCTGTGTTGTAAATTATTAACCTCACTTCACATACTCTGACTGAACAGGAACAGGAGTTATTAAGGAGAGGTTTAACATTCGTTCCAACAGAGAGGTTTGACGCATTCAATTGGAGTAAAGATCTTGCTCTGTTCTGTCGTAAATTAAAGTGGAAGAAATTCTTTCTTTTTAATAAGGGAGATGATCTTGCCACGTTTGATGTTACGATAGAGGACAGGGAGGCCTTAGAGGATTTTGGTATATTGTGGGAGGATAGTAGAAGACCTATAGGCAAAGGCCCTTTTACGTCCCTAAAAAATAAAAGTACAAAACTGCCGCCCAAGAGTGATTTTGATTCTATTGACGTGTTTATGAGACTGGTATCAGATGAGATGAAGCAGTTGCATCATAAAAAAGGTGGAAATTCCTCAAATCTATCCTCTGTTGAGATGAAGACTCTAATCGAATTGTCTGAGAACAGACAAATTGTGATAAAAGCCTCGGATAAGGGCAGAAATATTGTTCTGCTGGATAACAACCAATATCTTGAAATGTGCCAATCTAGCCTTAATGATAGGGGGTCTTACCGGGTGTTGGATTCTAATCCCACAAGTGTCTTTTCCAATGCCTTATACGATATTTTGGTGGGAGGATTGGAGGAAGGACTGATATCGAAAAATGAGATGGAGTTTATGACAAAACAATCTTCTACTATACCAACATTTTATGCTTTGCCAAAAATCCATAAGGGTACATCCCCATTAAAAGGCAGACCAATTGTTGCTGGCATTGACTCCATCTCACAAAATGTTGGGATTTATATTGATAACATTCTGAGATCCTTTGTCGTTTCATTGTCATCCCATGTTCGCGATACCGGTGACCTTATTAGGAAACTGGATGGTATAACTATGGAAGAAATGGTATTTTTTGCATCTATTGACGTGGAAGCATTGTATAGTTCCATACATCACGACATAGAAAGTGTTCAACTGCTTTTAAACCTAAGAACAAGAGGCAGTCATTTGACAGATCACAATTCGTTTGTTCTTGAGCTCTTGCACTTTGTCTTACATCATAATTATTTTCTGTTTAACCGGAAATACTTACACCAACTCAGGGGTACTGCGATGGGGAGCCCTTGTGCTGCCTCATACGCTAATTTGCTCCTGGGTTGGTGGGAGGACACTATGGTGTGTGATGAATCCATGTGTGACTGGACAGAGAAGATCCTCTTTTGGGGTCAACATGTGGATCATGTGCTTGTCCTGTGGAATGGGTCAGTAGGGTCCTTTGGAGAATTTGTAAAGGAACTTAATTCAAACAACATTGGTCTTTTCTTTACTTTTGAAATCAATCATAAAGAATTGGCCTTCCTAGATGTCCAGCTATCGAGAGACTCTAAGGGGGGGGGGGGGTCTGTACAAGGGTTCTTCGAAAACCCACAGCAACAAATAACTTATTCCACTGGACTAGCCATCACCCAGCCCCATTGAGGGGAGGTATTCCAAAAGGACAATATCTCGGACTAAGTCGCAATTGCTCAGATTTAAATACCTTTCATATCCAGGCAAAAGATTTGGAGAGACTTTTTTGGATAGGGAATATTCACAGGATACCCTAAAGAAAGCCTATAAAAATGGTTTAAGCTGCACAAGAGACTCTTCTAACACCTAAATATAAATAAAAACAGAATTATAGGGACGTTTGACACCAGGAATGTTGCGATTACAAATATATTCAGGAAGCATTAAGATATCTTAAGAGCAGACCCTAGCATTTGCGATTTAATTTTGCCATATCCATCTATTACCTTTAGAAAAGGGAGATCCATTGGTGATCGCCTAGTACATAGCTTTTTTTCAACCACCTTGGAGAAAAGGACATGCTTAGAGGAGAGGAGGACCACGGGAACTTATAGATGTGGTCATTGTACGGTGTGTCCATGGATAGCACCTAACAAAGAATCACTCTGTGCTGTAACGGGAAAAAGCTACAAAATGCGTAGTTTCGCGAATTGCAGCACGAAGGGTGTGATTTATTTGATCACCTGTAGTTGTCCTTTAAATTATGTTGGGAAGACAATTAGAGAGTTTAGGAGACGTGTCGGTGAACATGTGGGTGATGTATGAAATTTTAGAGACGCCCCAGTTTCCCGACACGTTCATTCCTTTCATGACGGTGACCCCAAAACTTTAAAATTTAGAGTCCTGGAGGTTGTCTTCTCCTCCCCCAGACAGGGAAATATCAACAAAAAGCTGTTACAAAAAGAGAGTAGATGGATATACAACTTTGATTGCATACAACCTGATGGCATGAATGAGCAAATTACTTATAGGTGCTTCCTGTAATTTGTCTTTTCACTTCAGCAGCTATGTCTATACTGAATCAGTAAAAGAAAATCCTTAAAAGCCATTTTTGACTATAAATACCCGTAAAGGGTTAAGTCTTTCAAATAGGTGATCTATTGTATCACCTTTTACTTAAAGATGACCTAATATATGCTCAAAAATTTCTATACACTAAGGGAAGCATAGCCCAAAATCACAAAAGTGAAATAGTCATCTCTTGCCTTTGAAAAGAAATGGGATAACACTGGTAATTATATGGATTACTCTTGCTATTAACGCAGTGAACCCATGTGCTTATACTATGTGAATTGTCTGTTGTACCTATAGATATTGCGACAAGTACCTACACTGACTAATTGAGCGCGCATGTTCAGAATTGTCTGCTGTACCTGTAGATATTGTGACATGTACCTATATGACTATACTTTTCAATGTGCATGGAGCGCGCATGTTCAGAATTGTTGTTACCAGCAGAGCATGTGCGCGCATCACATCCGGTTCCGGTTTGCGTTCCACCTGATCGGGTGGAACGCAAACGTCACCTCCGATTACGGAATGGCGCAGAGTGACTGCATCACGCCCCTTGAGGACGACGTGATTAGCGTCCTGAGACAGTGGGAGATTATAACAATTCCTGCAAGCCCACTGATGAGTGGATTATTAGATCCACCTACAATTAGACACAGGTGCCTAATTAGTGTCTGGGACTATTTAGGGAGATTGAGAAGGCCTCCAATCACTCCTACAGTGGGGCCACAGTGTTGAAGTCCACAGGACATGTAAGTACTGATGGTTAATCAGCAGGTTCAGCGTGGTTATATTTCTTTGTATACTAATCCTTGGAGTTATCCCTTTTTTCCAAGGATTATAACCTCTTTTCTAGGAAGCCATTAATGGATATAGCTACCATATTGTTAACAGAAAGCTTCCTTTTTGCAGGGTCAAAAAACAGTGAATATATATATCTAGTACTGTCTAACCACTGATTAACAGGTCCTCTTATACTAAAGAGATTAATCTATGTGCCAGTAAGTAATCATTGTGCTTATAATCAGTTTATTGAATAGATTTCATAATTTTGCTTCTTAAATAGATTGGTTCTTGTGGACTATACTTCTACATTGGCCTCATTTGTGGGATGTCATATATATAATTGATGCCATCTTGTGAGTATGGTGATAAAAATACCTTATCGCTCTCCCTTTGATATTTCCCTGACATATATATATATATATATATATATTGTGGTGATGCGACCCCGATGTGTCCCCTGACCGGGATACAGCACAAAGGGGATTGTATCTTTTGCTCTGTGGCAGCACTCACAGGGTTAACAGCAGTGAGATCTGAGCTGAGTGCTGATTGGAAGCACTGACACCCACCTGTGATGGGATAGGAGATTATATTAGCTGCCCTGGTCTGAGGAGTGGGACAGAACAGGAGGAACTGCTGTGTGAAGCTAACACAGCCTGGGAACTCTCTCAGAGAGGACGCTCATGAGACTAGTGAGCGGACGGTGCAGAGAGAGAATGGTTGTGTGCTGATAACATAGCTTAGCAGTGAGGACCTGGCCCTCACCAGTGGACCCGGCCAGGACAGAGCCTGTCCTAGGTACAGAGGTACTGTGTATGTTGGATGAACAGAATTGTACCGGCTGCGCCCCGGAACCTGGAGGTCTGTAATATACCTGAACTGTACCATTAAAGTGTGTGTTATGTGAACAGTTGCCTGGGTCACTGCCTTCCGTCGTGCCGATCCTAACCGCTACCTTACATGTGGTGGAGAATGCGGGCACAGCAACCTGGTTGCTAACGACAATGACTTGGTGAAAAAAAAAGGCAAACTCAATTCACGCATGTCAGTGGTGAAACCTGCTACGCTACAGTACAAACCAGCAGCCAGCATGGAGGACCTGATTAAGCACCTGGTGCAAGCACAGCAACAACAGCAGCAAATGCACCAGCAACAGCAGGTCGCACAACAGGAGGCGAATCAGCTTTTGATCGGCCAAATGCAGCGCCAACAGGAGCATCAGCAGCGCCAACAGGAGCATCAGCAGTGCCAACAGGAGCATCAGCAGCGACAGTTGGATCTTCTGACGGAGGCAATCCGTGCAAAGCCAGCGGCTCCATTCCCAGGCCAAGGAGATGACAGCAGCGTCCGGAAGGCGGTAAGGCGTGCAATGCAAAAGATGACCCCGGGGGATGATGTGGAAGCTTTCCTGGCGGTTTTTGAGAGGGTTGCAGAGCGGGAGAAATTGCCGCCAGAGCAGTGGGCGGAAATAATGGCGCCTTACTTAACCGGAGAGTCCCAAAAAGCCTGCCTGGACCTCTGCACAGAGGACGCCATAGACTACGGGACTCTGAAAGGTGAGATCCTTGCAAGAATGGGGGTTAATATGTATGTAAGGGCTCAACGGGTAAGCCAGTGGTCCTTTGAGGAGGGCAAACCCTTCCCCCTTCCGGTTTCAGGCCTATGATTTGTTGCACCTGGTAAAGAAGTGGCTGCAGCCTGAGAGCCTGAGCCTCGCACAAATGATAGAGAGGGTGGTAGTTGACCGGTTTGTGCGCACTCTGCCAGTCTCCATCCAACGGTGGGTGGGACAAGGTGACCCGGGTACCCTAGATCAGTTGGTGAGTGTGGTGGAGCGGCATGTGGCTACACAGGACTTGATTCGGGACTCAGGAACACTGCGTGAAGCCCGGCGAACCGCATCCACCAAACTGGAAGTTAAGGAGACCCAACCCAGTCCTATGCTGAGCTCGACCCCACCACAGTCAGAGAATGTGCGCCGCCCGGAAGTGAGCCGGAAACCCGGGTCTCCTAAGCGGGGCACTGTAAATAATTTTTTCCCCGCCATTAAGTGTTGGCGATGCCAGGAGTCAGGACATGCAATGGCGCAGTGTCCCCTCAACACGAAGTCCATGTTCTGTGGGTATACCCGCCGGATGTTCATGATCGCTCAATCAGCTGGGGCAGGACGCTATGTGACTGTAGGTAAAGGGGGTGCTTTGTGCCAGGTACGCATTAATGGACATGAGGTGACGGCCCTGTTGGACTCAGGAAGTGATGTGACCCTTGTGTGTGCCTCCTTGGTCTCTGGAACCAAACCCACCGGCCGTACGGTGAGGGTGCTTGGTGTCCATGGGGACCTCCGTAGGTATCCAACAGGGATGGTCACTATCACTACCCGGTCTGGACGGGTTCAACATGAAGTGGGGATGGTGATGTCTCTTCCCTATGATGTGATCTTGGGGAGGGATTTGCCTCTGTTCTGGACTTTGTGTGAGAGGCAACCTAATCCTGAGGTAATGGATGGTAGGGGCCCAGAGCCCGAGGATCCTGACTCTGGGATACCTGCCATAGGGGTCACCCATATAGGGATAGAGTGTAATCCTGGTAGGTGTTCCCTAGAGGTAAAAGCAGGAGATTTCAGAGCATCCGACCCCAACATAAAAGTGCGGAAGCGCCGACCACGACGTCCTAAGACCCGTAGACATCCTCAAAGTACAGACAGTGACTCCACTGTGGACGTAGGGCTGCGGGACTCAGAAGACCCTCCCAATCGTGTAGCAGATAACATAGCGTCAGGAATCCACATAGTCAAAGGGATAGGAGGACCACGCTACCGCACTGGCCGTTGGGGGAGGCCACCCACAGACATGCCTCTGAGACATAGGGTGACTGGGTCCGATTGGTCTTGGTACACAAGGAAACAGTTGGTGCCGGTACGGGACCGCGTGTCAGACGCTGACGGCCCTGGTCGATGGTCCCCTCGACTGGTGGGCCCCGAGGACGAGGAGGCCCTATCTTGAGACCCCGGATCATGGGCTTGTGTTCCACCCAACGAGCTTGAACAGAGGGGGGAGGTATGTGGTGATACAATCCCCTTTGTGCTGTATCCAGGTCAGGGGACACATCGGACACCCACCTGTGATGGGATAGGAGATTATATTAGCTGCCCTGGTCTGAGGAGTGGGACAGAACAGGAGGAACTGCTGTGTGAAGCTAACACAGCCTGGGAGCTCTCTCAGAGAGGACGCTCATGAGACTAGTGAGCGGACAGTGCAGAGATAGAGTGGTTGTGTGCTGATAACACAGCCTAGCAGTGAGGACCTGGCCCTCACCAGTGGACCCGGCCAGGACAGAGCCTGTCCTAGGTACAGAGGTACTGTGTATGTTGGATGAACAGAATTGTATCGGCTGCGCCCCGGAACCTGGAGGTCTGTAATATACCTGAATTGTACCATTAAAGTGTGTGTTGTGTGAACAGATGCCTGGGTCACTGCCTTCCGTCGTGCCGATCCTAACCGCTACCTTACAATATATATGCAGATGAAGTCCATGGAGCCTCGGTTAAGAGTCTACAACATGGACACCAGCCAGTTATCCCACCAGGGAAGGACCTAGCACAGGGTATTAGTAGCCCTTAAGTCACTATCCAGCCCTTGCGAGCTTGAAGATATGGCCAGGGGTTTACCATGGACTAGGTATCCAACCACAGACAGCTGTTTCGGGGTTGTTGCCCCTCATCAGTGTGGCACAGGATTTTGGCTGGGTGGGAGCAATGCTTGATAGACAGACATCACAAAGCATACACTGACCTTGTGGAGACCAGTGGAGGATAACACTGCGGGCACCAGTTAAAGCACTCAAACACAGTGAAACCCAAGGTGCATTGCTCCCTAGAATTTGAATATGCAGATGAAGTCCATGGCGCCTCGGTTAAGAGTCTACAACATGGACACCAGCCAGTTATCCCACCAGGGAAGGACCTAGCCCAGGGTATTAGTAGCCCTTAAGTCACTATCCAGCCCTTGCAAGCTTGAAGATATGGCCAGGGGTTTACCATGGACTAGGTATCCAACCACAGACAGCTGTTTCGGGGTTGTTGCCCATCAGTGTGGCGCAATATATATATAATTTTTTTTTTTCTAAATTCTAGTGCACCTTGGTCTAATACCGTGTTTCCCCGAAAATTAGACCCCCCCGAAAGTAAGGCAGGTTAGGGGGGTGCCCAGGGTTCTCTAATGTAAGGCACCCCCCGATTGTAAGGCCGCTTTCGGGGGGGGGGGGTCTGTGGGGAATGTAAGGCCGCCTATGGTAGGGGGTAGCTGGGGAATGTAAGGCCGCATAAGGCCGTAGTTTACCGCTTTGTTCAGGCCCCTCCATGCTGTCACCCGCATTCTCGCCTGCCTGCGGGCTTCTTGTGGCCGGCCCCACCATTCTCGCCTGCCTGCGGGCTTCTTGTGGCAGCCCCGTCATTCTCGCCTGCCTGCGGGCTTCCTGTGGCCGGCTCCGCCATTCTCTCCTGCCCCGGGTCACAGCCCTGCAGGCTCGCAGCTGATTGGCCATCAGCTCGAGCTCTGATTGGCCGATCAGCCGCGACGTCATGGCCCTGCAGGCTCGCAGCTGATTGGCCCAGCGTCCCCTGCAGCAGAAGGCTCCCACCGGCACCGCAGAGGAAATCGAAAGTACGGCAACGGAACGGTAAGTATAGCGAAACCGTGTGTGTGTGTGTATGGGTGCCGTACGGTTGTGTGTATGGGGCTGCGTGCGGGTGGTGGCAGCACATGGGCAGAGTGGGGGTGCACGGTGCAGTGGGATCATGCACACAGGGATGGGGGAGCTGCAGTGGGATCATGCACACAGGGATGGGGGAGCTGCAGGGGATCATGCACACAGGGATGGGGGAGCTGCAGGGGATGCTGCACAACAATGGGGGAGCTGCAGGGAAAGCTGCACAACAATGGGGGAGCTGCAGGGGATGCTGCACAACAATGGGGGAGCTGCAGGGGATGCTGCACAACAATGAGGGAGCTGCAGGGGATGCTGCACAACAATGGGGGAGCTGCAGGGGATCATGCACACAGGGACGGGGGAGCTGCAGGGGATGCTGCACAACATCCCCTGTCATTTTTTTTGTCTAATGTAAGGCCTCCCCCGAAAGTAAATAGAGTCTGTGGAGCCTCGGTTAGGAGTCTCAAACACAGGACTAGCCATATATCCCTCCAGGGAAGGACCCAGCCAAGGGGTGGCTCCTTGCGGAGAACACCATAACCACCTTATGAAGTGGCCCTATAAATCAATATCCAACTCTTTTACAAGTTTACAGATATGACAAGGGAATACCAAGGCCAGGTATCCATCTACATACAGCTGTTTCGGGGTGTTGCCCTTCATCAGTGTGGAGTAGGATTCTGGCTAGGTGGGAGCAAGGCCTAGTAGACCAAGATTGCAAAGTATTCACTGATCTCAGGGAGACCAGTCCAAGAAAACACTGCGGGCAGCTGGCTAAAGCACTCAAACACAGTGAATTCCTAGGCACATTGCCCCCTGGGAAATATGAATATGCAAATAGAGTCTGTGGAGCCTCGGTTAGGAGTCTCAAACACAGGACTAGCCATATATCCCTCCAGGGAAGGACCCAGCCAAGGGGTGGCTCCTTGCGGAGAACACCATAACCACCTTATGAAGTGGCCCTATAAATCAATATCCAACTCTTTTACAAGTTTACAGATATGACAAGGGAATACCAAGGCCAGGTATCCATCCACATACAGCTGTTTCGGGGTGTTGCCCCTCATCAGTGTGGAGTAGGATTCTGGCTAGGTGGGAGCAAGGCCTAGTAGACCAAGATTGCAAAGTATTCACTGATCTCAGGGAGACCAGTCCAAGAAAACACTGCGGGCAGCTGGCTAAAGCACTCAAACACAGTGAATTCCTAGGCACATTGCCCCCTGGGAAATATGAATATGCAAATAGAGTCTGTGGAGCCTCGGTTAGGAGTCTCAAACACAGGACTATACAGGCCCCACCAGTATATACAGCAGCCCCAGTGGTATACAGCAGCCTCCCCAGTGGTATATACAAGCCCCAGCAGTATATACAGCAGCCCCAGTGGTATACAGCAGCCTCCCCAGTGGTATATACAGGCCCCAGCAGTATATAAGGCAGCCCCAGTGGTATACAGCAGCCTCCCCAGTGGTATATACAGGCCCCAGCAGTATATACAACAGCCCCAGTGGTATACAGCAGCCTCCCCAGTGGTATATACAGGCCCCAGTGCTATATACAGGCCCCAGTGGTATATAGGTGCCCCCACCCCGCTGCCGCACACCTGTAAAGTAATAGATCATTATACATATCCCTGTCGCCGCCGCCGCTCTGCACCGCGCTCCTCCGGGTGTTCATGCTTCCTCTTCCGGTGCACAGACAATGACGTCATTTCCTGTGCGCCAGTGGAGGAAGCATGAAGACCCGGAGGAGCGCGGTGCAGAGCGGCGGCGGCGACAGGGATAAGTATAATGATCTATTACTTTACAGGTGTGCGGCAGCGGGGGGCGGGCGGCCTGTATACTATATATGACTTGTGTATAAGCCGAGGGGGGGACTTTTCAGCACATTTATTGTGCTGAACAACTCGGCTTATACACGAGTATATACGGTAATTTTTACATGAGTATTTTGTAAGTTGATTGTTAATGGGTACTTTCAATTGTAAGACAATAGAACATTATGTGTGTGATGACAACCATTTTAAAAATGGTTTTAGTGTGCTTGTTTTTTTTATTTCCCCTACATAACAATATGATTTGGGAACAGAGTAACTTGTGTGAGTAATTTCTTACAACATGAGGGCGGTAGCACATGACATTATGTTGTGCACAGAGGTATCACACAAACATTTTGTGGAAGGGTCCCTGCAGCATTGTCTGCACATGTACAGTACACAGGTCAAGCCCTTTGGGCCACACTGTATGCTCTCTCTGTGTCTCCCTCTCCATATATATAGATTTACACATAGGTATCTGTACATAAACATACACAATTCCAGTATTGACGGTAATACTATATGTACACATTAGTATACACATGATATGGATAATATTTCATAATAATATTAACAACAAGTTGCTGCTCCTGTCCTAATTCATATAGACCAAGTGCCCGGCGATGAAAAGTATGACACCAGACACACAGAGTCAGATGTACACCCTTCCTTGGTCCGACCCAAGCTCCAAGTGTCTGTTTATTATAATAGACCTGAGTTTTCCTCAGGAAGGGGCTCGGTCAGCCCTACTCAGATGTATTCATTGGTCAGTGGGTTAGTCCATGGGCGGATCCATGAGGTCATCAGGGGGTGTGGGCTTGATCGAGTATGTCCATTGATGTGTCCATTCTGTGATTGGTCAGTCCTTCCAGCTTCCTCCAGGAACTCCTTATTGTAGACAGGATGTAGTCATAGGTCCAGGCTCCATCTTACACACCATGGCATGGTGTGATGAAACAGGAAATGGCAGCCATGTTTAAGTCACAATTAAGCTTATGCAATGTAAAATATTACACTCTATGGATCGTTTCTCCCATGCTCTTATGTCTTAAGGTTAATTATTTGATCCTATGGCTCTCCTCAACAGTCCCCCCTAAATACTTTATTAACCTGTCCCTACTAGAGCCTATCACATCTGCCCAATGTGCCTCCAACTCTGCCCATTAGCTGAGAATTGCTGACCATTTGACCCCCCTTGATACAGACTTCACAATTATGAACCATGTGACCCCCCTTGATACAGACTTCACAATTATGAACCATGTGACCCCCCCTTGGTACAGACTTAGCATATATGAACTATTTGATGTGTCTCCCTAGCTATCATAACTTAGAGGAATAGGGGACCATCTAGTTGGAGACTGTAAAAGACTGTAGAGGACCTAGCTGTTCTATGTCTACAGAATAACTAACCTCTTGAGCTAGGAAAGTGAGAACTGATGTCTCCCAATCATCTTCCTTACATAGGGAAGGACACAACAAACAATAATAGATGCAATAATTAAGATGACAAGGATAACAAAGCCTATCTAAACCAGCCATCTCTGCCATCCCTTCATCTACAGAAAGTATTGGTCACAGGGATCTTCTACACCTGAATTCCTTTATAATTCTTATTGTAGAGAATTCAGTTTCTGTATGGCTGCTGTAACCTCCCGGTGGGACCTGTATTATCTGGAATATACTCACAATTTAGCAAACCCCTCCTTACTTTGCTAATAACATGTCCAGGTCCATTCTATTTTGGAGCACCATTATCGATGTAGGGCCTGGTTGGTCTGCTAAACCTTGAAGGTCTTCTGTAGTATAATTGACGAATCTCAGTTAATCATAGATGTAATTGATATAGACTATATTCTTAATTATGGCCACTAGGGGTGAGATAAAGGATTCAAAACCTACTTTAACTTGATCTCTGGCTTAAAATACATGCGATATGAACAATTCTTATGAACAATTCTTATGAACAATTCTGGGTATATCAGGAGGTATATAGGATCGCGCTATCTGCGTCCTCGGGTCTTTCCTACCTGCTTCACCTCAGTTCCCTACCTGGATACCCAGAATTGTATCACAACACTCATGGATGGACATTTCTGTCTAAGGGCCATATTCTACCACCAGAGATTATTTGGTAACATTTCCCTTTACACATTAACCGATTACCTTGAAAAGAACATAAAATAACGTAAAATAGCGCTTTTACAGCTACATATACAAGTTATTAGAGTAATGTCAGTTATACACAGTGTTATCTACCCTTGAACTAATGGTTTGCTATATTTCCCATATATATCAAACATAATGTGGAGTTATAAGGCCATATACGGGAAAGTCTATCACTATGGGGTGTAGGTCAGTGATTATCATTATCGGAGACCATCATTCTGCTGGTGGGGAGTCTTCAACAGCTGCCGTGTCCAGATGGGTTTTCCCTCAATCTCCACTGAAGTTGCTGTAATTCAGAGACGCTGGATCGGCCATCTAATCTCGGCTCACGGCTCTTTCTCGCATCTTTTCAGGATCACCCGGTCTCCTGACATGAGACCATGCGCTCCTGAAACTGATTTAGGATCTGGAATCGAAGAACACATCTGTTTACGGTCAATTATATAAAGCTTATACATTGCTGGTCAAGACTTCATGCCATATCTAAAGTATCTATGCAAAATGAGTCACAAGCTCTGATGAACATTGATTTTAATTCTCTTATTTGGAGATAGGAACGCAGTGTTTAACCGTTTCCTGACTGGATACTCATCTCACTGATGCTGATACTGTAGCAGCTATCTATTGACCTGCTGCTCTAATGGTTCTTGTGTCCGCCACAACCTCACTAGGTGAGAGGCTCATCGTGTCCTATCCATTAATGTAAGATTAAACCCTTTTGCACTTGTATCCACACTTACTTTATAGAAAATACAATCCTGTTCTAGGTGTTGAGTCAAGAATTGCCTTATATCGACTTATTTTTAAACAAAAACTAACATTTGATCTGTCTTGCCCATAATTATTGTTAATCTCCCATTCAGCTTGTCCACTGCTTTATGTATAAGGATTGTAGAAAGCTGTTGACTCCCAGATACTGTAAAATAACTTTAATGACCTCCACTATAACATATGCAGCTTTACCTCTTCAGGAGCTTCATTGTTACATACCACCTTCATCGTGAGTTTCTCAGAAGTAACGCAGTTTCTGCACCGGATCCTGAAAAGAAATTAGCACAACAAGCATACACCCGCATACACCTAATGTGTGCAGCGCTGTCTTTGTACGATCTATCTGCAATCACTGGAACAATAGAGCGGACGAGGGGTGCGTTTGGGGTTTTTTTCGGGGTCGTTACAGATACTTCTCCATTATATCAGTCACACATCATACAAGACTGGGTGTACCTGGCCACATCTGTAGCAGTTAATGACAAATGAGTTAGTTCTTGGGTTACCTGAGCCATCATTGAGAAGAGAGTTGTGGCAGAAAAAGCTTACTGCCCGGTGTCTACAGACCTTCCTCAGCTGGCTCCCTGCGTGTTGCACTCCTTTCCATTCGATCACCTGATTCTGCGGGAATAAGAACATCAGGAGTGACAGGGGCCCCTGGTGCCCGGGTCTGCCCTGGTGTCAGGGTCTGCACTGGTGCCCGGGTCTGCCCTGGTGTCAGGGTCGACTCTAGGCCTCTTCACAGCTTCTGGCAGCTGCACCTGTGCAGGCATTTCCTCTGGCTCGAGCGCCAGCTCAGGTGTGAGCTGTACCTGGACTCTGCCAGACTTATCTGATAGCAGGAGAGCCTCCATACAGGCTCATACACTCTCTGCGGTCTCTATAGGTCTTTATGTGACTGTAGGAAAGATCTGCAGTCTATATACACATTCGGCCATCTTACTCTTTGCGCTCTACATATTTCAGTGATTGAGATCTTCATCTACCTCCTCTGCCGATAGGTGAGCAGGGAGTGGTTCTGCTTTATTACCTCCTGTTGTGTAATCACAGCACATCCAGTGTAGGATCCACCATCATCTATAAAATAACTCACAATCTGCATTAGTAATGAGCTCCTCTGGGACATGTTCACACGTTTGCTCTGTCCTCTATTTAAGACAAAAATATAAAGAAAACACTTAAATATAAAGACGTAAATAAATAAACTATTAAAACTTTAAAAACAGGCACTAACTTTCCATCTCTTTCCCCCCTTTTTAAATCCAATATCCAAAGCATATCTGGATTCAAAAACTATGTTGTTACCTGAATTTCATATTTGGAGCCTGAAAAGATCAAGAAAAGGTCCCACTCCCTAGATTATACATAACTATGAATACAATAATGCTATGTACACATGATGAACATTAGGCATATAAATTTTCTACATCAAATCTGCATCTTCCGGCAAAAAGAAAACACACGAAATCTGAAAGAACAATAAAAAAATTAGATAACGTGCAACACTTCTGAAGTCTCAGCAACTTCACTGGTGTCAGAATAGATGTGAAGATTTGTGACAAAATTATACAGCCAAAAGCACAATAAATCTCACTATGTGCACAAAGCCCAAAAACTCTTTTAGTGCAGAGACATGGAATAGAAATGCAAATCACCTGGAATTGATTTGCTAATTAGGTAAAACTCAGCAGACTGTTTGTTCTAGTATCATGAATAACTCTACATTCATGTGAAAAAAAGATGTCCATTATTAAAATAGTTGGGGTTGAAGCAGTAAAAATTAAAAACTATTGATAATTACTTTTACCAATACCCTAAAGTGAGACTATAAAAATAATATAAAACATGATCGGGGAAGAATTAGATGTTAAAATGTAACTTAAAAGATACAATGAAGCATGTGTATGGCTGCCATGTTAGGGGGTAGGGGTGTGCCTCTCTGTGGAACTGGCTTTGTTTGCATCAAGTCTCCTCCCCCTCATTCAACCAGTATCTACAGGTCATTTGCACTTCCTGTTGGATAGAGAGAAGTCATGGACATAACGCCTGCATTTTTGCATTTCTTTGCACTTTTCCTGTGGAGTCTTAATGCTGAAATACTGCATTCTTCCCCTGGATTATCCATTCACCGTTGGCAAATTTCTTTTTTTTTTTTTATTTTATTATTATTTTTTTTTTTTATCATCTCATCTTTCTCTGAGGTATGTCATTTTGTCTCCCATGCCAATTATATATATATATTTATTTAATCCCAATTAATACTTCATTAATATATGCACTCACATCTTTTACCTTTCCCATTTAACAATTTCATATAGCTTTCAGCACATGGTTATATCTGACTGGCACGCTGGACTGACCTGAACAAGGGAACTTATATGTGCCTTATTTTTATTCTATTTCTATTATTTATTTTTAATTACCGGTATACTCATTTAATCATTCAACATTCAGTCTCTCTGCATTAATCCATCACATGTCTCTATGTGGGAAGGAGGTCGGGTGGTCTACCTTTTCTTTTGTGTCTGAAACTAGCAGTGCTTTTTTGCTTTTGGAAGTGCACTGAGCTATAGGCTGATTTGCTGCTAAGGGAAAAAAAGAAAAAAAAAACCTCTTTATATCTGATTCTCTAGCGAGTGTGACCGCGAGCTTTGTGTGACAGAGCAAGTGCGACAGAAGTAAGTGTGTGACTTGTGATACAGTGAGGAGGTGTTTGGGAATCCTGCAACAAATACCTGTGTGAATTGCTGACTGTTTTTTTTTTTTTTTTTTACCTTTTTAATTTTATTGGGCTTTCTTAACTTTCTTTTCTCTCTACAAGTTTATAGACTCCTATTTTACTACCTGTAAGTTAAAGGGTTAACTACTTGCACTTAAAACCTGTGGTGTAGCTATACTTACAAGGGGTTAATTAAGGGTGGGGGTGCATAATTAAGGGTTTATAAGAAGCAGCTGGTTGGGGCTTCCAGTCCTTTGGAAGTGCACTGAGATACAGGCTGATTTGCTGCTAAGGGAAAAAAAGAAAAAAAAAACCTCTTTATATCTGATTCTCTAGCGAGTGTGACCGCGAGCTTTGTGTGACAGAGCAAGTGCGACAGAAGTAAGTGTGTGACTTGTGATTCAGTGACTTTGGATTCAGGGAGTTTGGAAGGGAGGACTTACTGAATTGCTGGTTGTATTTTATTAATACTTTGCATTTCTTTTTACTTATCATTTCTGTCTGGTGCAATCCCCATTAGGAAATGAGCTCCATGATTGGCAATGCCATCCAGTGTACATCTTGCCACATGTATGCATTCCTTGACCAGCCGGCCAAGGGTGCATACTGCTGTGTAAGATGTGAGTACGTTGTGCATTTGGAAGCCCAGATACTGGATCTAAATGAACGACTGACAACGCTGAGATCCATAGACAATATGGAAAGGAGTCTGCTGTTCACTGAACAGCTGCTCAATGGGATAGATGTGGGGGAGGATGGTACTATGGAGCCTCAGGACCATGAGGTAGCTAGCTGGGTGACAGTTAGAAGGCGGGGTAGAGGGAAGGGTGCCAGGGAGGCTAGCCCTGATCTGGCACACCCCAATAAATTTGCTATGTTGGCAGATGAGGGGGGTGTGAGTTCAGGGATAGCACTGCTGCAGCAGGGCATGACCTCTGAAAGCCAGAGGAGTGTCTGCTCCAGTAAGGGGGAAAACAGGAGAGTAGGGCAGGCCAGACAGGTGCTGGTAGTGGGGGACTCAATTATTAGGGGAATAGATAGGGCAATCTGTCACAAAGACAGGGATCGTCGAACAGTGTGCTGCCTACCTGGCGCTCGAGTCCGGCACATCGCTGATCGGGTTGACAGATTACTGGGAGGGGCTGGTGAGGACCCAGCGGTCATAGTGCACATTGGCACAAATGACAAAGTTAGAGGTAGGTGGAAGGTCCTTAAAGATGATTTCAGGGAATTAGGCTGCAAGCTTAAGGCAAGGACCTCCAAGGTAGTATTCTCTGAAATACTGCCTGTACCACGTGCCACACCAGAGAGGCAACGGGAGATTAGGGAGATAAATAAGTGGCTCAGGAATTGGTGTAGGAAGGAGGGGTTTGGGTTCCTGGAGAACTGGGCCGACTTCTCTGTTGGCTACAGGTTCTATGCTAGGGACGGGCTGCACCTCAATGGGGAGGGTGCAGCTGTGCTGGGGGAGAAAATGGCTAGAAGGTTGGAGGAGTGTTTAAACTAGGGATTGGGGGGGAGGGTATTCATTGTATAGGAGGGGAAGATAGTGTAAACAGTAACCTGGGCACAAGTAATAAAATTGGGGGTGGCATGGGGGGTGGGGTTAGAACAGTCAATATAGTAGGAAGGAATAGAGGTAAAGAGAGATGCATAAAGTGCATGTTCACTAATGCCAGAAGCCTCACCAACAAAATGGAGGAATTAGAATTGATTTTGTTGGAAAATAATTATGACATGGTGGGAATTTCGGAGACTTGGCTGGACGAGAGCCATGACTGGGCTGTTAATTTACAGGGCTATTGTCTGTTCAGAAATGACCGTACAAATAGGCGAGGAGGAGGTGTATGTTTATACGTAAAATCATCCTTAAAACCCATCCTGCGTTATAATATAGGTGAATCTAATGGAAATGTAGAGTCTCTGTGGGTGGAGATAAGGGGAGGGGGAAAAAATAATAAATTACTGATAGGGGTTTGTTATAAGTCCCCAACAATAATGGAAGTGGAGGAGAATATCCTCATAAAGCAAATAGATGAAGCAGCGACTCAGGGAGAAGTCATTATTATGGGGACTTCAACTACCCTGAAATACATTGGGGATCAGAAACCTGCAGTTCCAGCAAAGGTAATAAGTTTTTGAAAACTATAAGAGACAATTACCTTTCACAACTGGTTCAGGACCCAACACTGCTGGACCTAATATTAACCAACAGGCCAGACCGCATATCAAATATACGGGTTGGAGGTCACTTGGGTAATAGTGATCATAACTTAATAAGCTTTCAAGTATCCTTTACTAAGACGTGTAGTAGAGGGGCCACAAGGACACTAAACTTCAGGAAGGCAAATTTCCAACGGTTGAGAGATGATCTTAGTGCAATAAACTGGGACGATGTCCTGAGACATAAAAGTACACAACACAAATGGGAGATGTTTATTAGCATCCTGAATAGGACCTGTGCACAATATATACCCTATGGGAATAAGCATGCTAGAAATAGGAGGAAACCACTATGGCTAAATAAAGCGGTAAGAAGTGCAATATGTGACAAAAAGAAAGCATTTAGGGAATTAAAGCAAGTAGGTAGTGATGAAGCATTAAACAAATACAGAAAATTAAATAACATTTGTAAAAAGCAAATCAACGCAGCAAAGATTGAGACAGAGAGACTCATTGCCAGAGAAAGTAAAAAGAATCCCAAAATATTTTTTAACTACATAAATAGTAAGAAACTAAAAAATGATGGTGTTGGCCCCTTTAAAAATAGTCTGGGTGAAATGGTGGATGAGGATGAGGAAAAAGCAAATATGCTAAATGACTTTTTTTCAACGGTATTTACACAAGAAAATCCCATGACAGACAATATGATCAGTGATAACAAAAATTCTCAATTAAACGTCACCTGCTTAACCCAAGAGGAAGTACGGCATCGTCTAAAAATCACTAAAATTGACAAATCCCCGGGCCCAGATGGGATAACACCCAGAGTGCTGCAGGAATTAAGTACTGTCATAGATAGACCATTATTTTTAATATTTAAAGATTCCATAATAACAGGGTCTGTACCACAGGACTGGCGTATAGCAAATGTGGTGCCAATATTCAAAAAGGGGACAAAAACTGAACTTGGAAATTATAGGCCAGTAAGCTTAACCTCTACTGTGGGTAAAATCCTAGAGGGTTTTCTAAGAGATGCTATACTGGAGTATCTGAAGAAAAATAACCTCATGACCCATTATCAACATGGTTTTACGAGGGACCGTTCCTGTCAAACTAATCTAATAAGCTTCTATGAAGAAGTAAGTTCTGGACTGGACCAAGGAAATGCAGTGGATGTGGTGTATCTGGACTTTTCAAAAGCTTTTGATACGGTGCCACACAAAAGGTTGATACATAAAATGAGGGCAATGGGGATAGGGGAAAATATGTGTAAGTGGGTTAAGAACTGGCTTAGTGATAGGAAACAAAGGGTGGTTATTAATGGAACACACTCAGAATGGGTCACAGTTAACAGTGGGGTACCACAGGGGTCAGTGTTGGGCCCGCTTCTATTTAATATATTTATTAATGACCTTGTAGGGGGCATACAGAGTAGAATCTCAATATTTGCAGATGACACTAAACTCTGCAGGGTAATCAATACAGAGGAGGACAATTTTATATTACAGGAGGATTTATGTAAACTAGAAGCTTGGGCTGCTAAATGGCAAATGCGCTTTAATGGGGATAAATGTAAAGTCATGCACTTGGGCAGAGGAAACAAAAGGTATAATTATGTGCTTAATTGTAAAACACTGGGCAAAACTGTCACTGAAAAAGACCTGGGTGTATGGGTAGATGACAAACTCACATTTAGTGGCCAGTGTCAGGCAGCTGCTGCAAAGGCAAATAAAATAATGGGATGTATTAAAAGAGGCATAGATGCTCATGAGGAGAACATAATTTTACCTCTATACAAGTCACTAGTGCGACCACACTTAGAATACTGTGTACAATTCTGGTCTCCGGTGTATAAGAAAGACATAGCTGAACTAGAGCGGGTCCAGAGAAGAGCGACAAAAGTTATTAGAGGACTAAGGGGTCTGCAATACCAAGACAGGTTATTAAACTTGGGGTTATTTAGCTTGGAAAAACGAAGGCTTAGGGGTGATCTTATAATAATGTATAAATATATGAGGGGGCAGTACAGAGACCTTTCTAATGATCTCTTTACTCTTAGGCCTGAGACTGGGACAAGGGGGCATCCTCTACGTCTGGAGGGAAGAAGGTTTAATCATAATCACAGACGCGGATTCTTTACTGTAAGAGCAGTGAGACTATGGAACTCTCTGCCACATGATGTTGTAATGAGTGAGTCACTACTAACATTTAAGAAGGGCCTGGATGCCTTTCTTGAAAACTATAATATTACCAGTTATATATACTAGATTCTTTGATAGGGCGTTGATCCAGGGAATTAGTCTGATTGCCGTATCTGGAGTCAGGAAGGAATTTTTTCCCCCAATGTGGAGATTAGTGTTGCCACATGGGGTTTTTTTTGCCTTCCTCTGGATCAACATGTTAGGCTATGGGTTGAACTAGATGGACTTAAAGTCTTCCTTCAACCTTAAAAACTATGTTACTATGTTACTATGTTAGTGTGTATGGGAAACTTGCTCAAAACTGGTCAGACAACTTTTAGTCCTTACACATCACTTCCTGTCTAAGCCTGTTGTCCAAACATTCATTCATTCTTTTGTCCCTTCACTCGGCGGCCATCTTTGAATGGACACAAGTATATTCCCAGATTCTCAATCTGAGGCAATCCTAACCCATCTTTCCCAAACATTCTCTTATACTCTAGCATTTCTGTCTTAATACTATTTAAACTCTCATTTCTCTGCTGTCTTACATTTGTTTTAGTATGTCTGTTATTTACTTTCATATTTTCATTCACTCGACAAGTCTCTCCTACTTGCCCTATGCTAGCATCTTTTAAGGGCACAAAAACCAAGAAACAATAATATTTATATAAAAAATATATTAATTTAAAAACCACCACAAAATGGCCGTCACTAGTGACCACAAGACCCATTTACCAGAGCACATGGCATCACAAAATGGCAGACACCAGAGAGCACGTCATCACAAAATGGCTGACACCACAGAGCACATGTCATCACAAAATGGCTGACACCAGAGAGCACGTGTCATCACAAAATGGCTGATACCAGAGAGCACATGTCATCACAAAATGGCTGACACCAGAGAGAAAATGTCATCACAAAATGGCTGACACCAGAGAGCACGTCATCACAAAATGGCTGACACCAGAGAGCACATGTCATCACAAAATGGCTGACACCAGAGAGCACATGTCATCACAAAATGGCTGACACCAGAGAGCACACGTCATCACAAAATGGCTGACACCAGGGAGCACATGTCATCACAAAATGGCTGACACCAGAGAGCACATGGCCTTATGCCACCATCACCAACCGTGAACATGACACATTTTTGTAACACACATTACTCAACACTGTTTTTTTTTCTCTTTTTTTTTTTCTTTTTCTTTTCTTCCTCTTCTACCCAATTTCCTCTATACAAACTGTAAGAGACTCTTTCAGTATATAACAATCCATTATCTTCCAAAACACCTTGTCTCTCTTTTAACCCAATTTTCACTGCACTTCTGCCATTCCAAATAACTTCATAAGCTATTTGCATAATTTAACATGACTTTTCCCTTCACGAGTCACAACTAATGTACACAGATCTATCTTGTCATCTGAATTAGGCTTAGGGCCTATACGACACAACTGCATTAACTTCTCCATCTTTTTCTATATAGACTAAGATAATGGACACAAAACAAACACTTAACACTGGGGAGATGACAAACTTGAGCACAAGACCTTCACAGCCGTCTACACTTCCTATCTGTCCCTGTCTGACTTCCATGTTCTGTAGTTTACAAAAGACACCTGGTCATTATCAATTACAGGCCCACACCACACAAATACCGAGTCTCTTACTCAATGTCATGTGGACAATTATCATCAGGCCGCTACGTACTGAGTCAATTCACTCTAAGTTACATGCGACTATTAGGTTGAGTCACAAAAAACACTCAAAACCATTTCAAATGCAGAGTCACAAAAATCACTCAATGCTAAATATCAAACAGAGTACCCTTACTTTCGGTTACATGTAACCGAAAATCGTATCACAGGTGACCACTTTGATCTATCTCACAGACAATATCTTTACTTCTACAGACACTGCTCAAAAGCCCTTTTGCTCTTTTCTACCAGTCATCTCCCCTCCACACAACACATAGCAGGCCGCAGGCAACTTAGCATGACAGTTCTTCCGCAATTAAATGGCCAGCAGCGGAGAAAACCCCTCTGCCGTCTCAGACACCCTGAAGACCGGATGTGGTCAGGCAATCTGCACAGGGTACCCTGAAAAACAGGTAAAGCCAACAGATTATAATAAAATCAGCAGACTTACCGTTTTTGTTAGGGAGGTGATCAGTTCTCCTGGCTCGGGGTAATCAGTGCGTCCTGCCGTCTCCTTCACCGGTCATTCAAGGTTTGGGGATTAGCCTCTGTTGGCCCTCCGTTGGGCTTAGGTAATTTGATATGGATAATATTTCATAATAATATTAAGAAGTTGCTGCTCCTGTCCTAATTTATATAGACCAAGTGCCCGGCGATGAAAAGTATGACACCAGACACACAGAGTCAGATGTACACCCTTCCTTGGTCCAACCCAAGCTCCAAGTGTCTGTTTATTATAATAGACCTGAGTTTTCCTCAGTAAGGGGCTCGGTCAGCCCTACTCAGATGTATTCATTGGTCAGTGGGTTAGTCCATGGGTGGATCCATGAGGTCATCAGGGGGTGTGGTCTTGATCAAGTATGTCCATTGATGTGTCCATTCTGTGATTGGTCAGTCCTTCCAGCTTCCCCCAGGAACTCCTTATTGTAGACAGGATGTAGTCATAGGTCCAGGCTCCATCTTACACACCATGGCATGGTGTGATGAAACAGGAAATGGCAGCCATGTTTAAATCACAATTAAGCTTATGCAATGTAAAATATTACACTCTATGGATAATTTCTCCCATGCCCTTATGTCTTAAGGTTAATTAAGTATTTGATCCTATGGCTCTCCTCAACACACATACATACATGTATGCACACACACATACTTCATACATGCATCGTCATATGCATACACATATGTACAGAGTGTTGTGTGTAGGTTACCAACGTTAAAACAACACGTACACATCGCCTTACATTGTATTGGCAACAGTGCACAAACGAGCGTTCCTGTGTGACAGTTTGGGAACGCTGCAGTGTCTTGCACAACCATAAACAAATGACAACAGACTTGAATGACCAAATGGTAGAAAGGGCAAATGCGGTAATGAAGCGGCCATGTTGCCAGAGAAGGCTGACCAATGGTAAAGCATGTATATAGGAATCACTGCACACGTACAAGAAATATTTTCAAGACAAAGAGAACAGAGAGTACTATGCAATCTTCATATTTTATTGGAAAACGTTAGTATAAAAATGATAAGGTGGCAAGAAGAACAGTGCATGAACATCAAGTCCACCAAGTTGATGTAAGGGCAAGAGTATATCATATTACGTCAAAAGAACAGGGTAAACATGTTCACATACATGGATAAGGTCCAACACGTACAAAAGTAAGGAACACAAGTTCATTACATAAAAAATGAATGAAGAACACGTTAATATCATGAACAGCGCGCGGGGCGGTGCTTTCCAGGACGGCCGAACCTGACGCGCATGCGCGGGTGCCATGGTGACGCGTCCCATGGTGCCGCGTGCGCGTCACGGCCGGCTGTCACTTTGAACTGGAGCATCACTTCCGGCGCGCGGCGCTTGAGGATGACGCGCTGATACAGGTGATGTGCGAGTCCCGCTCGTTACAGCCCTATATAAGGGGGATAAGGAAGGAGGGCTGACACAGGACGTACACTACTCCCCTTGAGGAAGCTGCAGCTACCAGGCATATGCAGCGAAACGCCGCGTCGGGGTTCTAGCCCAGCAGGTTCTTGTGGAGGGCATTATTTACTGTGACTCAACATGGGTATGCATTGGATGTCACTTAGTGTGAATCCTTCATGTACTTAGATCTTGTAAGAGGCGTTAAAAACATGAGGTCTTTAAGGATTTATTTCTAGTCCTTAGATGTTTTTGCACTTGCACTTTATATGTATAATCATGTTCATGATATTAACGTGTTCTTCATTCATTTTTTATGTAATGAACTTGTGTTCCTTACTTTTGTACGTGTTGGACCTTATCCATGTATGTGAACATGTTTACCCTGTTCTTTTGACGTAATATGATATACTCTTGCCCTTACATCAACTTGGTGGACTTGATGTTCATGCACTGTTCTTCTTGCCACCTTATCATTTTTATACTAACGTTTTCCAATAAAATATGAAGATTGCATAGTACTCTCTGTTCTCTTTGTCTTGAAACTGCTTTTTTGAGTACCTTTATGCTTACAGGCACTCCCCCCACTAACACTGGTATGTGGGGGGTTCTGCCTTACTTGTATAAGTCCAGTTGGGCGCTGTTTCTAATTATTGCTTTTTCTGTGTTCTACACAGCTACACCCAAGGCAACTATGACCTTCAGAGCACGTGACCAAACGTGGTTGAGATTATTGGACGACGTCTTTCAAAAGGAGGGCACGGGCACAGGTGCAGCAGATGGTGACCAGCTTCTCAGCTCTTTGACCATGAGATACAAGGATCTCTTACGTAAGAGAACTCGTACATGGTGGAATAAAGCTTTCCTAGCCAAGTACTTAGAGAAGGACCTGATCCCCCGAGGCTTGAGGGTACAAGTTTTTCCCTCCTATGAGATTCCAGATGAGGATTTTAAATCCCAGTGGGAGTCTTTCTGTAATGAGCGCTCCAAAGGCTTCATACAATTGTTGAGAGATCAGAATGCAACCTCCCTGACTCAGATGGAAAAGGATCTTGAGGGTCTGGAAGAGCTAATTAAGGTAAAGAGCACAGTGGATCAATGGAAGAAATTCAACGAGGAAGTTGAGAGGGATACTATCAAATGGGAGAAAGAGGTTAGAGAGTTCAAAACAAAGAAACTAATCAGGGATCACCAGGATTCCATCAACAATAGGGTATACAGATGGAAGAATAAAACACCAAGGGGTAGACCACCAAAATACCCGAAAAAACCGGATGATCCCAAACCCGGACAACCCAAACCAAGGGTTCCTGGGGATCTACCAGGACCTTCAGACCTCCCTTCCCCTAGATCCCCCTCTATTCAATCCCAGACGTCTGGGGATGAGAGTCCAGCTGCTGAGTCGGCAGGAGCCAGCGACTGGGAACCAGGCTCCGGGGTTTCCACCAGGAGCGGCAAACCACGTGGTCAGATGGGTGGTCGATCTCCACCCCCAAATGCTAAACGCAATAGACATCATTTACAGGTAATTAATTTGTCTATGCATGCCCTAACTGACTCACAGCTGTCTCTACTCTCCAGAGGTCTCACTTTTTGTCCCACCAACTCTTATAATTATTTTTCAGCATTGAAAGATCTTCACCTTTTTCTGAGGAAGATAGTTCTGAAGCGATTGCATTTCAAAAGATCGGATATAACCCTTGATCTAACTGTCGAAAAGGAAACATTGGAAGCCTTGGAGGAACTCATACAAGAACAAACACTTGACATCGCAGGTGCGTTCCCAAAACAACTATTACCACGGTCCACAAAATTCCCCTCTCTCTCCCTATGCCCCGCCGTTGCAGTTTTTCTGACGGTAGTGGCTGATGAACTCAGGAAAATCTCAGGCAGGAGGAAATTTGATAATTTGACTAGGAAGGAAAGGGAGGCCCTAGAAGAATTAAATAAACTAGAAGGGGTGGTTTTTAAACCAGCAGATAAAGGGGGGAACATTGTGATCTGGCCGGTTCCAATGTATGAGAGGGAAGCCCTACGACAATTAAGAGACAAACCAACTTATCAGAAACTGGATAGTAATCCTTCGGCCTCCTTCACAGGAGAGTTGAAGTTGATTCTAATGAGAGCCCGGGATAGAGGGATCCTATCTAAGAGGGAGATGGAAGGGTTGTTGGTACTTTGCCCGAAGGTACCCACCTTTTACCTACTACCCAAAGTCCACAAAAATGCCCTCAATCCTCCGGGGCGCCCCATAGTGTCTGGCATTGACGGTTTATGCGAGCCCATCTGCAAATTTATTGACCATTATCTCAAGCCACTGGTAGAGTTACTTCCGTCATATGCCAGAGACACTACGGGCGTCCTGAATCGGATTGATGGCATTTTTGTGGACGAAGGGACCCTGTTAGCAACAATTGACGTCGAATCGCTGTACACCTGCATCAGTCATGAGGACGGCCTCAGAGCGGTGCGCTTTTTTATGGAGGCTGGCGGTCGGGGTGGTGCCATGGGTGATCTCATTTTGGAACTGCTCCGCTTTGCCCTGACACACAACTTCTTTGTCTTTAAGGACGTCGTCTATCTTCAGAAGAAGGGAACCGCGATGGGTGCGGCCTGTGCGCCCTCATACGCCAACCTATTTCTCGGCTATTGGGAGCGTAACATCTTTGGCGATGAGGGCGTATCGGGCTGCGCCCAGGCGCAAGCGTGGATTAGATATATAGACGACGTCCTTATTGTGTGGCAGGGCTCGGCGGAGCAGTTTGCCTCCTTTGTGGGTCGGTTGAACGAGAATGATATGAATATCAGACTGACCCACAAGGTGAGTAGGGATAAAATAGACTTCTTAGATATTGAGATCTCCCTCGATGACGCGGGTGGTGTACGGACTGATGTCTTCCGCAAGGAGACATCGGTCAATGCGCTGCTTCACGCAGCCTCCGGGCATCACCCTGCCACCATACGTGCCATCCCGACCGGCCAGTTCCTCCGTATGAGGCGCATCTGCTCGACGGACTCTGGATTTGAACGGCAGGCTAGTGATCTCAAACAGCGGTTCGACGTCAGAGGATATAGTAAGCGTGGTATAAAGGCTGGGTACCGGAGGGCAAAGAATACTTCCAGGGATGCATTGCTGAGATACAATCCAAAAAGGGAGGCAGGGGACCCACCTGTAAGGTTCATCGGAACCTATAACCAGGAGTGGGGGTCGATGCAGTCGATCTTCCAACGTCATTGGGCTATCCTGAGAAGTGACAACATTCTCTCTCAATGCATCCCTGAACGCCCGTTAATGACAGCTAGGAGATCTAAAAATCTGAGAGATTGGCTTGTTCATAGCCACTATATACCACCCAAAATTAACACCTTTGGGAGCTCTGGCCCGACCATTGGTTCGTTCCCCTGTGGCCACTGTGTTGCATGCCCCAACGTCCAGAGGAGTCACACTTTCGAATCCTCAGACGGGAGGAAGCAGTATACTATCGGGCAGCGTGTGTCTTGTGGTTCCACGCACGTCATTTATTACGCGACGTGCGGGTGCCGTAAGATTTACGTTGGTCTGACTTCCCGTGAGTTTCGTAAGAGAATACGAGAACATCTTAGTGACATAGAAGGGGCCTGGAATTCAAAGGATGGTAGCAAGTTGCGGACCTTGCCACGCCATTTCTGGCAGGTCCACAACTGTGACTCCTCCAGCTTAAAATTCAGGGGAATAGACATGGTGAGGGCAGGAAATCGGGGGGGTAATCTCAAAAAAAGCCTCGCTCAAATGGAGGCGAAATGGATAGTGACCTTGGATACCCTCAGCCCCAAAGGGATTAATGAGTCTTTGTCTTTCAGGCCATATCTGTGAGGCTGGTGCCATCTCGCTTTTGCTGCATCTGTGTTTATGTGCATTTTCTCTTTCCATCTTTGGGAAAGATTTTAATTTATTTTAATTTTTTATCCCTTTAGCTCCCTGCTTTTCTTGACCGAAGGACGTCGAGTACTCTCATCCACATTGGTGTCACTCTTGATATAATGGGAAGACTTCTGGACCGTGGATTGTCCCCAAGTCACGGGATCTGAAGTCTGGTCCCTTCATTTAGGGGCCCTCCTGGTTCTTTATGTGACTAATTGGACTGATGTTATAAATCAATTCTTTTATCTTCCCTTTTGGAAGATTATGTATTTGGATGACTGTAGACCGTTCATATCCGTCACTGTAGACAAATGGGGTGCAATCGGGCTTTTTAATCTATCTCTTTCTTTCCTAAGATGGTGTATTGCCCTGTGTCTTTGTTTTTGCCCCCCCACATAATACTGATAGTTGCCACTGTGCTTGGATCTCCCCCTCCACCTCGCTCTCTTCACGCCAGCGCGCGGGGCGGTGCTTTCCAGGACGGCCGAACCTGACGCGCATGCGCGGGTGCCATGGTGACGCGTCCCATGGTGCCGCGTGCGCGTCACGGCCGGCTGTCACTTTGAACTGGAGCATCACTTTCGGCGCGCGGCGCTTAAGGATGACGCGCTGATACAGGTGATGTGCGAGTCCCGCTCGTTACAGCCCTATATAAGGGGGATAAGGAAGGAGGGCTGACACAGGACGTACACTACTCCCCCTTGAGGAAGCTGCAGCTACCAGGCATATGCAGCGAAACGCCGCGTCGGGGTTCTAGCCCAGCAGGTTCTTGTGGAGGGCATTATTTACTGTGACTCAACATGGGTATGCATTGGATGTCACTTAGTGTGAATCCTTCATGTACTTAGATCTTGTAAGAGGCGTTAAAAACATGAGGTCTTTAAGGATTTATTTCTAGTCCTTAGATGTTTTTGCACTTGCACTTTATATGTATAATCATGTTCATGATATTAACGTGTTCTTCATTCATTTTTTATGTAATGAACTTGTGTTCCTTACTTTTGTACGTGTTGGACCTTATCCATGTATGTGAACATGTTTACCCTGTTCTTTTGACGTAATATGATATACTCTTGCCCTTACATCAACTTGGTGGACTTGATGTTCATGCACTGTTCTTCTTGCCACCTTATCATTTTTATACTAACGTTTTCCAATAAAATATGAAGATTGCATAGTACTCTCTGTTCTCTTTGTCTTGAAACTGCTTTTTTGAGTACCTTTATGCTTACAGGCACTCCCCCCACTAACACTGGTATGTGGGGGGTTCTGCCTTACTTGTATAAGTCCAGTTGGGCGCTGTTTCTAAATAAAAACGTACAAGAAATAGTGCTTTAGGTGAAAAGTTTATTTATAGTGTCGGTTGCTTGCGACAAAACTATAGTTTTGTCGCAAGCAACCGACACTATAAATAAACTTTTCACCTAAAGCACTATTTCTTGTACGTGTGCAGTGATTCCTATATACATAGTTATTGGAATCTTTGGTTCCTTTTCACTGGCACCGTCACCCTCACCAAGCCGAGTGCTAGCCATTAATTCTTCCAATGGTAAAGCAGTTCTGGCTACCAATCGGAGTGGTAGGGGCGCATCAAAACACACTCTGGCACGCCTATCTCCCTGCCTCTCTCACACAGTACGCACATATTGAGCTTGGGGTTGTGCTGTGTGACGCGGTGATAACGACCGCCAACATCGCTCGCTGTGTCGTTCAGGCAATATTGCAATCGCTGGATCATTGGTTGATTGTTCACTATATCTGGACGTGTGAAATCTCACCAGCGATGTTAAGGTTGCGGAGCCCACTGGGACGGGGTACTCAGTACCGGACCGGGTTGCTGCTGTGGGATGTCACGGAGGTCCTGGTCCGGACCGTGTCCCGGGTTCTGCAAGTAAAAGGGAATATTTACAGGGGATAAAGTTTGTCGTGACGCCACCCACGGGTTGTGGTCAGGGTGACCACCGCTGCTGCAGAACCTCCGGGGATGATGTTTGGCAGCTTTAGATGGGACGGCTCTCCGCAGGTAGAGCCTGGTTCCCTGGGGCAGTGGTAGTTAGAGTCTATGATGGATGTTTTAGGGTCCCTTTACACGCCGCCACAGTGCCTAGCAACACGTTTTTGACGGTGGATACCGATCGCCGATGCCGCATGTACACTCTGCCATTGCGTTGTCAACTGAAGGTATTGTGTTGCCCCGGAAGTTCCGACAGATCCTGCGGATAACTTCCTGTTGAATCCCGTCGCCCCTTCACACGCCGCAGCCACTAAGGGAATGTGGGCGTACATCTTTCGCGCCGCAAGTACATGTGGCGCCCCTGCGTCCAGGAGGCCACAAAGGGAACTGCACCCAGGCAGGTAGGACGACAGTTGAACACCAACACCCTCACAGCCCACACAACCCACGTACAGTAGAGGGCAGCACCCAACCCGGAGCCTAGGAACTCTAAGCAGGCGAGGGGTGGTGGGTTTAGAGAAGTGGGTGGGCACACACGTAGTCAGGTGACAGACAGTAGAAATAGTGAAGGGGAGGAGGAAGGAGTCAGTAGGCCCTGGGTGCCGAGCAGCAAAGACACAGACCAGCAGCAGGCTGAGGAGCACGGCACAGGCCGAGAGACAGCAGTAGGCCGAGTTAAGCTGAGAAGGAAAGAAGGAATCACACGTCCTGCCAGTGTGGGTGTAAGGAGCACAGAATCTGAACAGAGCCAGTGTGAGCCGCAGAGAGAAAGCCTATCCGGAGCCAGCACCCCAGGAGTATGAGGGAAGAGAGGGACAGTGACATTGGTCCCTAGAACTACAGCCGAGACGACAGACTGCAGGTGGAGTAGCCCTCCTATGACACTGGAAGACACAGTAGAGAGAGCCTGGTAGAGCCTCACACGGGAGGACTGCTGGAGGCTACGCTGAGTAGAGTGTTGGCTCTAGAGGGGACCGTAGTTTCACCCGGCATCCCCAGACAACCGAAGGGGGACCACAGCTACACGTTAGGGTCCCTACCCCAAAGGACAGGCAGCTCAGTGACAACCAGGAGGACCCACAGGGGCCCGAGTCACCGCCATACTGTCCGGAGTCACACACAACCAAGTGAACCCAGAGAACGTTAACAGCCTGGAAAGGACACAGAGACAGAGTGAGGGGTCACAGAGAGAGAGACCTGGCTGCAGAGAGTAAAGGGAACCCGGAGGGGAGAGTGAGTCCGTGTACTGAGACTTGAACTGAGACCAACTGTAAGAACTGTACTGAACTGTAACTTGAACTTAAGACGTAAACACGGAGAACCCTGAATACGTCTCTCTTGTCTGTCTCTACCTGTGTACTATTCCCTCCATACAGAATTATAACAACCCTCCACCTGCAGAGCCACAGCTTGCCAGCTCCAGCATAGAGGAAGGATTCCTGCAGCATCTGGACAGTAAGTGAATTGCACTCAGCACCAAGCCTGCACACTACACCATAGACTTTAACCATCACTGCCCCGGGGAATACAGTTCTGCCCACAAGAACTATTCCATCTCCGCTGCCATTACATCATCCCCGGAGGTTCTGCAGCAGCGGCGGCCCCATCGCTGGCCGCACACAGTGGGTGGTGTCACGACTGACATCCCCTGTAAATATCCCTTATTATTGCCAAGGCCCGGGACACGGTCCGGACCAGGACCACCCGTGACTTCCCCAGTAGCAGACCCGGTCCGGTACCGAGTACCCCGTCCCAGTGGGCTCGACATACATAGGCGTGACAGAGTTGTGTATTCCGTGACGCTAACACGCTGATTGGACAACGCAATAGCGTCATGATTGGCCAGGCTGCCCAGGAAGTCTGGCTAATACATGACGCCAATGCAATTGTGTATTGGGAATGGTCAGCTCTTTAAATATGGCGCCCTGTGAAGGGACAGCCAATCGTAACACAGTAGCCTCCACCAATGATCGCTGATGGGGCGCGGTATCCATGAGCCTATGCCACGCCCTTGGAAATTCACTAGGGGACGCAAATTCCATCCCTGTGCCCCATTTACACGCCATTACCATGGCAATTGTGCCTTTGTGTTGCCTTCGGTTTTTGAGCACGGCTCAGACACAGGTATCTGAGTCAACTGCAGGACACCGGAGGAATTTCCCTATTTACATTTCGTAGCAATTTCATGGCAACAGGCACAATTATCCCCATTGCCAGGCAGTTGCTATCACACAGTGGCAGCGTGTAAAGGTACCTTTATAGATGAGGCAGGGTAGGGATGATAGTGGAGACGGCGGCTGCTTGTGAGGGAGAGCAGGGTTTGTAAGGATTAATTATTGTAATAGGTGCAATTCACTTACTTTCCTGCTGCTGCAGCCTTGTCTCTCAGCTTGTGATGAAAGCAGTGGTCGGCTCTGCAGGTGGAGATCTCTGCTGTTGAATATAGGGCAAAGGGTGCAATTAACACACATACTCACAGCTTTGCAGTTTTCCAGGTCTTTACTGAAGATTTTGGCAACAGAGTATTGTCCACGGAGTCTGTACTGGGGCCGGGTTGCTCCCACCCTGACCGGGTCCTCAGCTTCCTCCTGCTGCGCTGTGTGTGTGGCCCTGCTGCTGCTTTGAGCTGAGCTGCTGGCACTGTCTCTCCTCACAGGTACCCCCTTTGCTAGGCAACTTGAGTCTTCCGTGTGCTTCTGACCCCGCTGTGTTGCTTCGCTGAGGTACAGTGTCGATCTACAATCTCCACTATCCCGGTATTTACTGTGCTGTGTGTGTCAGTCACAGTTTCGGATCCGGTATCCGATCTGTGCGCTCCTCCGGGGCGAGGTGGTGCTGTCACTCTGTCTCCCAGATGTGTTCCTCTGTCTTCTGTTCTTCTTCCCTCAGACCCTGGCTAGGCCTGGAATCGATGAGCAGACTGTAGAGAAGCCTGACGCAGCTCCTTTACACTACAGTCTCTCTCAGTTCTCCGAGGAACTGGACTCTTCACAGTACTGCTACGTACTGAACTACTTCCTCTTGACCTGGAGTATATAAGGGAGCTGGTTTAGCTTCCCCTCCTGGCCCAGAGATGCTAGTGTAGTGTCAGTGTTGTGTGGGGAGGGAACCCGTGTGATGTTACTGTGGCACATTAACCCTTGGGGTGCCACAAAATGATGTAAAAAAAGACTGCGAGCCCACGAGATCATTGTCGACATTGTTTCAACGTCGTGCCGTGTAACTGGGCCTTAAGAGAAATCGCTTCCACTGTTGGTATTGGAAAATCTACCGTTTCACAAATAATTTGCACACACAATGAAACTGGATCGTTTTCTCCAAAATGAAAAGGGGAATTTGGAAGAAAAAGGAAAACGACACCAAGAACTGATAAAACACTTATCAGAAATAGTAAAACTAATACAAGAAAAACTTGCTTTGTCACAATTAATTTGCACAGCACTGTACTCATAGATCACATTTAGAGAACTGAATACTTGTCACAGTTTTGCCGCACCCAGTGTCTAGTTAATCCCGACCTTTCTTTTCTGAGTAATAGGAAATTGTAGTTTCGTTTCACTTTTCCTCATTGAGCCATGGCGTCTGCTGATCTGAGAGACGAGCTGCTCTGCTCCATCTGTCTGAGCACTTATACAGATCCTGTAATGCTGAGATGTGGACACAACTTCTGCCGGGTCTGTATAGATCATGTGCTGGATACACAGGACCAGTCTGGAGTTTATTCCTGTCCTGAATGCCGAGAAAAGTTTCAGCAGCGGCCGACACTGATGAGGAACTTTGCTTTGTGTAACATTGTGAAGAATTTCCGTCATACTCAGCCTCGTCAGTTGAAGATCACCGGGATCTGCTGCACTTACTGTGTGGACTCTCCTGTACCTGCTGTTAGATCCTGTCTACACTGTGAGGCTTCTCTGTGTGAGAAACACCTAAGATCTCACAGCAAATCAGCAGAACACGTCTTATGTGATCCCAGCGCTTCTCTGGAGAAAAGGAAATGTTCTGTCCATAAGAAGATCCTGAGCACTAAGGACGCTGCTTGTGTCTGTGTGCCCTACAGTTTGGCCGGAGAACATCAGGGACACCGGGTGGAGATGCTGGATGAGGCCTCTGTGAAGAAGAAAAAGAAGAAACTGAGGAATTTTCTCCAGACACTGACCACGAAGAGAAAGAAGACTGAGAAAAGAGTCCGGAGTCTGCAGGAGCGCAGGAGAAAAGCTCAAGAAAAAGCCTCTGGAGAAGCGGAGAGAGTCACTGCCCTGTGTACAGACATCAGGAGACGGGTGGACGACCTGGAGAAGAAGGTCCTGAGTGAGATCTCCAGGCAGGAGAAGGAAGAGTCACTGTCACTGTCTGCTCTGATCCATCAGCTGGAGATAAAGAAGGACGAGCTGTCCAGGAGGATGAGGCACATTGAGGAGCTGTGTAACATGACTGATCCACTGACTGTCTTACAGGATCCAGACACCGGTGACTTGTGTGATCCTGAGGAGGAGGGAGGTGATGAGGACACAAGAGGACATGATAAACAGCTCCATGATGGAGATGACCTGGATGTGGCTGTGATCTCACACACATTACACACATTATGTGAGGTAATAACAGGTATAAGGAGCGGGATCTATGTGGGGGATCCTGCAGACATATTACTGGATGTAAACACAGCTGCTAATAATCTCCTTATATCAGACGACCTGAAAAATACAACCTGGACACAAGAGAAGCAGAATCGTCCAGAAACAGCCGAGAGATTCCAGAATTATCAGGTGATGAGCAGGAGGGGATTTACCTCAGGACGACATTACTGGGATGTGGAGAGCAGTGGATCAGGGTGGTGGAAGGTGGGGATGTGTTATCCCAGTATAGACAGGAGGGGAGATCAGTCATACATTGGATATAATAACAAGTCCTGGACTTTAAGGAGAAATAATAATCAGAATTCAGTGATACATGACAGTAAAGTGATCCGGTTACCTGACAAGATCTCCAGTGATAGAGTCAGGATCTGTCTGGATTATGAGGTCGGGCAGCTGTCCTTTTATGAGCTGTGTGACCCCATCAGACACTTACACACCTTCACTACCGCCTTCTCCGAGCCCCTTCACGCTGCATTATATGTATATAATGGTTGTATAAAGATATTAGGGGGAAGAAACTGAAAGAAACCTTCATAATATAAGAATCTGGTGATAAAGAATAGAATAGTGAAAGGATCATATTACATTTGCTGATAATCTGATGATAATATTATATCCTCCTGATCTTATATCTTATACACTACTTATAATTCCTTAGGGGCTGATAGCCAGAAATTTGCCATCCGCCAATCTAATAGATGATAACATAAAGCACAGGTCACATTCTATCTGACTCTCTGGGATCATTATGACATCATTGTTTACTGTCCTCCATTAATAACTGGGATTGTTGTGGAATATCTCATTCTTGGTCTCGGTCACTGATTGTTTCTGACCTTCTATATGTTCTTCTTTTGGAGGAATCTGATTTATATATTTGTATTAAATAATCTTCATAAAATCCAACACTCCTGTCTGGGAGCAAATACATCAAAGACAAATCTGCTAAAATAAAGATGAAATTCTGTACAATTATTAGTGATGGTGATTGATCTGTGACGCTATAGAAGATATATATGAGCGCAAATACCCAGGAATGGTCGGTGTAAGTGTAGTGTCCACATTAATCTGCTCCACTATATACAGGGTCTTGATACTGTATATGTTCACACCCCGTGAACGTTTCCACATTTTTTCATATTACACCAACAAATTAAATATATTTTATTGGGATTTTATGTGATACCAACACAAGTACAAGTGTTTGTGAAGTGTAAAGGAAATGATTCCTGGTTTTCTAATTATTTTACCATATAAATTTTGAATAAATGGATGAAGGGGTTAATCCGCACTGCTGTGGAAATGAAGACTGGAAATTGCAGATCCCGGATAATGGAATATTGTCTATGTATTTTGGAGTAAGAAAACTCCTTCCTCAGGACAATCATAATAACAATACATGAGGAACAGAGGGTATATAGGAACATTGAAGAAAGGCACATTGTAACCGGTTGTTGTGTCACCTGATTGATCGGGAGAAATATCATATATTTCACAACATATAAATAAGAAGTGTTATCATAACATAAAAACACATGACATAGTGACGGTGACAATGTCACTGTGAAAAAGCATCACTTATGGTACCTTTACACGCCGCGACGGCAGGCTGGATACATCCCGCTACTTCACATGCACGAGCACGCTCAAACGGCTACAAACGGTCAACGCACCCTCTTTACACGCCGCCATAAGGTGCGCTACGCCACGCTACATCTGTAGCTAGCTACATCGCCGGGTGTCTCAAGTAGCCAGCTGTAGCTCATTTACACACCGCTACAACCAGCTACTATGGGAGGACCTGGTGCAGCAGGGACAGCACATAGGCGTGTCACAATCTTGGATTACGAGCCGTCCGTACGATGATAGGACATCGCAATATCATCATGATTGGCCAGGCATCGCAGGAGGCTGAGAAATACAGCACGCTCGAGCGATTGTGTAGTGTGACTGGTCAGCTCCTTAAATATGCCGCCCTAGGCAGCGACTACCAATCGTCATGCAGGAGCTTCCTCCAATGATCGGTGATGGGGCGGGGTATCCCGGAGCCTGGGTCACGCCTTAGCTACATTGCAGCTACATCGCAGGGTGTCCAGAGTTCCCTTCCGTTGCTTCTTTACACGCCGATACAGCTCGCTACCATCGGCGATGTAGCCATCAGTTTTCGAGCAGAGCCCATAAACAGATGTATCTGTCGCCGGCTGTAGCGTCGCGTCTTCAGACGCCGCTACGACGGGCTACATTGACGCTACAAGCTACATTTGTAGCCTGTAGCAGGATGTATCCAGCCTGCCGTCGCGGCGTGTAAAGGTACCATTAGGGGCCCTTTACACTCCGCGACGGCAGGCTGGATACATCCCGCTACAGGCTACAAATGTAGCTTGTAGCGCCAATGTAGCCCGTCGTAGCGGCGTCTGAAGACGTGACGCTGCAGCCGGCAACAGATACATCTGTTTCCTAGGTCTGCTCGAAAACTGATGGCTACAACGCCGATGGTAGCGAGCTGTATCGGCGTGTAAAGAGGCAACGGAAGGGAACTCTGGACACCCGGGGCTGTAGCTGCAATGTAGCTAAGGCGTGACCCAGGCTCCGGGATACCGCGCCCCATCACCGATCATTGGAGGAAGCTCCTGCATGACGATTGGTAGTCGCTGCCTAGGGCGGCATATTTAAGGAGCTGACCAGTCACACTACACAATCGCTCGAGCGTGCTGGATGTCTCAGCCTCCTGCGATGCCTGGCCAATCATGATGATATTGCGCTGTCCTATCATCGTACGGACGGCTCGTAATCCAAGATTGTGGCACGCCTATGTGCTGTCCCTGCTGTACCAAGTCCGCCCATATTAGCTTATTGTAGCGCTGTGTAAACGTGGTACGCTGAGCTACAGCTGGCTACTTGACACACCCGGCGATGTAGCTAGCTATAGATGTAGCGTGGCGTAGCGCACCTTGTCGCGCCGTGTAAAGGAGATGCGTTGACCGTTTGTAGCCGTTTGAGCGTGCTCGTGCACGTGAAGTAGCGGGATGTATCCAGCCTGCCGTCGCGGCGTGTAAAGGTACCTAAACAGATTGGTATTCACATTTAAGGCTACTTTCACATTACGACTTTGAAGGGAGCTGATGCTGTCCAATAAATTCGGACAACATCGGCTCCCTTCTGATGCCTGGAATCGGATGCCAAATAGGCATCCGATTCCGGCATTAAATCGTAGCCTCCGGGCTTAAAAAAAAAAAAAAAAAAAAGTTTATGCTCACCTCTCCCCGAGCCCCCGCCGGCTCCCGCCGTCTTCCTGCAGGCTCCCGGTGTCTGCAGAGGTCTTCTTCATCTGTACAGGACCTGTGGTGATGTCACAGTCACGTGACATCAGGTTACACCATGGTAACCTGCGGTCACGTCACTGTGACATCACCGCAGGTCCTGTACAGAAGAAGACCTCTGCAGACACTGGGAGCCTGCAGGAAGACGGCGGGAGCCGGCGGGGCTCGGGAAGAGGTGAGCATAAACTTTTTTTTTTTTTTAACCCCTGCCTTCCAGTTTGGAGCATTTTTACTGTACTGAGCATGCTCAGTACAGTAAAATCGGGTCCGAGGAGACATCAGATGTTTCCTCGGACCCTGCTCCATAGGGCCCCATGATAAATTGATCAGACCAAATCGGATGTGCACTAAATGCCATCCGATTTGGTCCGATCCGATTTTGTCCGATTTTATTTTCAGTGCAAAAATCGGAGCACCGATAAAAAACTCGGACAGAACCGGATCAGACCAAATCGGATGGCATTTGGTGCACATCCGATTCGGTCCGATGCCCATAGGACTGCATGGGGCCCAAAATCGGTCCGATGCTGTCCGATCTTTATTGGACAGCATCGGATTTAAAAAATCCGTAGTGTGAAACCAGCCTAAGGCCACTTTACGCACGCAGATATCTGTGACCAACTTCTGAACAGATCTCTGGTTACAGTGAAATCATGGACACATTGTTCCATTTTGTGTCTGTGTACAAATGCAACAATGTGTCCATGATTTCACTGCAACCAGAGATCTGTGACCAATATCTGAACAGATATCTGTGTGTGTAATGTGGCCTTAGGGCACCTTTACACGCCACTTATGCGGCGAGAAATTTTGACGGCGATATGTCGCCCTGGAACCATCGCCGTCAGATTGGCTCCCAATTGCGGTGTGTAATTGGGGAATTTGGCGGCGATTTGTCGCCTCGCTACGGTCGCCTGATTTCAGAGCAGTGCTCTGAAATCTGGCGACCGTGGCGAGGCGACAAATCACCGCCAAATTCCCCAATTACACGCGGCAATTGGGAGGCAATCTGGCAGCGATAATTCCAGGGTGACATCGCCGTCAGAATTTATCGCCGCTGCAGCGTGTAAAAGGTACCCTAAGGCCTCTTCCACACGTGTATTTGGTCAGTTTTTTACCTCAGCATATGTAAGGCCTCGTGCACACGCTGAGTATTTTGTAAGCGTTTTAGCTCCGTATTTGCTAAGCTTTGTTCACATAGGGCAATTTTGCTGTGTAGTTTTTTCTCCTGGTTTATATTCATTGGTTTAATGCATATATATGCTATTTAAAAGCTGCAGATTTTTTTTACTGCCAAGAGATCAGGTTTTGCTGCATTAAAGCACCTTGTGTGAACATAGCCTAAAGGTACCTTTACACGCCGCTACAGCCGGGTGGAAACAACCGGGTTTATGAGAGAAATGTATCTTGCACCGTCAAATCTACCCGAAGTAGCGGCGTGTAAACACGGTTGTTGCCACCCGTCACTTGCGGCACCTGTTTCAGAGCAGTGCTCTAAAACAGGTTGATTTCAACCCGGTGGTAACGGCGTGTAGCGGTGTCTAAAGAAGGAACAGGAGGGTTGTTTCGCCTCCTAGATAACTCCCTGGGGCGTGACACAGCCTCTGTGAAACCACCCCCCTTCAGCGATCATTGGTGGAAGCTCCTGCGTTGTGATTGGTTCTCGCTGCATAGGGCGGCATATTTCATGAGCTGACCAGTCACACTACACAATTGCTCGAGCGTCATGTATTAGTCAGCCTCCTGCGCTGCCTGGCCAATCATGATGCTATTGCTTTGTCCTATCAGCGTACGAACGTCTCGTAATCCACAATTCTGGCACGCCTATGTGTTGTTCCTGCTGCACCAGGTCCGCCCATATTATCTTCTGTTACGGCGTGTAAATGAGGTAAGGTGCTCTTCAGAAGGTGACTTGATGCACCCGGCGGTGCATCCAGAGATAGATTCAACCTTCTGTAAAGCACCTTGTAGCGGTGTGTAAAGGTGGTATCGGGTACCGTTTGTAACCGTTGGTGCGTGCTCGTGCACGTGAAGCACCCGGTTGTTTCCACCTTGTTGTAGCGGCGTGTAAAGGTACCCTAAGGCCCCATGCACACGTTCAGTATTTGGTGAGTTTTTCACCTCAGTAGTTCAGGACCGCTTTACACGTTGCGATATCGCAATGCCACATTGACAAAAGTCACATGGTGTGGTCGTTGCAGTTGATATCATTCGTGTGTTGTGTCATGTAAATGGGCAATGCGACTCGAAAAAAACCTACCTACGATATTGCAAGAAGATTGTGCAAGCCCTTCAACCATACGATATTGCATTTGCGAAGTGGCAGGATTGTGCTGTGTGATAGCGCAACTACGATCTTGTGTGCAACTTCCCCCATTCACTACAATGTTAATGCTCGGTCCCTGGGTTGTTCATACCCAGCGCAAAAAAGTTGTGTACAAAATCATAGTTGCGTTGCCTGCCGATATCTCCCTGTGTGACATCTCCTATACGATCTTGGACAAGTGCCAAAAACGTACACGCTCCCGTTAAATCGTATGCAATATCGGAATGATATTGCGACGTGTAACGGTACCCTAAGTTTCGTTCACACAGTGTTTTTGCAGCATTTTTTGCATGGTTTTTCATTAATTTTTTCATTTACTTTTTGACTGAAATAGAAACACATCTTGGTTTTTGCAGCATTTTTAAGAAGCAATGTGTAAATTGTAGATTCTGTGTTTTTGCTGCTTTTTGGTTCAATGTTGGTGTGTTTTCTTCTGGCAAAAACATCTTTTTAACTGCTGAGAGATCAGGTTTTTCTGCAGAAAAAAATGCAGCAAAAATGCCCTTTGTGAACATTGTCTAAAGGTACCGTTACACCACGCAATATCGCCTGCAATATCACCCCAAAGTCACGTGGTGTGGTCAATTGCAATTGATATCGTGAGTGCGTCGTGTCTTGTAACAGGGCGATGCGACTGCAATTTATCAATGGAGCGGCATCGCCTGATTTATTTGCACTCACTTAAATCAGGCGATATTGCATAAGCAATGTGGTAGGATCGCTCAGTGTGACACCACAAAAGCGATGTTGAAAGCAACTTCCCCTATTCATTAAGGTACCATTAGGGTACCTTTACACGCCGCAACTACGGTGTGAAAACTGAGAGGCAACCTGGAGTCCCGTCACCGTCGCCGTGAAATTGCTACATAATTGAGGCGTGTATTTGGGGAATCTGGTGGTGTTTTTGAAAGTTGTGTCCGGTTGCGATTTCAGAGCATTGCTCCAAAACCAGAGGCAACCATGAAGGGGAAATTCCCTGCTTTTGGCATGTGAAGGGGTGCTAGGGATGGAATCAACGTCACCTACTGATTTCCCAGAATCGTGCCACAGCGTGCTGGAGACCGCCCCCCTCAGCAATGGTTGGTGGTGGCTACTGTGTTTCCATTGGCTGTCCCTTCACAGGGCGACATATTTGAAGAGCTGTCCATTCACACTACACAATTGCAATGGCGTCATGTATTAGCCAGCCTTCCTGCGCAGGCTGGCCAATCTTGACGCTATTGAGTTGTCTAATCAGCGTGTTTGGGGCGCGGAATACACAAGTCTGTCACGCCTATGTTCATGCGGCGCTGAACATGTACGCCCACATTCCTTTGGGGATTGCGGCGTGTGAAGCGGCGTCAAAAGTCAACCGGATTTTTCCCACTGTTGGTGTGTGAACTCCCGGGACGACACATCGCCTTAGGTTGCGGCGTGTAAATGCGCTTTCGGTCTTCAGAGGCAACCATGAAAAATGTGCACGCGCATGTTAGGTTGCCTCCGATCGCCGCAAAAAGTTGTGGCATGTAAAGGTACCCTTACACGACGCAACATCGATTCGATATTGCCTGCAATTTCACAGGAGCGCGCAAGTTTTTGGCACTTTCCCAAGATTGCATTGCAGTTGTCACATGGGGAGATATCATAGGCAACGCAACTACGATGTGGAAAGCATCTTTCGTTCGCTGTGTATGAGCAACCCAGCGAGGGATCTTTATCAATGTAATGAATAGGGGAAATTGCTTTCTACATCGCTATTGCGGTGTCACACTGAGCGATCCTACCACATCGCTTATGCAATATCGCCTTAATTGTCTGCATATAAATCAGGCGATGTCGATACAGCGATAAATTGTTCAAATATGTTTTATTTGATTTTGAGTAACAAAAGGTAACATATCTATAAATTGTATAAAGATGTAGTAAGATCTATACAGTACAACTGTTGTGGAAAATCCAAAATCAAGCAATTAGTGATTCAAATTCAGACTAGAGTCAATTTTTAAGTTCAAAGAATTACACAACGTATATTTCTAAATCAATTATAGAAAACAATATTTTAACTATTTACAATAAGGTAGGTCACACACAGAGGAAAGGGAGAATGGTAAATTAGGTGGGGAAGATAGGGGGTTGTTGAGAATTTATTTACCCAATACTAATCTAGAAGGGAATGCTGAGAATTTCTGGAAGGGAAATGAATATTCCAGTACATCCATTTTCTTTTGTATTTTTCATAGAGTTTATTTTTGATTGAAAATGAAAATTCATATGCATTATGAGTGGAGAGTCTCTCTAAAAATGTAGCAAACAAAGGAGGTTGAGGGTCCTTCCACAATGTTGCTATGTAGTTTTTGGCTGCTAAGAGAATGTGGGTTATGAGGGGCCTAAATTTTCTGGGAATTAATTCGATTCCAATTAAGAGTAGGACCAATTCTGGAGTGAGATGAACATCAATGTTCGAAATATCTTTTATTAGTAATTGGATTTCACCCCAGAATAGTTTGAGATGTTTGCATTCCCAAAAAATATGTGAAATATTTCCTATGTTATTGCAGTTTCGCCAGCAGAGTGGAGATATATCTTCTTTAATTTGGTGTAATCTGGCGGGAGTGTAATACCAGCGCGTAAGGGTTTTGTAATGGGTCTCGACTAATGAGGAGCAAGATATATAGATATATAGGTTTTTGAAAGTGTCTTCTAAATGGCTAGTTGGGATATTGATTTTCAGTTCTTTTTCCCATGCAATTATGTTACTGGTCTTTAAGATAGTTGAGTCTGAGTTGATGTTTTTATAGATGTTTTTAGTTGCCCAGAAAACTGGGGTATGTGGGTATTTTATCATTTGAGTTACATTTAGAGGGATATAAAAGTTTAATTTATGTTTATTAGTAAGATGATTAATTTTATCCCAAGTCTTTGCTTCTTCGTCTTTAAGTTTGAATGTAGAGCTTAGGGTATTGAAAGGAATAAGTTGGTTCTCTTGATTCAAGATATCCATAACAGACTTGATTCCCGATTTTGTCCAAGAATCTAGCTTTACATTTGGGGAAATCAAGGATATGGTCTCAATGGGAATCCAGTTTGGTAGTGAAGTTGGGAAGCAATCAAACGATTTAGACATTAAGTGTCTCCAAGATTGGATAGCTGCTTTGACCGTGTGTTCTCTTGGAAGTCGCTTTGATTTGTCACACAAATACGAGAGCAACACTAGTTTAAGTCCATTTCTTGAATGTTTAGATTCTTCCATAGATAGCCAGCCAGGTCTGTTCTCCTCTCTCCACCAAGTCTGACTGAGCTTTATAATAGTTGCATGATAATATGCTGATAAGTTGGGTACCGCAAGACCACCATTCAATCTACTTTTCTCAAGTGTAGCTCTTGCGACTCTAGGTTTTTTTCCCCCCCAAACAAATCTAGATAGTTGGCTTTGGAACCTGTTGATCCAGGATTTTTTAATTGGAAGCGGTAAAGAACGAAACACATATAAAATTTTAGGTAGAATGAACATTTTGTATGACTCAATTTTGCCTAGCCAAGACATGCCTGTCTTTGATAAATGTGATATATCATCTTGTACGGTTTTAAAGACTTCATTTAAGTTTGTGTCAGAGATCTTAGAAATTAGTTTGGTAATTTTGATACCTAGGTAATCTAAGTTCTCTTTTTCCCATGAAAGGTCATTTTCTAATTTAAGGGCATTAAGTAGATCTGAGTCTAAGTTGAAGTGGAGTACTTGTGTCTTTTTAAGATTAATTTTGTAGAGTGAAACACTAGAGAAGTCTTCAATAGTGGCTAAGAGGTTTCGTAGAGAATTAAGTGGGTCTGTTAAAGTCAAGATTACGTCATCAGCAAAAAGGCTGATTTTATATTCTTTTAGATGGGAATGAACACCTCTTATTAGGGGGTTCATGCGAATTTTTTCTGCTAGAGGTTCTATAAATAGGTCAAATAAAGAGGGGGACAATGGGCAGCCTTGTCTAGTTCCGTTAGTTAGTGGAAATTCCTCCGAGAGTGTATTATTAGTTAGTATTCTAGCTGTTGGATTGGAGTAGAGTGACTTAAGGACATTCGTGATCTTTCCCTGAAATCCAAATTTCTTTAAAGCTTTAAACAGATAGCCCCAATGGACTCTGTCAAATGCTTTCTCTGCATCGACAGAGACCATAATCATTGGAGTTTTAGTTTTCTCGGTGTGGGTCATTAAATTTAGAACTCTCCTTGTAGCGTCCGCTGAACCTCTTTTTTGGACAAAACAGCGATAAATTGTAGTCGCACCGCCCTGTTACAAGACACGAGGCACTCACGATATCAATTGCAATTGACCACACCACGTGACTTTGAGGCGATATTGCAGGCGATATTGCGTCATGTAACGGTACCTTTACATTGATAAATATCGCTCGCTGGGTTGCTCATACCCAGCGAACGAAAGTTGCTTTCAACATCCTAGTTGCGTTGCCTACGATATCTCCCTGTGTGACAACTACAAGGCAATCTTGGAAAAGTGCCAAAAACGGGAAATTTCAGGCGATATCGAATTGATATTGCATCGTATAACGGTACCTTAAGACCTTGTGCCACATACTGATTACTTAATTTTTTTTCTTTTTTTTTCTTTTTACGTTGTGTTTGTAAGGCACAAGCACACAGTGAATAATTGGTGAGTTTTTGCCTCAGCATTTGTAAGACTTCGTGCACACGCTGAGTATTTGGTGAGTTTTTACCTCAGTATTTATAAGGCCTCGTGCATACGGTATTTAGTGGGATTTTACCTCAGTATTTGTAATGCCTTGTGCAAATGCTGAGTATTTGGTGAGTTTTTACCTCAGTATTTGGTGAGTTTTTACCTCAGTATTTCAGTATTTGTAAGGCCTCGTGCACACACTGAGCATTAGGTGAAGTTTTTGCCTCTCAGTATTTGTAAGGCCTCGTGCACACGCTGAGCATTAGGTGAAGTTTTTACCTCAGTATTTGTATGGCCTCGTGCACACGGTGAGTATTTGGGGAGTTTTTACCACAGTATTTGTAAGGCCTCGTGCACACGGTGAGTATTTGGTGAAGTTTTACCTCAGTGATTGTAAGGCCCCGTGTACACGGTATTTGGTGAAGTTTTACCTCAGTGTTTGTAAGGCCCAGTGTACACGGTGAGTATTTGGGGAGTTTTTACCACAGTATTTGTATGGCCTCGTGCACACAGTGAGTATTTGGTGAGTTTTTACTTCAGTATTTGTAAGGCCTCGTGCACACGGTGAGTATTTGGGGAGTTTTTACCTCAGTATTTGTAAGGCCTCGTGCACACAGTATTTTGTGAGTTTTTACTTCAGTATTTGTAAGGCCTCGTGCACACGGTGAGTATTTGGTGAAGTTTTACCTCAGTGTTTGTAAGGCCCAGTGTACACGGTGAGTATTTGGGGAGTTTTTACCACAGTATTTGTATGGCCTCGTGCACACGGTGAGTATTTGGGGAGTTTTTACCACAGTATTTGTATGGCCTTGTGCACACGGTGAGTGTTTGGGGAGCTTTTACCTCAGTATTTGTATGGCCTCGTGCACACGGTGAGCATTAGGTGAAGTTTTTGCCTCTCAGTATTTGTAAGGCCTCGTGCACACGCTGAGCATTAGGTGAAGTTTTTACCTCAGTATTTGTATGGCCTCGTGCACACGGTGAGTATTTGGGGAGTTTTTACCACAGTATTTGTAAGGCCTCGTGCACACGGTGAGTATTTGGTGAAGTTTTACCTCAGTGATTGTAAGGCCCCGTGTACACGGTATTTGGTGAAGTTTTACCTCAGTGTTTGTAAGGCCCAGTGTACACGGTGAGTATTTGGGGAGTTTTTACCACAGTATTTGTATGGCCTCGTGCACACAGTGAGTATTTGGTGAGTTTTTACTTCAGTATTTGTAAGGCCTCGTGCACACGGTGAGTATTTGGGGAGTTTTTACCTCAGTATTTGTAAGGCCTCGTGCACACAGTATTTTGTGAGTTTTTACTTCAGTATTTGTAAGGCCTCGTGCACACGGTGAGTATTTGGTGAAGTTTTACCTCAGTGTTTGTAAGGCCCAGTGTACACGGTGAGTATTTGGGGAGTTTTTACCACAGTATTTGTATGGCCTCGTGCACACGGTGAGTATTTGGGGAGTTTTTACCACAGTATTTGTATGGCCTTGTGCACACGGTGAGTGTTTGGGGAGCTTTTACCTCAGTATTTGTATGGCCTCGTGCACACGGTGAGTATTTGGGGAGTTTTTACCTCAGTATTTGTGTGGCGCCCCACTCGTCGGTGCTCCATGGAGGGGTACAGCACCCAGACCAAAGTGTGTAGTGTCCCTGTGACTAGGGGATTGGGATGTTGATCTGGGGCCCTCACCACACGCATTCACACACCTAAAATCAGGGGACTAAAGGGTTAAATCCTTGGCTAGGAGACCCAGCCCCGGTGGGAGGAGCTTAGGTGGGTAGTGGAGAATGGGAAAGAAAGTTTAGTCAGAACGCTGGGAGCAGGACAAGAGGAGACATAAAGAGAGGTGGCCCAGACAGAAAGGGGGATCCTCGGATGTCAGATAACACCCTAATCCGGACCGGAACGGCACTTGGCCCAGAAGGACCCAGTACAACACCGGATACCCCCGAGCCGCAGAATCGGAGGGACGCGAGCTCCTCAGAGAGTTGCGACCAAGCACTGGCATACATCCCCAAAGACCCCTGTGTAGGGTCATGAGCCCCTTAGTTAAGGACTACCTCTAGTACGACCCGTGGGGACCGGCGAAGGGCTCTGTGCAGGACCGCGCTTGGAAGGAAGGAGAAACAGCACAGTGCGAGGACAGAGGGAGGAACTGGCAGGAACACCACTGAGGGCCTCAAAGAGACATTCCACCCCTTGGTGACTACCCAGGCCAGATACCCATGTGTGTAAACTGTAAGCTGCCTGAAAGTTACCAGTAAACCTGTGCAGAGCTTGAACTGTGTCTGGTGTCTCATTTCCAATAGAATAGCGGTAGGCTCTCCTTCCGTGTGGGTGCTCTATAAAAACGGACCTACCGTATATACTCGTGTATAAGCAGACCCGTGTATAAGCCGACCCCCCTACTTTTGCCCCCAAAATCTGGGAAAACCTATTGACTCGTGTATAAGCCGAGGGTGGACCCCAGCACAGGTATACAGCCCCAGCAGTGTGGTATACAGCAGCCTCCCCAGTGGTATATACAGCCCCAGTGGTAGTATCCAGCAGCCCCAGAGGTATATACAGCCCCAGTGGCAGTATCCAGCAGCCCCAGAAGTATATACAGCCCCAGTGGTAGTATACAGTAGCCCCAGAGGTATATACTGCCCCAGTGGTTGTATCCAGCAGCCCCAGAAGTATATACAGCCCCAGTGGTAGTATACAGCAGCCCCAGTGGTATATACAGCCCCAGTGGTAGTATACAGCAGCCCCAGAGGTATATACAGCAGCCCCAGTGGTATGGCTTATATTGGCAGCCAGCCTACTTACATACACATACCCATACATACACACATATATACACACACGCACACACACACACATATACACATATATACACATACACACACACATACACACAGCTTCCTACCTTGTCCTCCCGTTCTGCAGTGCCTTCCGGTGTCCTCCGTGCTCCGTTCCCGGTCTGCTGTGCCTTGTGGTTCCTCCTGCTTCGGTTCCATCATCGGTGCTGGGGGCTGCCATCTTGCTTCTTCCCTCCGCCCCCGGCCAGTGATGTCAGAGCAGGCCGCGCTGTGATTGGCTAGCACCCGTGACGTGGGAAGGAGCATTGTAATATTTTACCTATATATTTTTGACTAAGGTTCCACCATAGACTATATTATATTGATATATCAGTCATGACCTAGGATTCAAAAAATAAATAAATGAATTGCTTCCAACTTATTTCTCAACTGAGATTATCAAAAGATAAATATTCATCTAACACTTCCATGGTAAAGTCTCTCATAGGCTGGGGTCACACACACAGATATCTGGGCAGATATTGGTCGCAGATCTCTGGTTGCAGTGAAATCATGGACACATTGCTCCATTTGTACACTGCCACAAAATGGACATTTAACCCCTTCAGGACCCAGCCTATTTTGACCCTAAAGACCTTGGCCTTTTTTGCAATTCTGACCAGTGTCCCTTTATGAGGTTATAACTCGGGAACGCTTCAACCGATCCTAGCGATTCTGAGATTGTTTTTTCGTGACATATTGGGCTTCATGCTAGTATTAAATTTAAGTCGATAATTTTTGCGTTTATTTGTGAAAAAAACAAAAATATGGCAAAAAGTTTGAAAATTTCACAATTTTCACATTTTTTATTTTTTTTTCTGATAAACAAGAGAGATATGTGACAGAAAAAAGTTATTAAATAATATTTCCTACGTCTACTTCAATTTTGGGAAAAAAAAATTTTTTTGTTAGGACGTTATAAGGGTTCAAAGTTCATGAGCAATTTTTCATTTTTCAACCAAAATTTACAAAACCATTTTTTTTAGTGACCACATGACATTTGAAGTCCTTTTGAGGGGTGTACATGACAGAAAACACCCAAAAGTGACACTATTCCAAAAACTGCACCCCTCAAGCTACTCAAAACTACATTCAAGAAGATTATTAACCCTTCAGGTGCTTCACAGGAACTAAAGCAAAGTGGAAAACAAAAATTGATATTTTAATTTTTTTATCAAAAATGTTCTTTTAGCCTCAATTCTTTCATTTTCACATGGGCAACAGGATAAAATGGATCTTAAAATGTGTTGTGAAAATTCTCCGAGTACATCGATACCTCATATGTGGTCATAAACCACTGTTTGGGCGCACGGCAGGGCTCAGAAGTGAAGGAGCGCAATTTGAATTTTGGAGCTAATTTTACATTCAAAAAGTGAAATTGCGCTCCTTCCCTTCTGACCCCTGCCGTGCGCCCAAACAGTTATTAATTTGTGAAGCACCTGGAATTGTTAGCGGACACCATGTTGCGTATGGAGAGCCGCTGTGTGACTAAACATTAGAGCTCCCCCACAAGTGACCTCATTTTGGAAACTAGACCCCCCAAGGAACGTATCTAGATGCATAGTGAGCACTTTGAACCCCCAGGTGCTTCACAAATTGATCCGGAAAAATGAAAAAATAATTTTTTTGTGGAAAAAAAAAGTACTTTTTTATTTTTATGGATCAATTTGTGAACCACTTGGGGGTTCAAGTGCTCACTATGCATCTAGATACGTTCCTTGGTGGGTGTAGTTTTCAAAATGGGGTCACTTGTGGGGGAGCTCCAATGTTTAGGCACACAGGGGCTCTCCATACGCGACATGGTGTCCGCTAACAATTGGAATTGTTAGCGGACTCCATGTCGCGTATGGAGAACCCCTGTGTGCCACTAGCATTGCCACCAGCACAAGGGCAACTGGAAGAGTTGGGGTACAGCACCAGAAAATGGTACCTCTAATGTGCTATTTTCTGGGGTGGCTTGTGGGTTGCAATTTGCAGCGTGGGGGGGCCACAACATTTGGGTCTCTCCACGATGAGGATTGCAGCCCCCCAACTGCCAAGTTGTACCTGGCTGGCATCCAAAAATAAGGCAAAGCTCCTTGTCGTTTTATTGGTAGAAGTAAAAAAAAAAATGGCATGGGGCTCCGCCATATTTTTAGTCCAGCCAGGTACAACTTGGCAGCTACGGACTGCCACCAGCTGCCTCGTCATACCTGGCCTGGAACCAAAAATACAGCGAAGCCTTTTTTTTTTTTTATTTCTAGAATTATTTCTAAAAAAAAATGACATAGGGCTCCGCCATATTTTTGGTCCAGCCAGGTACAACTTGGCAGCTACGGACTGCCACCAGCCCCCAGCTGCCTCGTCATACCTGGCTGGAACCAAAAATACAGCGAAGCCTATTTTTTTTTTATTTCTAGAATTATTTCTAGAAAAAAAATGACATAGGGCTCCGCCATATTTTTGGTCCAGCCAGGTACAACTTGGCAGCTACGGACTGCCACCAGCCCCCAGCTGCCTCGTCATACCTGGCTGGAACCAAAAATACAGTGAAGCCCATTTTTAGTTTAATTTCTAGAACTAATTCTAGAAAAAAAATTACGTGGGGCTCCGCCATATTTTTGGTCCAGCCAAGTACAACTAGGCAGCTGGGGACTGGAATCCTCAGAATAGAGAGGCCCAAGCGTTCTGGGCCCCCCATGCTGCGAATTGCAGCCCGCAGCCGCCCCAGAAAATGGCGCATTCATTGAAGCGCCATTTTCTGGCGCTGTACCCACGCTCTTCCAGTTGCCCTGGTGGCGGTGGCTAACTGGGTACTAAAGGGGTTAATGCCAGCTTTTTATTGGCAGCTAGCACTAAGCCCGAGATTCATAATATAGGGCCAATGTTAGACCCGCCATTAGGAATCTCTAGTATGGTAAATAGTCAATAAATACACACAGAGAAAAATCTTTTTATTTGAAAAAAAACCAGACACAATTCGGACTCCATCTTTATTATAAAAAGATCCGACGTAGTCCACAACGAAGGTCCCACGACGCTCAATCGCTCCGACGTAGTCCATAACGAAGGTCCCACGACGTTCAATTGTCTCCGACGTAGTCCACAACGAAGGTCCCACGACGCTCGATCGCCTTTGATTTCAGATCGCTACTCTGGAGCCCGATCCGCCAGCATGGTGATTGAGCTGCAGAAAGTGATCTGAGACCCCAGGCGCAGTGACCCACTATGTGCATCACTGCGCCTGGGCTGCCAGATCGCTTTCTGCAGCTCGTTCCCCATGCATGGGGATCGAGCTGCGGAAAGCGATCTGGCAGCCCAGGCGCATTGACCCACTATGTGCATCACTGCGCCTGGGTTGTCAGATCGCTTTCTGCAGCTCGATGCCCATGCAGGGAGATTGGGCTGCAGAGCAGCGATCTAAGAGCCTGGGCGCAGTGACCCACTATATGCATCACTGCGCCCAGGCTGTCAGATTGCTTTCTGCAGCTCGATCCCCCTGCATGGGGATCGAGTTGCAGAAAGCGATCTGGCAGCCCAGGCGCAGTGATGCACATAGTGGGTCACTGCGCCCGGGGTGTCAGATCACTTTCTGCAGCTCGATGCCCATGCAGGGAGATCGGGCTGTAGAGCAGCGATCTAAGAGCCCGGGCGCAGAGACCCACTATGTGCATCAGTGCGCCCGGGCTGTCAGATTGCTTTCTGCAGCTGGATCCCCAGGATCCAGCTGCAGAAAGTGATCTGACAGCTCCAGCACAGTGATCCACAGTGATCACATAATGGTCACTGTGGATCACTGTGCTGGAGCTGTCAGATCATTTCCTGCAGCTGGATCCTCAGGATCCAGCTGTAGAAAGTGATCTGACAGATCCAGCACAGTGATCCACAGTGATCACATAATGGTCACTGTGGATCACTGTGCTGGATCTGGCAGATCACTTTCTACAGCTGGATCCTGAGGATCCAGCTGCAGGAAATGATCTGACAGCTCCAGCACAGTGATCCACAGTGACCATTATGTGATCACTGTGGATCACTGTGCTGGAGCTGTCAGATCATTTCCTGCAGCTGGATCCTCAGGATCCAGCTGTAGAAAGTGATCTGACAGATCCAGCACAGTGATCCACAATGATCACATAATGGTCACTGTGGATCACTGTGCTGGATCTGTCAGACCACTTCCTACAGCTGGATCCTCAGGATCTAGCTGTAGAAAGTGATCTGACAGCTCCAGCACAGAGCTGTCAGATCCCGGAGGCGGCAGGAGAGAAGACGAGGAGGAGCGGGACGCAGCCGTGCAGGATGGAGTGCGATCGCCGGAGGGGTGAGTGGGAGAGGCAATCGCTGCTCCGGTGATCGGGGGGGGGGCATGAAGGGGGAAGAGGGGGCCTGACAGGGGATGTGGGGCTGACAGGAGATGGGGGGCACTTAGAGGAAGCGGGGGCAGTTAGGAGGAGCCGGGCGGTAGGAAGAGGAAGCGGGCGCAGGGACAGGAAGCGGGCGGCAGGGACAGGAAGCAGGGGGGGGGGTAAGAGAGATGAAGAGGGGGCAGGAAAGAGAGGTGGGGGACAGGGGGGCAGTTAGAGGATGCCAGGGGAGCAGATCGGAGGGTAGGGATAGCAGGGGCAGGCAGGGAAGCATTACAGGCGCGGTGATTTTCACTTTCACTTTTGAGTGCCAATCACCGCGCCTGTAGCCGGGGGGGTGGGGGTGGGGCAAATCGACACCCCCTGGGGTGTTGTACAACTCCCCATGTACCTGCAGGCCGAGTGACAGGTCAGTGACACCCTCACTCGGCCTGCAGGAGCCCGATCATTCCATGGCCCACCCCCTGGGCCATGGGTCGGGAATGAACTGTGTTTCATGGCCCAAACGGTGGGCCAAGGGTCGTGAAGGGGTTAATGCAAGATCAAAGATTAAAATCATATCTCTCACTATATCATTGAATACCAAAAACCACTGTAGTAGTGAAAAAACAAGAAACCATACCTTGGAGGTCATATATGATATGTGTATCTGTAATGGTACCTTTACACGCCGCCACAGAAAGGTAGAAACCGGCAGGCATCGGACACAATTGTGCCTGTTGCCTTGAAAACACCGCGAAGTGGCGGCGTGTAATTCAGGAGTTTCCTTCCTGTGTCTTCGGATACCTGTGTCAGAGCCGTGCTCAAAAACAAGAAGGAACAATTCCTATGGTGGCGGCGTGTAATCGGGGCACAGGAAGGTATTTGCGTGGCCTAGTGTAATCCCTGGGGCGTGCCACAGTGTCATGGATACCACGCCCCATCAGCGATCATTGGTGGAAGCTCCTGCGTTATGATTGGTTGTCCCTGCACAGGGCGCCATATGTAACGAGCTGACCAGTCACACTACACATTTGCAATAGCGTCATGTATTATCCAGCCTTCCTGCGCTGGCTGGCCAATCATGATGCTTTTGCATTGTCCAATCACCGTACGAGCGTCTCGTAATACACAATTCTGTCACGCCTATGTCCTTGCAGCGCGCAATATGTACGCCCATATTTCCTTGTGGTAGCGGCGTGTACATGAGGTAAGGTGCTCCACAGAAGGTAACCCGCGGCACCCGTCGGCACTTCCGGGGAACGCAAATACCTTCTGTGGAGCACTTTGTGGCAGCGTGTATATGCCGCATCAGGAATCGTTAGGCACCGTTGCAAACGCGCGCGTGCGATGCCTGCCTGTTGCTGCCCTCTGTGGCGGCGTGTAAAGGTACTATTAGCTATATAGCCCTCTGGTGGTTATAAATGTTCAGTCTGTGTATAAAGAAACTCTTTTAATATTAAACTTAATAAATGAATTTATATCACAAAATCCTTTTCAGTATTACCTGTGTAATATTCTACACATAATATAAAGGGTTAAATGCCCAAAATTATATATCAGATGTTTCCTTCTATATAAGCAGAATCTATTGACCGCAAATATATACATTCCCATGTAGTGGGAAATGCCCATTAAACCTAATAATAAAGGCAGAATTCCTCTATCCCCCCCCCCCTCTTTTTTCTTTTCTTTTACCTGTGGAGATATTCTTTATACAATTTTTTTCTTTTTCTTTTCATCATTTTCTTTCTTTTTCTTCTCTTTGAGATGGATCTTTATATATGTCTTGCATATTGTTTATTACATGTTACTATACGTAAGTGGCTTGTAAAGAATACGAAGTTATGTGATTTTTTCCAAACCTGACAAATTGTTTGTTTTCTTTATTTTTGTATTAAAGATTCTTGAAGAAGGCCAAAAAAAGGCCGAAACGTTAACGTTAATCTTGAGTTTGCAAACACTTGATGTGAAAATAGTAACAATAAAAACATTTGCAAAGATACAAGAGATTGTTTCATAAAATATTTTAGTAGGATGAGTGGTGTCTCATTTCCATCACGCGTGTAAACTGCATTCCAGTCTCATCAGCAGAGACTGCATCCAGCCTCCACCTGCAGAGCCGCCTTCCAGCAACAAATTCATTCATTCATCCATGCCCCGGGGATCCTGCTCCACCTCGGGAAGTAACACCATCTGACTGCAACATCATCATCCCCGGAGGTCTAAAAGCAGCGCTGGTAACCTTACCAGGTACCGTAGGTGGCGTCACAAACTTTATTTTATTTCTTTTATTTTACACATTTTTCAGCGACCACCAGGGCCACGGCCCCAGGCACCGGCCATCAGTGACAGCACCTTTAATCAAGGTTTGTAAGGCTCCATGCACATGGTGAGTAATTGGGAAGTTTTTGTGGCGCTCCTGCGACCAGGGTGGCCACAGGTAGGAACTGCAGCCAGGAAGGAGGAGACAGTTTACACATAACACCTTCGTAACACATACCCACGGACACAAGACCCAACCCGGAGCCCGGGACTCTAGGCGGGCAAAGAGTGGTAGGGCCAGACACAGTGGGTGGGACGTAGGTGAGGTGACAGACCAGGTACAAAAGGGGAACACTAGGAGGAGTTAGTCAGCAGGCCAGTGGGTGCCGAGAAGCCAAGACCAAGAGTAGGCCAGTGGGTGCCGAGAAGCCAAGACCAAGAGTAGGCCACAGTGAGCTGAGAAGTAAAGACAGAAAGAGACTTCCTGGAAGGTGTCGGGCTTCCTGGAGGCACAGAATCCTGTGAGGCACAGTCCCCTGGAAAGAAAGCTCGCTCCACAGCCTGGGACCCAAGGGAAGGGGAGAGACCAGACCAGTGCAGCTGGGTCCGAGGAACACAGCAGTGGTGACTGAGCGAGGGATCCCCTGACGTATACTGGAGTCACACGGGTAGGAAAGGGCCCGGTGATCCCATAGCTATACATGGGACACTGAGGGTTAGGCTGAGACCAGAGAGTCGGCTGTGAGGTGGCCGCAGCTACATGCCGGTACACAGACAAACCGATGGGGGACTCTGATTCCAAGTAAGAGTTCCTAACACACGGGCTGGAGGTACAGCAACATATAGGACCCAGGCTTGTCACCTGCACACACTGGGGAAAGCCAGAAAAGGGACCGAGTTGCCACCATACAGCCCACGGGGAAGAGAAGTGCAGAGGAAAGCTTGGAAGGTACCAGAGTGTGAAGGGTCTCAGGAGGAAAGCCTGGCTGCAGATGGTTAAGTGACTGTCTGGAGTTACCTGTGTAAAAGAACTGTTTGTACTAAGAAAGAACTGCTAGTAAAACCCGGTGAACCCAGCTTCAGTCTCCCGTGTGTGATTCCCTGCATGCAGAACTGTACATCTATAATACACCCTGTCAGGAGCAGCCCCGATCCACGGCGGGCTCATCCATCCGGCTGCAGCACCATCCATGCTCCTGGCAGAAGTAAGCAGCAGCAGTGGTCCCCTCACTGACCACAACTCATGGGTGGCGTCACGACAACCCCTGTAAATATCCCCCCTTGCTTGTGGGCTCAGGACCGTGTGACCAGGACCGCCGTGATACCCCGGACCGGTACCGAGTACCCCGTCCCAGTGGGCTCCACAACTTGACGTCACAAACTGGATGGACCCGGACTCCGTGTGCCTAAAACTCGTGATTTGGACTGTTCTACAAAAATCTGTGCATAATGGCGGCCATAGGAGCCTGAGGCCATGTGCAGAAGAGGCGTGCCCAGACCCCCCATCGTGGGCCGGTCCAGTCCAGAGCGGGAAAAGAAAGGCCCACCCTGGCCTTTACTCCGGGGGAGCCAGCCATCAATCCCAAGGAAAAGCCTCCGCCCCAAACAGCAGCTGCCAATGATAGTGTGGCGGGAGCGGAACAAGACACCCAAAGAAGGCGGGGCGAGCAACAGGAAGGAGTGCAGCCGCCATTACGAGACACCCGGAAGGAGAGGACGTTAGGCTGAGTGGCAATATCGGGAGAGCCAAGGTGATTCAGAAGGGCCCACCAGGATTAATCGTGGAGGAACCCGGCCAGGAAAAGACCCTTGGTGACCGAGAAGCCATGGCAGAAGGTAGCAGAGAATATCCGGAGGTCCGAGACACCCGGCGGGATGTGCTGAGACTGTTGCCCCAATGACTAACACGGGTTCAAGCTGAATCAAGAACTCGGATACAGATTGACTGTAGCCAGTACCATCAAGGCTTTACGGTGCAACCCAGAGGGGTCCATACCCCTGAGGCCACCCGGGCTCGTACCAGTACCAGAGGCCACTATGAGAGGTTCCTGAACCGGCACAGTGAATGGGCCCAGACTTCTGAAACCACCTGGAGTGCAGAAGATTGCAGGACAGAAGAGTTAGTAGATGTATCTGTGCCTGAATCTGTACCCTGGAGTGCTGTGGACGTGCTAGATCCCCTTGGAGCACTGGAGGAGGGATGCTTGCTACTGCCTGAACCGCTGATCCCGGCCCCCACATCCATGGAGGTGAGAGAAGAGCAGCTCCGTTGCTGGTGGGAGCTTAGTGGGCAGGAAGAAGACATGATGGGCTTCCCTGGGGACCCTGCTTCTGGAATAGGCCCCGCAGAAGTAGTAACCCGGGATGAGAATCTGCAGAGATGCGTTCGCAAATGGGAGCAGGAAGATGCAACAAAGCAGGCCCAGAAATGAGAGATGGTGGCCCGTACGCTGTATTCTAAAGCCGTCGCCCGGTGAAACAGTACAGTAAATCGATCCCCACGGCATGAAGGGAAGATTGTGAAAATTATACCGGAAAAGAAATTCGCTTTCGCTTGAGAACCTGGAGCGGACAGAGACATTTTTATAAATAGGAGGGATGTGGAGGAATATCTCCCTTCAAAACACCTGGACAGGGAAGTTACAGTTGGAGAGTGGGTGTCGTATATCACCGTACAAAGAGAAGGAGGCCCGTACGGCATAAGGGTGAAAAGACTGTCTCTTAGATCGCAGAGAGATGTCGAGCCTCTAGAAAAGAAACACCCGGATTCATCAATTGACCCGGATTCAACAACCAACCCTGAGAACAGCCCTGAGGAGACCGTCGCAGATGATACTACAGCTACTAAGACGACCATGGTGAATGCGGGAACACAGACTGTATACGGCCACTTGCTGTCCAGTGCCTTAGAATCGTTGGAGCTGTTTCCGACAAGGAGAGCCCCAGAGGTCCTGCCATGGAAGAAAAAGGAGAAGGAGTGAGGGACCCGGACTTCTTCAGCAAAACTGTAAGTGTAAATGTGATGTGTAATGTGATTGACCCCATACCATACCTGAATGAATGAATAGCCTTTTCCCCTGTTTGTCTTTTATGTGAAAAAGACAAAGATATCATAGACAATGTGTGATATAGACGTTCCATGTAAATAGTTGAGCACCTAGTGTGCTCCCCATTGGTTTTATGACCAGGTAGCACTGCGAGACTGTGTGCAACAGAACTTCGAACTAAGGCTGCTACGTGTGCTTTTGAACAGCTTTTTGAAGCATTTTTACCTGTTTTTCCTGAGGTTTTTTATACTTTTTAAGAAAAGTAATGTAGCTTTAAATTTGAACGTTTTAGCACTTGAAAAATGTGCATAAGAGCCGGTATCATTATGCCACAGGACTCTTAAGACTGAACAATGAAATGAGCAACCCGTGTCCGAAAGGGTTAAGGAAAGTGTGGTGTAAGATGGCGGCATGGAGAGTAACATCTTTGCCACAAGTTGGTGTCCCGAGGGCCTGGAGGCCTCAGCAATTACAGCCAAGGACGAGCTGAGTACTGTGCTTAAGATGTACCGTATTTTTCACTTTATAAGACGCACCGGATTATAAGACGCACCCAGATTTTAGAGGTGAAAAATAGGGAAAAAAATATTTGTAGCAAAAAACGACTTTGATATGACATTCGGGCCCTGCGACCAGTCAGTTTTGGCGTCTGTTTCCTTCGGATGCAGGTGCAGCATGTGAGCAACACCAATGACTTCTGTTCCAGTGTCTGTTGGCGGGGAGGCAGACGCCAGCACAGACTGGTCAGAGGGCTGAGTTTCATATCAATGTTACATGGGACATGACTATACAACTTCTGACAACGTTGGAACTGCTGCAGCATCAGAGGTATAGGTGCGTGCACACGATCAGTATACGCAGCCTTTTGGACGCAGCGTCTTGCTGCTGTGTCCAATATGCTGCGTAATACAGTACAAGCATAGTGGATGGGATTTGTAGAAATCCCATACTCACTATGCTTCATCCGACCACAGCATTCTGACAGCTGTGGTGTGGGTTGCCAGCAGTCCGCTCCTTCTCAGCATGTTCATTTCATGCTGCGGAGTCGGAAGCGGCTCCCATCGGGTGACTGCAGGGAGAAGCCGCACTGCACCCGCCGCACATGGTGAGTACAGAGCGGCTTCGGTCTCCCTGCCTCCACATGCGGCTTCACTCATGTCCGGAGGAGCCGCGTCCAACACACAGCTCATCCCGACCGTGAGCAAATAGCCTTAGTATGGTCTTTATTACTTTTACAAGGGCCAACAAGATGAATGAGATGGGATTTGTTCATGTAGTAGCAATCCCTTTAAGAACTAAAACTCCCAGCATGTACTGTAGATCCTAGAGCATGCTTGGAGTTCTAGTTAAGCACAGTATTGGTAGTGTTAACTTTACTTTATTAGTGGTTATGTTACATTTACATGTGCACTCACTTTAATGTGTCCTGCTTTGCCATCACCCGGGACATACTAAAAAGAATGAAGAAAAGGAATAAATAAAAAGAATGAAGATAATAATTTATTACCAAAAGATTATGTAGATGTAAAAAAGGTTTCTTGGGGATCTTAGACATGGAATGGACACATATCCCATATAACCAGGTGTATAGTATGTTACCTGAGCATTATAGGTGTGGAATGAAGATGAAATATCAGTAGATAATAGGAAAATGAACACATATCCCATATGACCAGGTGTATATTATGTTACCTGAGCATTTTAGGTGTGGAATGAAGATGAAATATCTGTAGATAATAGAGGAATTAACACATATCCCATATAACCAGGTGTATATTATGTTACCTGAGCATTATAGGTGTGGAATGAAGATGAAATATCAGTAGATAATAGGAAAATGAACACATATCCCATATAACCAGGTGTATATTATATTACCTGAGCATTTTAGGTGTGGAATGAAGATGGAATATCAGTAGATAATAGGAAAATGAACACAGACACCTGGTTATATGGGATATATTATGTTACCTGAGCATTTTAGGTGTGGAATGAAGATGAAATATCAGTGGATAATAGGAAAATGAACACATATCCCAAATAACCAGGTGTATATTATGTTACCTGAGCATTTTAGGTGTGGAATGAAGATGAAATATCTGTAGATAATAGGAAAATGAACACATATCCCATATAGCCAGGTGTATATTATGTTACCTGAGCATTTTAGGTGTGGAATGAAGATGAAATATCAGTAGATAATAGGAAAATGAACACATATCCCATATAACCAGGTGTGTATTATGTTACCTGAGCATTTTAGGTGTGGAATGAAGATGAAATATCAGTTGATAATAGAAGAAGGAACACATATCCCATATAACCAGGTGTATATTATGTTACCTGAGCATTTTAGGTGCGGAATGAACGTGAAATATTTGTAGATAATAGGAAAATAAACACGTATCCCTTATAGCCAGGTGTTATATTATGTTACCTGAGCATTTTAGGTGTGGAATGAAGATGAAATATCAGTAGATAATAGGAAAATAAACACATATCCCATATAAAGAGGTGTATATTATGTTACCTGAGCATTTTAGGTGTGGAATGAAGATGAAATATCAGTAGATAATAGGAAAATGAACACATATCCCAAATAACCAGGTGTATATTATGTTACCTGAGCAGTTTAGGTGTGGACTGAAGATGAAATATCTGTAGATAATAGGAAAATGAACACATATCCCATATAACCAGGTGTATATTATGTTACCTGAGCATTTTAGGTGTGGAATGAAGATGAAATATCAGTAGATAATAGGAAAATGAACACATATCCCATATAACCAGGTGTATATTATGTTACCTGAGCATTTTAGGTGTGGAATGAAGATGGAATATATGTATACTAGCTGTGAGCCCGATTCTAAAGAATCGGGAGTCTAGAATCTGTATATAATTTTTTTAAGAGTTGTAAATAATAGACTTAAACAGCAGATATATGAGTAAGTAGGCGATGTAGGCAAAACTGTGAGGGTAGCAATATAGTGGAGGTGTAGAAAGAGTTAATGTCCGACTAAGAGGACTATAACAGAGTAGGAACTTATGATATCAAAAATGTTATTGAAGGAGTTAAAGTCCCACAGGCACTCCCAAACAGACTCAGCGCTGTAAATTATATCCAAAATGGTGTTCAAGGGGTTAATGTAGCAGTGTCAGTAGTTATAAACACGACGAAATATGGAGAGAGAGAGCGAGACCCTCCATCTGGTAGGAGCTGGTGTCATGATGGGCAGTGCCCTCCCCCAGATATGGACACTTGGTGGCCCTTCACCTGGTAGGAGCTGGTGTCATGATGGGCAGTGCCCTCCCCCAGATATGGACACTTGGTGGCCCTTCACCTGGTAGGAGCTGGTGTCATGATGGGCAGTGCCCTCCCCCAGATATGGACATTTGGTGGCCCTTCACCTGGTAGGAGCTGGTGTCATGATGGGCAGTGCCCTCCCCCAGATATGGACACTTGGTGGCCCTTCACCTGGTAGGAGCTGGTGTCATGATGGGCAGTGCCCTCCCCCAGATATGGAGACTTGGTGGCCCTTCACCTGGTAGGAGCTGGTGTCATGATGGGCAGTGCCCTCCCCCAGATATGGAGACTTGGTGGCCCTTCACCTGGTAGGAGCTGGTGTCATGATGGGCAGTGCCCTCCCCCAGATATGGACACTTGGTGGCCATTCACCTGGTAGGAGCTGGTGTCATGATGGGCAGTGCCGTCCCCCAGATATGGACACTTGGTGGCCCTTCACCTGGTAGGAGCTGGTGTCATGATGGGCAGTGCCCTCCCTCAGATATGGACACTTGGTGGCCCTTCACCTGGTAGGAGGTGGTGTCATGATGGGCAGTGCCCTCCTCCAGATATGGACACTTGGTGGCCCTTCACCTGGTAGGAGCTGGTGTGATGATGGGCAGTGCCCTCCCGCAGATATGGACACTTGGTGGTCCTTCACCTTGTAGGAGCTGGTGTCATGATGGGCAGTGCCCTCCTCCAGATATGGACACTTGGTGGCCCTTCACCTGGTAGGAGCTGGTGTTTATGATGGGCAGTGCCCTCCCCCAGATATGGACACTTGGTGGCCCTTCAGCTGGTAGGAGCTGGTGTCATGATGGGCAGTGCCCTCCCCCAGATATGGACACTTGGTGGCCCTTCACCTGGTAGGAGCTGGTGTCATGATGGGCAGTGCCCTCCCCCAGATATGGACACTTGGTGGCCCTTCACCTGGTAGGAGCTGGTGTCATGATGGGCAGTGCCCTCCCCCAGATATGGACACTTGGTGGCCCTTCAGCTGGTAGCCAGACCCTCACTATGAGACTTTTAAGGTGCATGAGTTGAGCTCTGTGGCAGAGATGAGGGTGACCCTGCAGATGATGGTGCCTCTGGCCACCCTCCATACTGTGCTACCTGTATAGTAAGAGCTGCATGCTTTCATTCTTGCATGAGTTGAGCTCTGTGGCAGAGATGAGGGTGACCCTGCAGATGATGGTGCCTCTGGCCACCCTCCATACTGTGCTACCTGTATAGTAAGAGCTGCATGCTTTCATTCTTGCATGAGTTGAGCTCTGTGGCAGAGATGAGGGTGACCCTGCAGATGATGGTGCCTCTGGCCACCCTACATACTGTGCTACCTCTATAGTAAGAGCTGCATGCTTTCATTCTTGCATGAGTTGAGCTCTGTGGCAGAGATGAGGGTGACCCTGCAGATGATGGTGCCTCTGGCCACCCTCCATACTGTGCTACCTGTATAGTAAGAGCTGCATGCTTTCATTCTTGCATGAGTTGAGCTCTGTGGCAGAGATGAGGGTGACCCTGCAGATGATGGTGCCTCTGGCCACCCTCCATACTGTGCTACCTCTATAGTAAGAGCTGCATGCTTTCATTCTTGCATGAGTTGAGCTCTGTGGCAGAGATGAGGGTGACCCTGCAGATGATGGTGCCTCTGGCCACCCTCCATACTGTGCTACCTCTGTAGTAAGAGCTGCATGCTTTCATTCTTGCATGAGTTGAGCTCTGTGGCAGAGATGAGGGTGACCCTGCAGATGATGGTGCCTCTGGCCACCCTCCATACTGTGCTACCTCTATAGTAAGAGCTGCATGCTTTCATCCTTGCAGGGAAATGCTTGCTATTGTCTCAATTGCATTAGATAATTCTTACCGCTCCTCAGACTTAACTCCTGCCTGGGCGGTGTCTTCCAGGCACTGAAGCAAATGACTATAGTAAGTAATGTAGACGTCCGGAGATTACAGCAGCAGGAATGGAAAGACATTGTAGCTGGCCTGATGGCAGCAGGGCTGGCTGTGCTGTAGTGATGGGTAGCTCCTGAATGAGTCGGCTCTAAGAGCCGGCTCTTTATAGTGAATCATATGAGTTGGCTCCTGGCAGGGAGCCAATTGAAATTTAAACGGCTCTTTGCTAGTTCACGTTCCACAGTCAGTCCCCTCTTGCCCCGCCCCATTCACTTGAATGGAAGAGAACAAGTGATCCAGAGATGCATATGGGCAGGGCAGATAAGGATCTCCTCTGCAAACATACCATCCCTGGATTGAGCATCACTGGATCGCAGGCTCGGGTGCTGCATCCACTGTGTAAATGCACCATTAGCTAGTGCAACTTGGAATGGTTATGTTGTTTCTGGTATGTGAATAGCCTCCCAGCAGCCCCTGTTACATGATAGCAGTGCCAATCTGAGGGACCAACTTCATGCACAAAACTAGTACTATACAAGGCAGTACAGCACTCTCAAATCACATCCCATTTTGCATACAATTGCCAGTAGTGTTGAGCTAATTGAATTGCACTTGTTTGATTTCTGCACTTTTTTTTTATCAAACATTTCTCATTTTGTGCGGTGCTGGCAATTTCGAACACTTTGTGCGCTCCAATTTGAATGTTTAAATTAAACCGCATTGTGAATATACGCGATACTGCGGCTAAAATCGCTAATATTTGCTATTTTAGCAGCCGCATTGTGTTTATTCGCAATGCGGTTCAATACTGACCTGTACAAAAATGGCTCTCGGCCACTGTTAGTAGAACCAAAGCGAATGTAGGCTCGCGATTATGAACGTTCGCAATTATGAACACATGTTGTTGCGTTTGCAATTGTGAGCGTAATATAGCAAAACTGCTATCGAACAATGAATTCAATTCGATAATGGAATCGAACAATATTATGTTCGCTCATCTCTAATTGCCAGATATGACAATCGTATACATAATTACAGTGTGGACGCAGCCTCTGCTGCATAGATTGGCATTACTTGTGAAGATGTGGGCCCAGCCGAACCCAATTGTGCAGCAGCTGTTGCATGTGCCTGTGCTGTTACATGAGTTTAGTGGCTTTTAATCACATGCAGGACCTCATTAATATGTCAGACCACTGTCTCACCAATGCAGGAAGCTGCCTGCCCATGTTTTATGTCATAAATTGGCACATGTGTAGATTTTTACTAAAAGGTATATAATCATGGGTTAAAACATACCAGAATTTGGCTTCAAATTTAAAGCCAAAGGTAATAGGAAATGAAGAGCCGTTTTCGGAGCCAAAAGAGCCGGCTCACCAAAAAATCGCATTTTACCCATCACTACTGTGCTGCACACAAATGTGGAGGGATCAGCACAACTGTAGTATCTGCTACAATAATACACATAAGACAATGGGTCTACCTGATCATGAGCTGCACCTTCCTCCAAGAAATGAATGATCTCAGTCTGCAGTGTCTTCACACACAGGATCCCTCCAGCAGCTCCATAAATCCAGGCACAGATTTGCCTCCAGAGATGCTGCAGCCAGCCTGGCACCCGGGCATGTCTGCTGCCCTCTCAGCACCCACATGGAAGAGAGTGTGTGTGTGTCCCGGACATTGCAACTGAAGCTTTCACCGAAAGTGGAGCGTATTCTGCCAACACTCGCAAAAGCATTGTGAATGAGGCTTTGCTACTGACTGAAGCCTATTCTGCAAGAACTCGCAAAGGCATTGCGAGTTAGGCTTTGTGAGTGAGGCTTTGTGAGGCAGGCACGGACACGACGACGGAAACAGTGCCGAAACTTACGGAAGTGAGTTAGGGTAATTATATATTAGATAGCATAATGGATAACAGTGAATGGCAGGGCTTTATGCACAGCTAATACAGGTATGAGGAATGTAGGTGTGGACAAAAAGAATGCGATTTGTATTCCTTCATGCAGGGGCGGAACTACCGTGGTGCAGCTGGTGCAGCTGCACCAGGGCCCCGAGCAGCTAGGGGGCCCCTGGGGCTCCAGCGGCAGGTCCCCTGTCAGACAGACAGACAGAAGGGTGGTGCTGTCGGGTGTCACCTGCGGCACAGTTCTGGCACTTTTCGGGGAGGGCGGCGACTAAGAGTGTTGTCTTTTTTTTTTTTCCTGCTCTGACCCCGCCCCCTGGACACCTCACCCCCGCCCCCTGGACACCTAACCCCCCTCCTGGACACCTAACCCCCCTCCTGGACACCTCACCCCTTCCCTGGACACCTCACTCTTCCCCCTTGGACATCTCACCACCCCCCCTCCCCCCGGTCATCGCGCCCTCCCGCCTCACCTCACAGCACTGCCGGCGGGGACAGATGCCGGGTGTAACAGGACCTGTGATGACGTCACGCACATGTGACTCAGGTGGGCGGAGCTACATTTTGCCCGGCAAGAAGAATTGCCAGATAGGAGGAACTGACTGGGACTGTCTTTACAAGGTACATAGCGGTGCGTGCAGAGGACGTGGGGGGGTGCAGAGGACGAGGGGGGTGTGCAAGGACGTGGGGGGTGTGCAGAGGATGTGGGGGGTGTGCAGAGAACGAGAGGGGTGTGCAGATGACGTGGGGGGGTGCAGAGGACGAGGGGGGTGTGCAGAGGACGAGGGGGGTGTGCAGAGGACGAGGGGGGTGTGCAGAGGACGTGGGGGGTGTGCAGAGGACGTGGGGTGTGTGCAGAGAATGTGGGGTGTGTGCAGAGGACGTGGGGTGTGTGCAGAGGACGTGGGGGGTGTGCAGAGGACGTGGGGGGGTGTGCAGAGGACGTGGGGGGGTGTGCAGAGGACGTGGGGGGGTGTGCAGAGGACGTGGGGGGTGTGCAGAGGACGATGAGGGTGTGCAGATGACGTGGGGGGGTGTGCAGAGGACGAGGGGGGTGTGCAGAGGACGTGGGGTGTGTGCAGAGGACGTGGGGTGTGTGCAGAGGACGTGGGGGGAGTGCAGAGGACGAGGAGGGTGTGCAGAGGACGTGAGGGGGGTGTGCAGAGGACGAGGGGGTGTGCAGAGGACGAGGGGGGTGTGCAGAAGACGTGGGGGGTGTGCAGAGGACGTGGGGGGTGTGCAGAGGACGAGGAGGGTGTGCAGAGGACGTGGGGGGTGTGCAGAGGACGAGGGGGGTGTGCAGAGGACGTGGGGTGTGTGCAGAGGACGTGGGGTGTGTGCAGAGGACGTGGGGTGTGTGCAGAGGACGTGGGGTGTGTTCAGAGGACGTGGTGGGTGTGCAGAGGACGAGGGGGGTGTGCAGAGGACGAGGGGGGTGTGCAGAGGACGTGGGGGGTGTGCAGAGGACGAGGGGTGTGTGCAGAGGACGAGGGGTGTGTGCAGAGGACGAAGGGTGTGGGGCAGAGGACGTGGGGTGCGTGCAGAGGACGTGGGGTGTGTGCAGAGGACGTGGGGTGTGTGCAGAGGACGTGGAGGGTGTGCAGAGGACGTGGAGGGTGTGCAGAGGACGTGGGGGGGGTGCAGAGGACGTGGGGTGTGTGCAGAGGACGAGGAGGGTGTGCAGAGGACGTGGGGGGGTGCAGAGGACGAGGGGGGTGTGCAGAGGACGAGGGGGGTGTGCAGAGGACGAGGGGGGTGTGCAGAGGACGAGGGGGTGTGTGCAGAGGACGTGGGGTTTGTGCAGAGGACGTGGGGGTGTGTGCAGAGGACGTGGGGGGGGGTGCAGAGGACGTGGGGGGTGTGCAGAGGACGAGGAGGGTGTGCAGATGACGTGGGGGGGTGTGCAGAGGACGAGGGGGGTGTGCAGAGGACGTGGGGTGTGTGCAGAGGACGTGGGGTGTGTGCAGAGGACGTGGGGTGTGTGCAGAGGACGTGGGGGTGTGTGCAGAGGACGTGGGGGATGTGCAGAGGACGAGGAGGGTGTGCAGATGACGTGGGGGGGTGTGCAGAGGACGGTGGGGTGTGTGCAGAGGACGTGGGGTGTGTGCAGAGGACGTGGGGTGTGTGCAGAGGACGTGGGGGGTGTGCAGAGGACGTGGAGGGAGGGTGTGCAGAGGACGTGGAGGGAGGGTGTGCAGAGGACGTGGTGGAGTGTGGGCAGAGGACATGGTGGTGCACAGCACGGAGCTGAGGTCATGGTGGTACACTGTGCACAGCACGGAGCTGAGGTCATGGTGGTATACTGTCTGTGCACAGCACAGAGCTGAGGTCATGGTGGTATACTGTCTGTGCACAGCACGAAGCTGAGGACATGGTGGTACACTGTGCACAGCACAGAGCTAGGGAGATGGTGGTACACTGTCTGTGCACAGCACAGAGCTAGGGAGATGGTGGTACACTGTCTGTGCACAGCACAGAGCTAGGGAGATGGTGGTACACTGTCTGTGCACAGCACAGAGCTAGGGAGATGGTTGTACACTGTCTCCCGCCGCCTTAAAATCGGTCTGTTTCCAGGAGAGTTGGACGAGTGACATCTGTTTTTTAGTCCGTTTGGCATCCAACTGTTGTGCGAGTGTGCGATATTTCTCTCAGATTACATCCATGTGACATCCATGTGCAATCTGTTTTTTCTCAGCAGCTATTACTGTAGAATCATTTACAGGAACATTTTACAGTGTTCTGAGCTGCAGAATGAGAATGTATCTGTGAAAAAAACGTGTCAGGCTGCGTTCACACATTGTGTATTTTGTTGTGCTTTTTTGCGCGCGCGCTTTTTGCCGCGTTTTTCGGCCGCGCAAAAAAAGCGCAACAAAATACGCAGGGGCTTTCACACACTGCGCTTTCTTTACCCCAAAATGTGATGTATCACATGACAGCGAGCGCCCAATCAGCGCCGGGAACGCCCCTCTGATGTCACCGCAGGTCTTGGCAGCACTACACATCGCTTGGCACCGGAGACCGGACACCGGGAAAAGGCGTCGGAGAGGTAAGTATTTCATTCTTTTTTATTTTTCACACACTTGCCTCTGTTTAATTTAGATTTCGCACTGTATATTAATACACTGTGAAATCTAATGGGCGGCCACAACTGTCACAGAGGGGAGGAGGAAGCAGGATTCTTCCTCCCCTCTGTGACATCACAGGGAGAAAACGCAGGAGCAGCTGCGTAAAGAATTGACATATCAATTCTTTACGCAGCTGTGTTTTCTCCCATAAACGTACTGCGTATTTTTGCGCAATGTCTGCACTGCAAAGTGAATTTCCCATTCACTTTGCTGGCAGACAAAAGGCACATTGCGTATTTTGAAAAAGCTTGCGTAAAAAAGCGCAGCAAAAAAGAGAATTTTGTTTACGTACCGTAAATTCTTTTTTCTTTAATCATCAATGGGAGACCCAGACAATGGGGTTTAGGGCTCCGCCCTCCGGAGGTCACACTAGGTACTACAAGTTTGTAGACACCGCCTCCTCCGCATATAAACCCCCACCGTAGGAGAAATCCTCAGTTTAGTCTATAAGCTGCGAGGAGAAAATTAACCACACCCGAAACATCGGGAAGAATGCCGTGCCCAGACGGTTGAACAACCCGGAAAACACTGTCTCAACAGAGAACAGATTAAATGCAAACATGCAACGGAACAACTGGGTGGGTGCTGGGTCTCCCATTGATGATTAAAGAAAAAAGAATTTACGGTACGTAAACAAAATTCTCTTTTTTCTGGTCATCATAATGGGAGACCCAGACAATGGGGATGTCCTAAAGCAATACCCCAGGGCGGGAAGAGTTCCTCAACAAGACGGATAATACACGGACCCCCTTAAAGGTGGGCAACCGCCGCCTGGAGGACCCGCCTGCCCAAACTTGCATCCGCAGAGGCATGGGCATGCACCATATAGTGCTTTGAGAAAGTGTGCAGGCTGGACCAAGTGGCCGCCTGACACACCTGGAGAGCAGATGCTCGATGTCGCAAGGCCCATGAGGCACCAACAGCTCTTGTAGAGTGTGCCTTCAACCCCACCGGGAGAGGCAAGCCAGAAGACCGGTATGCCTCTTGAATGGGAGCCTTGATCCACCTGGCCAAGGTTGACTTCGAAGCCGCGGACCCCTTACAGCGACCCATCGTGAGGACAAATAAGGAATCCGAACTCCGAAAGGAGGCGGTCCTGGACACATAAATGCGTACAGCTCTCACGGGATCCAGAGTATGGAGGTCGCGCTCAACCTGATGAACGGGAGCGGGGCAAAATGATGGGAGAACAATCTCCTGGTTTAGGTGGAAAGTGGAAACCACCTTCGGCAAGAATTCAGGCCGTGGACGCAACACCACCTTGTCTTGGTGAACCACCAGAAAGGGTGACTTGCACGAAAGTGCAGCCAATTCTGAGACCCTCCTCAGAGACGTAATCGCCACCAGAAAGACCACTTTCTGGGACAGACGAGAGAGAGAGATGTCTCTCAGAGGCTCAAACGGCGGTTTCTGCAGCGCCGCCAGGACCATGTTGAGGTCCCAAGGGTCCAGAGGTCGCCTGTAAGGCGGAACCACCCGAGACACCCCCTGCAGAAAATGACGGACCTTCGGGAGAAGCGCCAATCGCCTGTCAAACAGCACTGAAAGTGCCGATACTTGACCTTTCAGAGAGCCAAGGGATAATCCCAACTCCAAACCCGACTGTAGGAAAGCCAGCAATGTCGGGATGGACAAAGGCCACGGTGAGCGACCACCAGAGGAACACCAGGAGAAAAAGATTTTCCACGTTCTGTGGTATATCTTCCTGGAGACAGGTTTCCTTGCCCGGTTCATTGTGGCAACAACCGCAGGAGAGAAACCCCTGGATGTCAGCAGCCAGGCCTCAAGAGCCATGCAGTCAATCTGAGGGCCCTGGAATTGAGGTGGAAGAACGGGCCTTGCGCGAGTAGATCTGCGCGTTCTGGGAGAGCCCACCGGTGTCCGCCTGACAGTTGCCACAGGTCCGGATACCAGGACCTCCTGGGCCAATCTGGAGCCACCAGAATGGCTCTGTTGCATTCTGTCCTGATTTTCCACAGAACCCTGGGAATTAGAGCCAGAGGCGGGAACACATATGGCAGCTGGAAGCTGGACCAACTCAGGATCAGGGCATCCGCCCCCAGAGACTGAGGATCCCAAGACCGCGCCATGTATTGTGGCACCTGATGATTCAGCCGTGAGGCCATCAGATCCACGTCCGGAACGCCCCATCTCCCACAGATGTCCCGGAAGACTTCTGGATGCAGGGACCACTCTCCGGCGTCCATCCCCTGTCGGCTCAGGTAGTCGGCCCTCCCAGTTCTCGACCCCTGGGATGTGTACTGCGGAGATCAGGCAGCCGTTTTCCTCCACCCATGCTAGAATGCGGTGGACTTCGGCGAGGGCCTGAGCGCTTCTGGTCCCTCCCTGATGATTTATGTAGGCGACGGCCGTCGCATTGTCGGACTGTACCCGAATGGGCCGCCCCGACAGGAAGGTCTGAAACGCTAGGAGCGCCAGATAGACCGCCTTGATCTCCAGTACGTTGATCTGCAACGCCGACTCCGACTGAGTCCAGAGGCCTTGAGCCCTGTGGTGTAAGAACACCGCCCCCCAGCCCTTCAGACTGGCGTCGGTGGTCACCACTAACCATGACGGTTTTAGGAAGGATCGACCCCGTGACAGGTGATGTGGCAGGAGCCACCACTGCAGGGAGTCCCTGGTCGATTGTGACAGCGTCACTAGCCGATTCAGAGAGATCGTCCTTTTGTCCCATCGGCGAAGAATCTCCAGCTGGAGAGGTCGGAGGCGAAACTGCGCGAAAGGCACCGCCTCTATCGCCGCCACCATGCGTCCCACCAGCTTCATCAATCCCCGTAGGGAAGATTGTGGTGACAGAAGAACCGTCTGTACTCCTGACTGGATCGCAAGCTGTTTGGCTTGAGGTAGGGACACCAGGGCTGAGTCTGTGTGGAAGTCCATGCCCAGATATGTCAATGACTGGGTCGGGACCAGGGTCGACTTTGGAATGTTGAGAAGCCACCCGAACTGTTCCAGAGACTTCATGGTCGCCTCCAGGCTCACCCGACAAAGGTCTTCCGATGGCGCCCTGACCAGCAGGTCGTCTAAATAGGGAATGACGGCGTGTCCTTGCACATGCAGGAGAGCCATCATGGAGGCCATCACCTTTGTGAACACTCGCGGTGCCGAGGCTAGCCCGAACGGCAGTGCCACAAATTGGAAGTGTTCTTCCCCCACTGCAAATCTCAGCCAGCGCTGATGAGTTGGTGCAATGGGCACGTGAAGGTAAGCGTCCCTGATATCGATGGACGCTAGGAAATCCCCCTGTGACACCGCCGCGATCACGGAGCGCAGGGATTCCATACGGAACTTCCGAACCAACACGTGACGGTTGAACAACTTTAGGTCCAGAACCGGACGGAAAGAGCCGTCCTTCTTTGGGACGATAAAGAGGTTGGAGTAAAAACCCCTGAACCTCTCTCCCGTGGGCACTGGGACCACCACTCCGTCTCTGCGGAGACCCTCCAACACCAGGTGAAAAGCCTGAGCCTTGTCTGGGGATGGGACAGACCGATGGAATCGGTGTACCGGCTGTGACGTCAGCTCTATCCTGTAGCCTCTTGAGACTACGTCTCGGACCCACTGGTCTTGGACGTGGAGTAGCCACCTGTCCTGAAAGAGAGACAGGCGGCCCCCCACCTGTGGGGAGACCGGATGAAGGAGCGAGTCATGCCGAAGCGGGTTTGGGGGTGGCAGCTGCTGCCCCTGCCGGCTTCTTTTGGCGACCTTTGCCGCGCCACTGGGTAGAGGGCTTGCCCCCACGGTCCGTGCGAGTGGACGTTGCTGATGACTGCGAGCTGGGGCGAAAGGACCACTGCTTTGGGTTCCTTTTCACGGTATACCGTGGCTTAGGCTTATTCTGCGGTATCTTAGACTCAGCAGAATCCTTAATCAGCTTGTCCAGCTCGGTGCCAAAGAGCCTGTCACCAGAAAATGGAAGATTTTGCAAAATCTTCTTAGACGTGGCATCTGAGTCCCAAAGACGCAGCCACAATAACCTGCGGATCGCTATAGCATTGGCGGAAGCCACAGCCGAGCGAGTGGCAGTTTCCAAAGTTGCCGTCCTGGCGTAATCCGCGTAAGCCTTCGCCCTGTCGGTAAGCGCCAGGACCTCTGGGCTGGACCTAGCTAGGTCAGAGATACCATCCAAGCAGGAGGTAATCGCCTGTAGGGTCCAGACCGTGGCAAAATTAGGGGCAAATGAAGAGCCCACAGCCTCGTAGGATGACTTGGCGAGTTGCTCAACCTGTCTATCCGTAGCATCCTTCAATGAGGAGCTATCAGAGGCAGAAAATAAGGAACGTGCAGCAATCCTGGTCATGGAAGCATCCACCTTTGGGGACTGCGACCACTCCTGAAGCACCTCCTGAGGAAAGGGAAAGCGAAGGTCCTTGGCTTTACGGACATAACGCCGCCCAGGATGTAACCTGGGTGTTCTAATCACCCTTCCAAAATTAGTGTGGTCCATAAAGGCTCCACTTGGTCTAGCCTCCGGCCGCAGCCATTGATAGACCTCCTTGGGGTGCACAGTCACCTCCTCGGGAGGAGTGACCAGACGTAAAGTCTCATTGATGGAGGACACCAGATCCTCAACCCCATCTGGAGATTCAGAGACAGACCCAAGAGTAGAACCCCCATCATCTTCCTCACCATCAGAGGAACGCTCCTCCTCAGAGGGAGCCTGGAGCTCTGGAGAGGCCTCACGAGCTCGCTTAGGGGGTCTCACAGTAGAAGTAAGAGACACCCGGGGGTAACTAGGAGGAGTAGCTGGGTTTTCCAGCCTCCTATGAAGAGCCTCCAGGGATTGCGACATGGAGGACATCTGGGCCAGCAGAGACTCATTTATCTTACTCTGCGTTTCCCATGTCCCTGGGATCAGCCGAGCCTCAGGGTACAGACCCGCAGATCCTGACTCTGCAGTAACTGTCTGGGTCTCTGGGCGCCCGCAATTATTGCAGGACCCCTCCACCAGTGAACCGTTGCATGTAGCGCAGGTAATGGTGACATCTGCTGCCTTAGCAGCATGCTTCCTTACTGAGGACATCTCCACAGTAGGGGAATAAGCCAAGTTGTAAACAAACAAACCGGGGAACCCGGTGGCTTACCGACCGCTAGGAGCGGTAGGAGGAAGCGGTGTAATTGTGTGACCTCCGCGAGTTCCGGTCTCCCTGAGAGTGCAGACACACGCTGCAGCCAGATCCCAGCCGGGAAGTGAGGGAGAAGATGGCCGCCGACTGTGAATACGTAGGCGCGGCCAGGAACACGCGGGAGAACACAAAAAACACGCCCATCAGTGAGTCATCACAAGAGCTGCTTCCTCCCCCTCCAGGCTGCCTCAGCAATGGAGGTGCCAGAGCCCGCAGCGCGGGAAAGAGTGTGAAGTAATACACATACACACACACAGACTGCCCGCACAAAACAAACAGCAGCAGCCTTCAGCTTCAGCCCCTGTGACACACAGGGCGGTCAGCCAGAGTGACCCCAGCACAGGGTACACTATCAGAACCGCGGACCCGAGGGTAACCGCGCGGTCTGAGTGCCATGCCACCAAAGTGACAGACACTACCCCCAGGCACACATGAGACCACAAGGGGCCTCAGTGCCGGTCCGGTCTGTAAGCACCTTTAGGGAGGCCTCGGACGGGGGTACAGCACCAGTCCGGAATGTAAGCACCATAATGGGAGGCCTCGGACTGGGCTGGCTCCGTCCGGTCTGTAAGCACCATTTAGGGAGGCCTCGGACGGAGCGGAGCTGTGCAAGGCTCCAGGCTCCCCCTATCCAGAGCCTCCACAGAGGGATGGAAAGGGGAAAGCACGACAGCGTACCGGGAGAACAGCTAAGTGTCCAGGCTAAAAGCCCTCCGGTACCTCCACCAGCGTGTTCCACAAAGGGTGAGCGGGGAGACTGTCGAGGGTCCCGACCGGGACCAATTACCTTGTCTTCATACGCCATCACGTAAGCTGTGAGAATGCAGTGAAGTGCAAGCAAAGCGTGATCCTCCGAGCACACTAAGTTTAAAACTGAGGATTTCTCCTACGGTGGGGGTTTATATGCGGAGGAGGCGGTGTCTACAAACTTGTAGTACCTAGTGTGACCTCCGGAGGGCGGAGCCCTAAACCCCATTGTCTGGGTCTCCCATTATGATGACCAGAAAATACGCAATGTGTGAACTCAGACTCGGATGGTTCGTGTGCTGTCTGTGTGCGGTCCGTGATTTTGTCAGACCCATAGACTTGCATTGGTGAGTCTTGCACGGGAATCACATACTGTCGCAGCATGTTGCAACTTTTTTCTCATCCTGAATCTGGATGAGAAAAAAGCGTCCGACACTCGCCAGTGTGCTCTCAGAGATTGATTGCAATGCGAGAAAATCACACATTGCTCTCATCAGAGTTTCATGCCAGTGTGTCCGTACCCTAATACTAAAATCCATATAGTAATCCTACTGGTATGGGGAGAGTTTATGGCTCAGTACACACTCCATACTTCTTGTTATTAACCAGTTAATGCTCTCTTGTCCACCGCACTGCAGTGTCAAAAGAGGACGACAGTGAGGCAGGCAGCGACATCGCATCAGAGAGCCCCTGACCTCCAAATAGAAGATCCTCAGATCCCGGTATTGTGACATCATATTAAGAATAAAGGTTTTTTGCATTTATATTACATTATGAATATGAACTCCACAGCATGGCGGCGAAAATTGCTCTGGCCCCGGGCCCTCCTTGAGTCTTGCTTGTTGCCATACACTGGGGTTGTGCAGAGGTGGCAATTGCACCCCTTCTCTTTGTGTTTTAGTATAGTAGTTATATTCTTGTATATAGGGGCAGACAGTGTATACTATGTATACTTCCAGATTATCAATAACCAAAGGGGCGGCAAATTTTTCGACCGCCCCGGGCGCCACAAACAGTTGCTACGCCGCTGGCTGTGATGCACACCCGCGGCACTATTCTGGCACTGAGTTCCAGGGGGGGGGGCCCCAAAATATTTCTTGCACCAGGGCCCACTACAGTCTGGGTCCGCCCCTGCCTTCATGATAAACAAGAATAAATCAGTGATTAGTAATGAAGGTAAAGTATATCATCCAGGAACTTTAATGAACTGCAGCAGCAGTTTCTGTGTATGTAATTTTCTGTACGCAGTGCAAAAAGCAGTATGTAATCCCTGAGGAAGGAGCAAGGTATGCTCCGAAATGCGTAGGATAAATAAAAGCTACATCCAGGGGTGGATTAAGGGTAGCCAGGGCCCGAGGCTGTTCAGACTCTGTGGGCCCCCGGTCATGTGACGGGGGTCATGTGACGGGGGTCATCATATAAGTGAAATAGATTATTCCAGAAAAATAGTTGCTGAGTGAAACTCTAACCTGTCAAACATCCATTGATCTAGTCAATTTACCCTTCAGTTAGGAAGAAAAAAAAAAAAACCACTTTAGGCCATAGTATTGAACAGTCCATTAGAAGGAGGCTATTATGCCCTGACTGCCCCTGTACTCAGAATAAATAACATATAAAAATTTCGAACGGTGTGCACCCTGTATCATAATTACCTGTTACCAGTCCAATAGACTTGCTTGCAGATCGGTCCTTCCCGCTACCTCGCGGTCCGACAGCGTCTTCTTCTGAATGATGTAGATAACTCCTCCTGCCACCTGCGTTATCCAAGTGACCAATTTTCCCACTGCCTACACTACGCCCATACCTCTCCGGCTTGTGCAGCTGCAATGTGCTCCATCATGGGGTTATCCTACAAGTTTAAACTCTCAGTGATGTCACCATACATTACACGCAGCAGACTGGGAGCCATGAACCATGTGCAGTGACCCCCGCGCATGTAGAGTTTTACATTGTAGCTGCAGTAAGGCAGAGCACAGTACGTTTGCGCAAGCTGGAGAGGCATCTGCATAGACGTGAGTTGTGAAAGTGGGACGTGGATAACACAGGAGGCGTGATCCATATTATCCAGAAGAAAAGGCTGTCAGACGGCAAAGAGAGGCTGAATGGACCAATCTGCAAGCAAGAATTTCGGACCGGTGACAGGTTAGAATACAGGGTGCTAGGGTTTTATAAGTTATTTATTTTGTGTAAGGGGGCATTCAGGGCATAATAGCCTGTTTCATATAATACAGCATAGGCGTGTGTGTACGTGTTTCTTATAATGTAGCATCAGCGTGTGCACGAGGCCTTACAAAAACTGAGGTAAAAACTGAACAAATACTTAGCGTGTGCACGAGGCCTTACAAATACTGAGGTAACAACTCACCAAATACTCAGCGTGTGCACGAGGCCTTACAAACACTGAGGGAAAAACTGACCAAATACTGAATATCTGCACTAGACCTTACAAGTACTGAGTTAAAAACTCACAAAATACACAATGTGCACACCCACTACTCCTCCACCTTGGATAGACATGTGAAATACCTCTACATGCTGTGTGTGCACCTTTATGTGGATATTTTGCTTGAATCATGTATGCATGGACTCCATACGTACATGATCCAAGCAAGATAGCCACTTAGAGGGGCACATACAGCATGTAGAGCCATTTCACATGTTTCTGTGTTATCCAAGATGGTGGGGCACAGTTTACATGGGGCAAATTTGCCCCATGTAGTTTCAGGAAATATTTCCAGTATTGTCTCCCCACACCCTCCCTGACCACTCCAGTGATTAAAGGGCCTTTCACATCAGCGGTTTTGCTGATGTGCGGCCGATCCGGCCCAGATGCGGCAAACCCTATGCATGGTCTATGGAGCTTGTGGTCCAATGTGGCAAGCGTGGTTCTGCTGGGTGCGGCAGATCCGGCACTTTCGGCTACAAAAAAAAACACCGCTTGTAGCTGGATCTGCTGCACCCGGCAGAACCGCACTTGCCGCACCAGACCGCAAGCCCCATAGACAATGCATGGGGCTTGCCGCATACGGGCCGCAAGTCCGCTGTTAGGCGGACGATCCGGCACATGCGGCGCCACCTGCCGGAACGGTCGCAAACATCAGCTTAACGCTGATGTGAAAGCAGTAGTTAGGTCCCTTTCACATTAGCGTTTCTTTGAAATTACAGCAGATCCAGCAGATGTACGGCATCTGCCGCCTAACGGCCGTTGCGGCTGTCTACAAACTCTGCGGTAAGCAGCATTTTTTTTCACTGCCGCAAATGCCAAATATGCCGCAGAACTGCACTTGCCGCACCTGACCGCAGGCCCCATAAACAATGCATGGGGCTTGCCGAAAGAGCGGCCGTTAGGCTGCAGATGCGGTATATCTGCCACAATTGGGGAAAAAAAAGCAGGTGTGAAAGGGGCCTTAGTACACAAATCATTTAATTACTGCTTACCCGTATATACTCGTGTATAAGCCGACCCGTGTATAAGCCGACCCCCCTACTTTTGCCCCCAAAACCTGGGAAAATCTATTGACTCGTGTATAAGCCGAGGGTGGACCCCAGCACAGGTATACAGCCCCCAGCAGTGTGGTATACAGCAGCCTCCCCAGTGGTATATACAGGCCCCAGCAGTGTTACAGCAGCAGCCCCAGTGGTATATACAGCAGCAGCCCCAGTGGTAGTATACAGCAGCCCCAGAGGTATATACAGCAGCCCCAGTGGTAGTATACAGCAGCAGCCCCAGTGGTAGTATACACGCAGCCCCAGTAGTATATACAGCCCCAGTGGTAGTATACACGCAGCTCCAGTAGTATATACAGCCCCAGTGCTAGTATACAGCCCCAGTGGTAGTATACAGCAGCCCCAGTGGTATATTCAGCCCCAGTGGTAAATACAGCCCCAGTGGTAGTATACAGCCCCAGTGGTAGTATACAGCAGCCCCAGTGGTATATACAGTCCCAGTGGTAGTATACATACAGCCCCAGTAGTAGTATACAGCCCCAGTGGTAGTATACAGCCCCAGTGGTAGTATACAGCAGCCCCAGTGGTATATTCAGCCCCAGTGGTAGTATACAGCAGCCCCAGTGGTAAATACAGCCCCAGTGGTAGTATACAGCCCCAGTGGTAGTATACAGCAGCCCCAGTGGTATATACAGTCCCAGCGGTAGTATACATACAGCCCCAGTAGTAGTATACAGCCCCAGTGGTAGTATACAGCCCCAGTGGTAGTATACAGCAGCCCCAGTGGTATATTCAGCCCCAGTGGTAGTATACAGCCCCAGTGGTAGTATACAGCCCCAGTGGTAGTATACATACAGCCCCAGTAGTAGTATACAGCCCCAGTGGTAGTATACAGCCCCAGTGGTAGTATACAGCAGCCCCAGTGGTATATTCAGCCCCAGTGGTAGTATACAGCCCCAGTGGTAGTATATAGCCCCAGTGGTAGTATACATACAGCCCCAGTAGTAGTATACAGCCCCAGTGGTAGTATACAGCCCCAGTGGTAGTATATAGCCCCAGTGGTAGTATACATACAGCCCCAGTAGTAGTATACAGCCCCAGTGGTAGTATACAGCCCCAGTGGTAGTATACAGCAGCCCCAGTGGTATATTCAGCCCCAGTGGTAGTATACAGCCCCAGTGGTAGTATATAGCCCCAGTGGTAGTATACAGCAGCCCCAGTGGTATATTCAGCCCCAGTGGTAGTATACAGCCCCAGTGGTAGTATATAGCCCCAGTGGTAGTATACATACAGCCCCAGTAGTAGTATACAGCCCCAGTGGTAGTATACAGCCCCAGTGGTAGTATATAGCCCCAGTGGTAGTATTCATACAGCCCCAGTAATAGTATACAGCCCCAGTGGTAGTATATAGCCCCAGTGGTAGTATACATGGCCCCAGCAGGGCCCCCTCATAATTTGGCGCCCCTACCTCCCTTTCTGGGCCCCCCCGCATGCAGTGCTGCGCATATACATTACCGGTCTAGCAGCTGTCACCCTCCGATGGCGCATCGCGGCTCCGGGCTCCATCTTCCTCGCTGTCTTCCTGCTTTGTGACCGGGGCTCATCGCGATGACCTCATCGCGACGCCGGCCGGTCACCTGACAAGCAGGAAGACAGCGAGGAAGATGGAGCCCGGAGCCGGGAGCCGCGATCCGCCATCGGAGGGTGACAGCTGCTAGACCGGTAATGTATATGCGCAGCGCTGCATGCGGGGGGGGCCCAGAAAGGGAGGTGGGGGCGCCAAACTTTGAGGGGGCCGTATTGACTCGCGTATAAGCCGAGGGGGGCACTTTTCAGCCCAATTTTTGGGCTGAAAAACTCGGCTTATACGCGAGTATATACGGTACATTCTTTTTTTTTATTTTACATTCTTTTTTTACACTGACTTTTTTTACACAGCCACCAGGAGGTCTGGCTGGCAGTGCACAGACAGAGCACAGGCAGCAGCAGAGCAGGAGTCAGGAGTGAACATATCACTCACCTCACCTCTATAGATACACTGCGAAAGTAGCCTAAAAGTGATTAAAAGTTGTTAAAAATAATATAAAATTACATAATCACCTGTCCGATGCCTGCACCGGGACCGGCAAAGAAGACATCCGATCGCTGGACAAGGACCTGTGACTACCAGACAATCAGATGGCGCCATGTCACAAAAATGTGATCACTAGCGGCCACCTGATTGGCCAGATTGCAACGTCCTATCAGGTGGCCACTAGCAATCATGTGGTTGTGACGTGGTGCCATCTGATTGGCCAGATCGCTACCGGCCATCTGATTGGCTGGTAGTCACAGGTCCTTTTCCAGCGATCGGATGTCTTCTTTGCCGGTCCCGGTGCGGGCGTCGGACAGGTGAGTATGTAATTTTATTTTATTTTTTTGTACATTTTTCTTTATTAAAGAGATTTTGAACATAACATCATAAAAACGATACATAGCTATAACATTGGCAAAACATGTCCAAGCATGGGGGAAGACAATGATCATATTGTAGAGACATTAGTGCAGTTCTCGATGTGTATCACCAGGCCACGTCAGGTCATACATAAATCTTGCTTACTTATAAATTGTCGCCTTCCCTTTTCAGTACCAAAGAAAAGGGGAGGAGCCCCGAAGCTCGGAGGAAGCTCAGGGCAAAGAAAAAAGAACTTAAAATATAACTATAAATGCCGAAGATTGCCGCCATCATTCCCCACCCAGGGGTTTAGGGATAGGAGAAGAGTAGTGTTTAAGCATGTTAAGGGGAAGGAAGAAGAGGGGAGGAGAATGGATGAAAGGGGTTGTAAAGATGCTTAGTTGAAGATTAAAAGAATGGGAGGATAAAGGTTTCAATAGGCCTCGCGGAGGGCCATTTACCAAAAAGGTTCGTATAGGAACTCTGCCATTCATGAGAACAGGCTTCCAAAGGCAGGGGCGTCTTTAAACAGGATCCATTCTGTCCAATCACATATTCGTGCTGGGTCTGGGTGCATTCAGCAGAGATCTCCTCATATCTACGCAGGGTCTCCACTTCGGAGTAACACTCAAGCATGGTAGGGAGCGTCTGTTCACTCCAATGTCAGGGTACCACAGAACGCGCAGCACTAAGACAATATCGGAGTATGTCTTTTTTTTGGGTATTGCAGGACCCAGGGAGGATAGACAGCAATGCCGTCTCAGGGGTCCCCACCAAGCTCTTGCCCGTAACCATAGTGTAATTACGAAATATCTTTGACCAGAATTCCCCGATCAGGGGACAGTCCCACCAAATGTGAAACAGCGTACCAGTCTCCGCACCGCATCTCCAGCAAAGAAGGGAAGTGGAGGCAGAAAACCTATGCAGCCTGTCTGGAGTGAGGTACCATCTGAAACGTATTTTGTAACATTTTTCTAATGCATTGCTGGATCCAGACGATCTCCGAGCCATCGTGAAGCATTTTTCCCACTCTAAATCAGATACCGCCCTACCAAGATTCAATTCCCACGCCCTCTTGTATTTGTGAATCGCAGAACCTGCCGCTTTAGCCAGGATAGAGTAGATGATTGAAATTCCCCTGAGAGGAGCCTGCTCTGCCACGAAAAGTTCTTCCAAGGGGGCAAGGACTACACCTGGGCCCCTCAGGAATGTTAGAGAATTTAGGAAGGACCTAAGCTGGAAGTATTCCCACCACTTCAATTTCACGTTTGGTGAGGACGCCTGCAAGGTAGCGAAGGCGGAGAGCTCGCCTGCATGCAATATCTGGCCAACGCGGGTATCATCTCCGGCCCTCCATATCAAGAGAGATTGTTGTGACATACCAGGAGGGAATGCCGGGTTATAGAACAAAGGGGTCATAAACCATCTCCTTGGATTCTCCACATGCCACTCGCCACGCCCTCAGTGTTTCAGTGGTTAAGAAAGCCATTTGACTCAGAGAGGATGTCGTTTCAGCATGGAGCCACTGTAGATATCGTAAGGGGACCTCCACTCCCTCCTGTTCAATCTTTACCCATTGTTTGGTGGCAGCTTTGTAATTCCAATCTGAGAGTCTTACCAAGATGGCCGCCAGGCAGTACCGCCGTATATCCGGTAAACCCACTCCCCCCGCCTCCTTTGGTGTAGTTAAGATCCTGAAGCTTACTCTCGGCTTTATGCCATTCAAGATAAATCTGGAGATCAAAGTACGAAGGGTGTGGAAAAACGGGCCTCATGGCCAGATAGGCAAAGCTTGGAAGACATATAAGAATCGTGGCAGAATGTCCATCGTCACCACGTGGATCCTTCCCAGCCAAGAGAGTCTCAGGGGAAGGTAAGATTTTAACATAGCTCCCACCTTGTCTAGAATAGCTTGATGATTCAAGCGGAAGGCGTCGGCCTGATCGGAAGGAAGATTTATACCGAGGTATGAAATATGGCCCGACCCCCAGCGAAAGGGGAATCCCTGGGTTAGAGCCTCCACCTCAGCAGGGGGCAAAGAAACATTCAACGCCTCGGTCTTTGAGTAATTTACTTTAAAATTACTGAGGCTTCCAAATGTGTCAAACTCACGTAATAATGCAGGGAAGGTCGTAGTCGGGATATGTGAAGTATAAAAGGACGTCATCGGCAAATAGCGCCATCTTATAATGAGTGCCTCCCACCGCAATCCCGTGTATTTTACTGTTGTCCCTTATGGTCTTCGCCAGATGCTCCATAACTATGACATAGAGCAGGGGAGACAGCGGACAGCCCTGCCGCGTTCCGTTTTTTACAGGGAACGATCCGGACAGGCGTCCGTTAATGCGTACCCTTGCGGTTGGACGGGAATACAGTGCGGAGATCCCATTTAAATCGTGTATTGAAAGGTAGGGGCACCGGGCACCTTCAGGGCTATTGGTCCTTCTTATTGCTCCATAAAGACAGACCGCTGTCTTATCCCCAGTCACCAGGTGGTGCTACGCCTACATCAGCCAATCAAGCATTTACAGTCCAAGTATAGAAAACAAATAGGCGGCACTCACCGTATGTTCGCAGGTGCTTTCTTTATTGAAGAGGTGCGGGGAGGGGGTGCATGAAGGTACAGATAACAGGTCCTGTTTCGCGGTTTATCCGCTTCTACAGGACCTGTAGAAGCGGATAAACCACGAAACTGGACCTGTGTCTGTACCTTCATGCACCCCCTCCCCGCACCTCTTCAATAAAGAAAGCACTTACGAACATACGTTGAGTGCCGCCTATTTGTTTTCTATACTTGGATCCCATTTAAATACTTGCTGCCCAAGCCGATGTGTCTCAACGCCTCCCACATGAAGCCCCAATGGACCCTATCAAAGGCCTTCTCTGCGTCAATGGATAGCAGACAAAGAGGGGACTTCCATATCTTAGCCTTCTCTACAAGGAGGAAGGATCTAATGATATTGTCCCGCGCCTCCCGGCCTTTAACAAAGCCCACTTGATCGAGGTGGACAATGGATGGGAGCTTCAGTGATAATCTGTCTGCCAAGATTTTGGCAAATAGCTTCACGTCCACATTTATTAATGAAATGGGGCGGTAACTAGCTGCCTCTAGGAGATTTTTGTTCGGTTTGGGAAGCACCGAAATATGTGCCTCCAAAGCCTGTGAGGGGAAGATATCCCCATCGAGAAACGCTCTGAATGTTGAGAGCATATGAGGCAATAAGTCCCCAAGTAAAGTTTTGTAGAATGTGGGCGTGTAGCCATCAGGTCCCGAGCTGTGTGCCATCGGGGTCGCCTTGACCGCCTCTGTTAACTCCCCTTCTGTTATGTCACCCTCAAGAGAGAGGACGCCCTCTTAAGATAAGGACGGGATGTTTAGCTTTGGTTATGTACGACTGAATTTTGGATCTTAGGGCCTCAGGTGCCATGTCAGAAAATTTCCCCTTCAGATCGTATAAGGCGGCATAAAATTTCTGGAAGACCCCTGATATGTCTTCCGTACTATGGACCAACCCACCCGAGGGCGTTTTGATGGAGGGAATAAAAGTGGGGCCTCTCCTGGGATGTAGTAATCTGGCCAGGGGTCGCCCGCATCTGTTGGCCTTTTTATAAAAAAAACCCTTGGTGTTTTCTCTATGTCTCTCATACCTGCAATCTATAAGGTTTTTCAAGGCTGTTCTTTTCGACGTCAGGTCAATCAACACCCCTTGACTACGGGAGGATTTATGAGCAGCCTCCAGGCGGCTAATCTGAGAGGACAATTCGCTAATTTGTTTAGCCTGGTGTTTCTTTAACTGTGCCCCATGTTTGATCAGCGTTCCCCTGAGAACACACTTCAAAGCTTCCCATTTGATGGTCGGAGAGGTCTGGTCCGAAGCATGTGTATCGGAGAACATCTTAATATCAGACTTCAACTCACTCAGACAAGTAGCGTCAGTCAAGAGGTGACTATTCATTCTCCAGGTCCCCGCCCTTTTGGCCAACCCGGGGACCTCCAAGGTCAAAAATAATAGGACTATGGTCCGAAAAGACGATATTGCCAATGGAGGCTGAAGGTGTCCAAGAGAGGACCCCGTGGCTGGCCAGAAACATATCGATCCTGCTATATGAGCCATGGACCCCAGAGAAGAAAGTGTAATCCCTGACTGAGGAGTTAAGGACCCTCCATATATCAACCAACTGGAGTCTGCAAAGAAGTTTCTTGAGAGCCTGTACACGCCTGCGGGGGACTGCCCCCGACCAGAAGTCGAGTCCAAAGATGGGTCAAGAACAAAATTGAAATCACCGCCTGTAATGACTTGACCTTCTGCAAAATACTCAAGCTTCAATGGAAGGGATCTGCAAACCCTAGTCTGTTCCCTGTTGGGGAGATACAATTAACTAAGGTCAATGGGGTCCCTGACACCATTATTTTGAGAAAGACATAGCAACCTCTGTTGTCTACAACTGAGTCCAAGAGCTGGTATGGTAAACTCCTATGCAGGGCTATAAAAACCCCCCTGGGTCCTGGATTCAGGGTTAGTACTGTGAATCCACTCAGAGTAATGGCCCCCTCCAAGGGAGGGCACATGACCCTCTTAAGTGCGTTTCCTGGAGAAACAGAACCTGTACGCCGCTACTTTGCATATCTGATATGATCTGCGTTATCTTTTGGGGAGTATTGAAACCCTGAAGTTCAGGGACCCGATCGGGAAAGATCCCTTAGCCATATTGGGTTAGAGAGACAACACCTCTGAGAATCCCCCGGCGGCCTTTCTCTACGTGGCCCAATGAAAGGAAAGAGAAATAGAAGATGAAACAGAGAGGAAAGAAAAAGAAAGAGAGAACCTTGTTGAGGTTCCAACGGCGGCAATATCCAACAAGTGGGGTAGATTCTTTACAGAAAAATCATGCTCCTAAATGGAACGTGTAATCCCCGTTGGGGGTGCCCTTTCCAAGTGAAAGGGGTTATTTGCCTAAGGCACCTTTTTGTATGGGTGTCTCCTAGGTTTTGTAAAAATACAAGTTTTGGTATACGCTATGCTCGAGAGGTAATAACCCCCCGGCCCTAAACCTAAACAAAATTTTATTATATATCTACATAGCATCGTCAACCCGACTATTTCAGCCAATGGTTGTCAAACTACAACCGGCTCAATTGCAACCAAACAGAAAAAAGGGGGGAGACGCCCCCAACATATCAAATGACATTTGACCAATTCAATTGTAAGCATTTCAGACCCTAAACTACCTAAAAGATGGATCAGGAGGTAATTTTGAAGACAGAAAAAGGAACGCAGAGAGGGAACCATGGATATCGGGTAATAGGAAAGCTGGGAGGGAATTCGGGTAAGAAGGGGGTATGAGGGCAGAGAGAGAGAAAAAAAAAAAAAAAAAAAAGGGGGGGGGTGTGGAGAGGGAGGGGGGTTCTCTCTATTTAAACTTAAATTGTACGACTAAGTGAAGGTCAACTCCTAATACAAAAATAGGAGTTGCCTATTGTTACCAGATGAGTCCACAGCAGGACAGTGTGTCGTCTCAGTACGGGGCCTCCAGGAGAGGAATGCACGTAGGGAATTTACAGAACGTCCGGCATCTCAACCCTCTCCAGAGTGGCCCTCCTCACTGGGCCTACAACGTCTTCTATTTCTGTCCCTTCTATTTCTTCTCTTGCGCTGGCTCTGTGGGGGAGGGGGCAAAGACCGGTGGTAGCCAGCAAATGATGAGGACAGCCAGTCAGGGAAAAGAAGACCCGAGTCAGGAATGTGAAAGGCTTAGAGAAACCCCTGCAATTCTCTGGGGTGTGTTAGGGAAGCTTGTTGGTTGCCGTGCCATACCTGCAGGCGTAATGGATAACACCAGGAGTAAAGATGTTGGTGTTGGCGCAGCAGATCTAGAAGGGGCCTCAGAGCTCTACGTTTTTGGAGAGTCCGCCTAGGGAGGTCAGCCATGAGTTGCAGAGAACACCCCTGGAAGCAAATTTCCTCACATCTTCTAGCTTTAATTAGAATGTCCTCTTTAATTTGATATTTGTGCAGTCTGCAAACTATATCCCGTAGTAAAGCGCCTTCAGCGGGGATGGGGCCCAAGGGTCTGTGAGCCCTGTCGAATTCAACTATAGAGTCTGCAGGAGTGTTCCGTATGGAGTTAAACAGGCCCTGTAGAGTGTCTCTTAAGTCACCCGGGGAGACCGACTCCGGAAGACCTAGTATTCGTATATTTTGTCTCCGCTCTCTATTTTCCTCCATGGAGTCAAGGAAGGCCTCTTGCTGTGATCTCTGGTATGCCACAACCTCCTCAAGCGATTCAATCTGTTTAGTTAGATCCTCCACGGAAGCGTCTGTCTGGGAGACCTTATGGGAGATCTCCTGATCCTCCCCCCTGATCGCGACTGTTTCGGTCTTGAAGGAAGCTTCCATTTTAGCTAAGAATTCAGCCATTTCCTCTCTGGTGGGTATATTTAGACAGCGTGTCTTGAAGGATTCCCACACATCGCCTCCAGGGGCTGAAATGTCTTTGTAAGTTCCAATCTGACTGGAGCAGAGATTTGGAGCAGCAGGGGTTAATCCACATGTATTGATAACTGCAGCAGGCCTCCAGCGAGGCATCGGGTCAGATAGCGCAGCATAAGGGCCCATCACCATGTCAGGGGTCTTCATGGCCAGCACCGAGGAGGGCGCCCCCCCTTTCAGGTTGACTCTGGGAGTGCAGCGCCTCTGAATTAGGAAGGGAGCTATATGCGGAAACCGGGGTGGGTTGTGACACATCTGGAGGCTTAATAGGCACTGGGACACCCGAGGACCGGGTCACCCCGTCGGTATTGATCACATTATTATAAAGTTCCTGACCTCCTCTCTGTGTTGCTCCCTCCTTCATGGCAGCGGCGTACATATCCCCTGTTCGATCCACCCACAGCATGCCTACTCCCCCGTGCCTCCTCCCATCCTGCGACTCACTGGGTGTAACGGAGCTGAAGTCTTTCTCTCCGGTGTTGTGATCCACTCTGCTCGGGGCCACAGTCCCCACAGAGACCAGTGGGAAGCATGCTCCATCTGCCTCACTGAGCGCGGTGGCAGTGAGGGACACTGCAGGCGCCGCCATCTTGAGAACGGCTGCGGTACCAGGGGGCCTGCTGGAGCTCCTCAGGAATCGGGCAAGAACCCGTTTTCAGGGTCTGGGGTCGCTGCCGGGCATCCGCTCTTCCTTTTAACCGGCATATGGTATCTGGATGTCCGGTTGGAGAGCTGTATTCAGGCTATAAACCGACCAGGGGGTCGGAGCTCTGGATTTAGCCTCTGTCTCCTTCCATGGCCAGAACACGCCCCCCGTAATTTTATTATTTTAACAACCTTTAATCACTTTTAGGCTACTTTCGCAGTGTATCTATAGATACACTACAAAAGTATTCGTACTCGCTATACCGGTACCTACTCGTTGCGAGTATAGAGAGTACGAATATTATGGTACTCGCTCATCCCTAACTGAGACTTAACTAATTGAGCTTCTCACACAGATGTGAAACAGTGAGAGTTTCTTTTCTCTGTCTAGCTTTAAAAGATTTTTCATTTCTCCATTTATTCATGCTATGACTAACGATCAACATATCCGAAACGTGTAAGCCTGCCTTATGATTTTATCCTCATAATGTTGATGAAATGTTAATTTTTTTATAATAAAGGCATTTTTTAAATGAATTTTTCAACACGTATTGCTGGATGACCTTTTTTTTTACATGTGTCTGCACCTATTGTTATTTATTTATTTATTGAGCACTATTGATTCCATGGTGCTGTACATGAGAAAGGGTTACAATATAAAGAAGTTAAAAATACAATGAACAAACTAACATTGACAGACTGATACAGAGGGGAGAGAGGACCCTGCACTTGTGGGCTCACATTCTACAGGGCAATGGGGAGGGAAAGAGTAGGATGGGTCTGCTCAAGTGGTGGAGCGCAGGGTCCAGTGGTGGTGGAGCGCTGGGTCCAGTGGTGGTGGAGCGCCGGGTTCAGTGGTGGTGGAGCGCCGGGTCCAGTGGTGGTGGAGCGCTGGGTCCAGTGGTGGTGGAGCGTCGGGTTCAGTGGTGGTGGAGCGCCGGGTCCAGTGGTGGTGGAGCGCTGGGTCCAGTGGTGGTTAGGTGGCACTGTGGTCATGACAGGCTGTAGGCTGTTCTGAAGAGATGGGTTTTCAGGTTCTGCTTGAAGGTTCCGAGTGTAGGGGACAGTCGGACGTTTTGAGGTGCAGAATTCCAGAGGATGGGAGATGCTCGGGTGGGAGTCTTGCAGGTGGTTAGATAAGAAACGTACAAGTGTGGAGGAAAGGAGGAAGTCTTGGGAGGATTGAAGATTACAAATTGGATGATTAGTTCAGAGATATATAGGGGGGTGGGGGGGGGGGGGGACAGATTTTGGATGGCTTTGTAAGTCAATGTTAGTAGTTTGAATTGGATATGCTGGGGAATTGGGACATATCCCTCCTCACTCCCCATATTGTGTCTGCATCCATCCCCACTTCTTCTGCACCCAGGTCCCCTGGTTCCTCATGCTGTTTCCGCACCCATTCCCCCTAACTACTCATATTGTCTGCACACACCCCCATACTGTGTACTCAAATTTACCCTATGGCTCCTCACACTCTTTCCACCTGCTCCCCATACTGTGCCTGCACCTATCACCATCTTGCTCCCCATTCTGTGTTCTCAAATCCTCTGCTCTGTTTGCTGCACATGATACAGTCCCTTCCTCCCTTTTTCCAGACCATTACATTCTTCTCCCTTCTCCTCTGACGATCACTCTCCTCACCCCCCTCCCTCTTCTGACCATCACTCTCCTTTCCCCCCCCCCCTCCCTCTGCTCACCATCACTCTCCTTTTCCCCCTCCCTCTGATGACCATCACTCTCCTCTCCCGCTTCCTCTGCTGATCATCACTCTCCTGTCCCCCTTCCTCTGCTGACTATCACTCTCCTCTTCCCCCTCCCTCTGCTGACCATCCCTCTCCTCTACCTCCTCCTTCTGCTGACCATCACTCTCCTCTCCTCCTACCCCTGCTGACCATCACTCTCCTCTCACCACCTCTCTTCTGACAATCACTCTCCCCCTCCACTGACCATCACTTTACTCTCCTCCCTCTTCTAACCATCACTCTTCTCTCCCCCTCCACTGACATCACTCTCTCCTCTCCCCCATCTCTGACCATCACTCTCCTCTCCCCCCTGCCTCTGCTGACCATCACTCTCCTATCCCTCCCTCTCTCTCTGCTGACCATAACTCTCCTATCCCCCCTCCCTTTGCTGACCATCACTCTCTTCTCCCCCTCCTGCTGACCATCACTCTTCTCTCCCCCTCCCTCTGCTGACCATCACTCTCCCCCTCTCTCTGCTGAGCATCACTCTCTTCTCCCCCCCGCTGACCATCACTCTTCTCTCCCCTCCTCCCTCTGCTAACCATCACTTTCCTCTCCCCTCCCTCTGCTGACCATCACTATCCTCTCTCCCCCTTCTTCCGCTGAACATCACTCTTGTCTCCCCCTCTCTGCTGATCATCGCAGGTGAGCTGATCACACTGCTGACGACACCCTGTCCCAGAAGTGTCCGTGCTCAGGGCTTCAACTCTATAAACATCTAATAGACGTTTGCACAGCTGATCAGAGGAGGCCGGCGTAGCATTTTCTCTGAGCCGCTGTCAGCTTGACAGAAGCTCAGAGAGAGATTGGCTGACTCCCACTGCAGCCACCACGGAGACACTGCATACTGCCGATGGCACCCCCTGCCTGTTGTACCTGGGGCATATGTCCAGGGCCCCAGCCAGCTCCAATCTAGGTATGCTGCTGGGCTCCGCCCCCTGCCCGTGAGAACCAGATAGCAGCAGAGTGACAGAGGAGAGGCCTGAGCTGTCATTGTCTCTGGACCCCCCCTCCTGGCCTTGTTTGCTCCAGCCCCTCACTGAAGGCAGGCCAGTGAGACCCTGATGGCGGCCCTGACTAGGGATGGATTACATCTGACAACAAGCACAGCATGTTAGACAGAAGGGAGACACCTAGCAGCCATCACTTTGGAGAGGCTTTTTTTGGCAGTGTGACAGCATAATTCATAAATAAAGTTCACATTATCTATTTATCACATTATCTATCAAATGAGATTTAATTATTTGGAAGTACAGGGATCATTTATGGAGGGGTGCCCTAGATTTAATTTAGTAAAACGAAACAAAATCCTATAGCAGCACACTGTTGTGCCAACCATATGCATGTATAGATAATCAATGAGATTAAAACCTAGGAGTCTGAAAAAGATATGTAAATCTTGCA
>JARQOC010000004.1:604148959-604204137 GCA_033576535.1 Allobates femoralis
ATACAGAGGGATGTTTTACCTCAGACATTGTATGCTCCTCCATTACCTGCCTCATGACTAGTGTAGAGTCATCTACATCACATATAGAGGAAAGTTTTACCTCAGACATTGTGTGCTCCTCCATTATCTGCCTCATGTATTAGTGTAGTGTCATCTACATCACATACAGAGGGATGTTTTACCTCAGACATTGTGTGCTCCTCCATTATCTGCATCTTGTACTTGTGTAGAGTCATCTAATTCACAAAGAAAAATTGTGCCTCAGACATTGTGCTCCCTCCATGATCTGCTTTATATGCTGGAGGAGTGACATCTAATTCACACATAGAGGAAAGTTTTACCTCAGATGTGTGCTGGCTGCTCCATTATCTACCGAATGTACTAGTGTAGAGTCACTAAAATCACATACAGAGGAAGGTTTTACCTCAGACATTGTGCGCTCCTCCATTGTGACCATATGTACTAGTGTAGTGTCATCTACAACAGACGGGAAAGTTTTACCTCAGACATTGTGTGCGCCTCCATCTTCCTCATGTACTACTGTAGACAGCGCCGTATCAATGATGAGGCAATGTGAGTGGCGCCACCTGCTGGTGAAGGAGAGGGCGGCATCTGCAGGGGGTGCACTGCTCATGTTCTCGTGCAAGCGCGGAAGAAGGGAGAGCCGGCAAAGATCAGAGAGAGAGAGAGAGAGGGAGAGAGGAGCCTCCTGTGCGGAGATACCGATAATAACAAGCAGCTCCGGGCCACAAGGTGACAGATCTGCTGCTGGGCAGACAGTGATAGAGGGGCCGGGACCCAGGGGCTCAGAGCATGTGAAGCTGCACATGTACAACCAGCACAGAGGACTGTGTGAGGTATCTGTATAATATGTGAGTGAATTGTGTGTGGTGTGTATGTGAGTTGTGTGAGAGTTGAATGTCTGTGTGTGAATTGTATGTGTGTGTGAGTTGTGTGTGAGTTACTTGCCTGTGTGAGCTGTGTGTCTGTGAGTTGTGTGTCTGAGTTGTGTGTCTGTGTGTGAGCTCAGTGTCTGTGTGTCAGCTATGTGTGAGTTGCGTGTCTGCGTGTGAGTTACGTGTCTGCGTGTGAGTTACGTGTCTGTGTGTGAGTTGCGTGTCTGCGTGTGAGTTGCGTGTCTGCGTGTGAGTTGCGTGTCTGTTTGAGTTGTGTGACATCCGGGCTAGGATGTCATGGCCATCACATCAGCTAAGTTCTCATGTTATTCCTTACATAAGCTTTGAGTAGTTTTCTACTGTGCCTTTTGCTCCAGTTCACACTGTACATTTCCACGTCAGCCATTATGCTTTTTTCTTGTTAGAATTTTTGGTGTTGGTGTGCAGTGGATATTTATTAAGTAATCTTATGTATTTTTCCAGCTAGCACCCATCACAGAGGTGTTCAAGACATCTTTAATATATGTGTGAGTTACATGTCTGTGTGTGAGCTGTGTGTAAGTTTGTGTTATGTGAACTGTGTGTGTGAGCTGTATTTGTGTTGTGTCTGTGTGTTGCGTGTCTGTGAGTTACATGTCTGTGTGAGTTGTGTGTGTGAGCTGTGTATGAGTTACTTTTCTGTGTGAGTTGCGTGTCTGTGTGTGAGTTGCGTGTCTGTGTGTGAGTTGCGTGTCTGTATGTGAGTTGCGTGTCTGTGTGTGAGTTGCGTGTCTGTGTGTGAGTTGCATGTGGGGCACCCCAGATGGTCAGGCGTCACACCGGGGTATTACAATCACAAAATCAGTGTAATTTTCCCCAACTGCAAGTGAATGTCAGGCTGGTGGGAGGGACCCAATTCCTGCACTCCCACATTAGAGTAGTGGTGGGAGGTTACTCCTGGCAAGGAGATATAGGGTATGTACACATCAGTAGTTTTCTGGGCTGTTTTTTCAGCGTTTTCCGTCGGCGGTTTCCACTGAGTTTTATGTTAATTTATGTTAATCCTAGCCTCCGGTTGGATTAACATGATACTCAATGGAGTTTAGAAAACGCTGTCTTCATTAGAACGTTTTTATTCTGGTCGTTTTCAGTTTCTTCAGCGTTTTTCCACCGGTTTTCAAAGATAGAGCAAGTGACTTCTTTTGGTCGTTTTTCCAGCGGTTCCAGCTTACAAGTGCAGCAAAAAACTCAGTTTTAAAAACGCTCAGAAAAACAGCCGACAAAACGCTGTATAAACGCTATAAAAAACGAGCAAAAAACGAGGGACACTGCTGAGCACAGAAAACTCAGTTTCTGCTAATCTACACCGGTTTTTGGACGTTCTGCAGAGATGCACAAACGTCAGATGTGCACATACCCATACTCACCTCTAGGGGGGAGTAGTTAGAGAAGTTGGAGTTGTTGAGAAGAGGAGGAGTGTGGAGCGAGTCGGAAGGTCTAACAGGACAGCTCCAGGCTGATCCTGAGGAAAGATTAAAGGGGATCCTGAGAGAAGGTGCCTGAATTGTGAGTCTGGGCCCGAGAGAGAAAGGGGGAACCCCAGCGTGGAGCGACCATACTCCAGGGAGCTTCCCCAGTCTACCACGGGAACGCCGGAACCGAGGACACGGCCAGAGTCCTGCTCTAGGTCGTCAACCGGCTGCTGCGGTCTGTCCACCGTCTGCAGCACCCTGCCACACGGAGCGGTCCACCTGCTTCTTCACTGCGAGGGAGGGGAGCCCCAAAAAATATCTTCAAGGAGCAATTGGGTACGGACTAATCCTAGGCGGGAAGAAAGGACATGGGTTCGTCAACTAAGGCATACCACGGGTACCTCTATACCGCCTGGCATTCACTTGCAGCCACCCATAGGGCTACCTGTTTGTTTAACATCTTGCTGAACTATGGACCTTGTATGCTGCTGCTGTTTACAGTAAAGGACCCGGGAGAGAGTCTGTGCCTCCGTGTCTTTGTGCTGCAGAATTCAACCTTTTTGCTTACAGCAATGCTGCCCCGGAGGATCAGCTCCACCTGTAGGAAGCTTTGCCATTCTTGCCGCAATACCATCACTCTCCGGAGGACTGTGTCGGTGCTGGTGATCCCTCACCAGGTACTAAAGGTGGCGTCACGTGACAATAACTCTATTCCCTTGTACATAATCCCTCTTTGAAGTGTCACCCAGGCCACAGACTCAGGCACCGCCACCAGTTACAGCCCCGTGAACCCCTCTGAGCCTGATACCTGAGTAACCCCCGGGCCTGGGGCTCGAAACATGTCTGTGTGTGATTTATGTGTCTGTGTGTGAGTTGTCTGTGTGTGTGTGTGTTTAGATGTCTTTTGAGTATAATGAAGTGTGTATATACACTTGTCCAGCATGCGTGTGCTGTGTATATGATATGTACCTGCTGAGCATCTGTTATATAACTAAGACATGTATAATGTGTGTGTTTGTGTGCGTGTATGATGTGTATGTAATGAGCATGTGTTGTCCAGTATATGTGTGCTGTGTACATGTGTATATATAGTGTAATTTAACCCCTTCACTACCTTTTAAAGTACATATACATCAAAGCTTGTATTCCCGCCTTTTATACCGGCTCACATGCTCAGCACGCTTCAGGTTGCAGGACTGTGTCTGCCTACAGGACCATCGCTCTGCCAGCCATCTCTGTGTGTCTGTATGGTTGTGTGGTTGTTGTATTTGTGTGATGGTGCTGACATATATGTGTTTGAACAAATCTAAATTAAAATATCCACTATTGTCCTCCTTTCGTTTTACAGGGTAGTTATAGATCTGTACAGACTAGATTTATTTCTACCGATTGAAAAAAAACTTAATGGGGGGTGGCGCCATTTTGCAGTTTGCCTCAGGCAGTAGAGAGGCTAGGTCCACCCCTGACTGTAGAGTCATCTACATGACATAAAGAGGAGAGTTTTAACTCAGACATCGTGTGCTCCTCCATTATAACCATATGTACTAGTGTAGTGTCATCTACTGTACATCGCATTACATTGCAGGGGAATCGCCTCCCTCCTACACTCTCACACATGACTACTAAATGCCCTTAAAATGAGAAAACACTGAAATTGTTGAAAAGCAAATCTTTATTTTAGAATAAAATGTTCAATGTCAGCAATTGTAAAGTGATTATGCAGTCCAGAAAGTGAACCTATAAGAGATTAATAATGAATTTGCCGCCCTCCTACTAAAGTTGACTTATGCCAAGGATTATTCGGAGCTGACACATTTTTTTCTAGATGCTGAAGTTACCATTGATTTTGTTGGAGATATAACCTGGTCACCTAAGTTGCCTTATCATTCTGCAGATTCAGAATATTATTTTATCTCTTGGGCTCTGGGTCTCCTGGTATGGGTAAGCTGTCCTCCAGACTAATGATCCACATCCTCACGGCAGCCAGGTGCCTGATAGCATGGAACTGGAAACAGTCGAGCGCGCCCTCACTCCAAAGCCTCAGGTACAGAATCTTACATGTTAGACGCATGGAACATCTCACGGCTTTACTTAACGACTCGGTGGAAAGGTTCTTGGCAATCTGGTCTCCTTGGGATCACTATGCTGGAAATCTTGACCTATGAATTTTTTCAATGATAACACAATGGTCGAAATGATTCCCCCCAAACCCTTTTTCCCCTTGTACCTATCCCCCCGTCTTGTTTTTGTCTTTGTCTATTTTGTTTATATGTTACTAATGTTGTTATGAAACTTCTCAGGTTATTACCTTGTCTCACCTGTGAATGGGTCGGTTAAACTGACCACTGTATTTGACCATTGAACTGGCTTCGCCACCTTATTTCTCCTTTTGTGCAGGCTCCCTCCGCTTTGCGGGGAGCTGGAGTCGTAACTAGCTGAAAGAGACCCTGTATTTGTTGTACTGTTAAGGTGACGTGGCGGAATGTTGCTGTATTAATAGTCCATGTTTTGTACTTATCCACTTGGAAAACTTATTTTGTTTAATAAAAATGTATGGTTTAAAAAAAGAATATTATTTTATACCATGTGATCAGGTAAGATGCTGTAAACTGCTTGTATGACATGTGGTTTCCTGTTTGAGGATGGTGTCACTGACTGCAGCAGCCGGTCTGAGCTCTTAACAAACAGAGCCCACTCTTGCCCAGCAGCGTCCTGTTGCGTTATTACAGGCTCCCCTTTAATAATATGAAGCAGAATATCTGTATTTCCCCACTCCTCTTTCATCTGCTGTAATAGAACTAATACGACAACCCCTTCTTATTCTCCCCTGATTACCCACCAGTGAATGAGTCGGGGGCTTCTTCCCCATTTCGAGTGCTGAAGATCATCACAGCCGGGGGCTCTAATACCGATGGCAATTTTACAGGTATTTACATTCTTTTTCCCTTTTGTGTTACTTTTTCATTCTCTTTTTCCTTGTCTCTCTCTGCCTTCCAGTGATGTTACAAGTTTCTCCTTTATTACAGATATCAGCCACACGCACTGGTTCGAGTCCCTTTACTAATAATAAGCACATTTTTTACTTTTTTTTTTTAAATACAATTTCTATATTAGAGTTTGTTCTATTATCACTATGTCCTGTCTTTATATTTTATGATAACACTTCATATTTATATGTGATGAAATATATGACATTTCTCTCGATCATTCTTCTGACACAACGGCCGGTTACAAGGAGCCTTTCTTCCGTGTTCCTATATACCCTCTGTACCTCATGTATTGTTATTATGATTGTCCTGAGGAAGGAGTTTTATCTACCCTGAAACATAGACAATAATCCATTATCCAGGATCTGCGTTTTCCAGTCTTCATTTTAACGACAGCACGGATTAACCCCTTCATCAATTTGTTCAAATTCTGTATTGTAAAGTATTTAGAAAACCAGGAATCATTTACTTTACACTTCACAAACACTTGTACTTGTGCTGGTATCACATAAAATCCCAGTAAAATATATTTAATTTGTGGGTGTAATGTGAAAAAAGTTCACAGGGTGTGATTACTTCAGTGCATTAAATATAGTGGTGCAGCGTCACAGTTCAGTCACCATCACTAATAATTGTACAGAATTGTATCTTTATTTTAGCAGATTTGTCTTTGATGTATTTGTTCCCAGACAGGAGTGTTGGATTTTTATGAAGATTATTCAATACAAATATATAAATCAGATTCCTCTAAAAGAAGAACATATAGAAGATCAGGTACAATCAGTGACTGAGAACAAGACAGTTGCGCTCTTTCTGTGCCAGAGGAATAGGCACTACAGTACAATGCATGTAACATGCAGTACCACACACTGTTCAAAAGTGGCCGCTACTGAGTAGAGAATCCCCAATTGTTTGATTGAGACTCCTGGGAGGAAAGAATCATCGACCCCAAATTCACAGTGTAAATAGAGGATATCAGGGCGGTGTTTCAATCCGACCTACAAAGCCGATGCAATCGGTAAAAGGTTTTGGTGAATGCTGATGCCCAAAGTCCTGAGTAAATATTTAAAGTGCTGCATATTTCCACGTAGGACTGAATGTTTTCTATTTACCCTGAAAGTTTGGGGGCAGAAGCTCCTTTCGCATCGGAGAAATAAGCACCAGATTGATGGTAATGTGCAGTACCGCACACTGTCCACAAGTGGCTGCTACTGAGCACACTTTCCCCTGTGTTTTGGCTGATGCTTCTCGGAGGAAAGTGTAATCATCTACAAATTTACAGGGTATATAGAGGATATCTAGGGCTACGAATGAAACTTTGCAGCATTTAATTTGGACTTGCGTAATTGAAGTAATTTGCACCGCAGTTTGGTCAATGTTCGTGCCAAAAGTCCTGTGTCAATATACAAGTGCTTCAGATCTGCAGATAGGTCTGGACGTCCAATATTTACACAGAAAGTTTGTGGAAAGAGGCTCCTTCTTTGGCAGAGAAATAGTCACTAGAACTACGGGAACATGCAGTGCCGCACACTGTCCACAAGAGGCCACTACTGAGCAGACTTTCCCCAGTTTTTTGACTAATATTTGTAGGAGGAAAGTGTAATTATCTCCATATACACAGGGTAAATAGAGAGCATGCAGGGATATGGGAGCTACTTTGTTGGTGCCCAAAGTCCTGAGTCAATATACAAGTGCTGCATATCTACACGTAGGTCTGGATGTCCTTTATTTACCATGAAAGTTTGGGGACAGAGGCTCCTTCTGTGCTGGATAAATAGGCACTAGAACGATAGTAATATGCAGTACTGCCAGGGGCGGACTGGCCCAGGTGGCAGGGGGGCCCCTCAGGCTGATGGTATTTCCCTCATCTAGGGCCGCCCCCTCCACTAAAATGGGCCGGCCGAAAGTACACCGCGGCCGCAGGCAGAATAGCAGGCGACACGACGGACAGTGAGGTAAATAGGTAAATGAGCACCGATACTCGCACATCCAACTCCCCCCCCACCCCCCCCAGCTCCCCAAGCTCTCCGATAGCACCTCCCCTCCCCCCCCTGCTCCACAAGTTCACCAATAACACCCACCCCCACCCCCACTCCCTCCGCTCCTCACTTAGGGCTGGCAGGAGCATACTGCTTCCCGGAATGAGAGGCTCCAGCCCGCCCCTGAGTACTGCACACTGTCCACACATTCCCTGTTGTTTGGGCTGATGCTCCTTGGATGAATCTGCTGTCATCCCTAAATTTCCATGGTAAATAGAGGATGGCCACGGCTATGAGGGAAACTTTGCAGCTTTTAAATCTCACCTACGGAACTGAAGCAATTTGCACCGCAGTTTGGTCAATGCTGGTGGACAAAGTCCTGGGTCAATATACAAGTGCTGCAAATCTCCTTGTAGGCCTGGACGTTCTCTATTTACCCCGAACGATTGGGAACAGAGGCTTCTTCTGCGGCTGAATAGGTACTAGAATGCTGGTAACATGCAGTACTGCACACTGTCCACACGGATCTTCGATTCGGCCGGATCCTCCCGTATCCGGGGCAATCCGGCGCTCCCTAACATAGGAGCCTATGGGGCCGGATTGCCCTGGTCCGGGAGGATCTGGAAAGCGGACACTGGCGGCTGCACGCCGCTGTTCTTTCAGGACCGCGGCTAGCCGCGGTCTTGAAATAACAGCAGCTACGGCTGCAATTACAGGCATCCGGCGGCACACAGGACCGGAGGGCACATTTGGCCCTCAGGTTCTGTGTGCTGATCCGGTCCGGGGCTGTCAGGGTCATGCCTGACAGCCCTAGACCGGATCACGCCGTGGTGTGAAGCCAGCCTTACATAGTGAGGGGAGGCAGCAGCAGGCGACCACGATGATTGACAAGAGGGGGCGGGTCAGAGGAGCGTGAAACCCCGCAACCCGGTCACCGGTCTTCTTAAGTGTAAGCATTTATCTAAGTGCATATTTCATTGTCTATAGGTCATCAAAAGGCTATAGCCACCTTCTATGAATGCAGCCTTAGTGCTACAGAAGGTGGCTATTTTAGCTTTTGATGTCCGGGGGAAGTGACAGGTTCGCTTTAAGGCAATTATAAATTAGATATATTATCAGCTGTACCTGTGGTCTTCAATATGTGGGCCGCACTGTTCAGACTGTGCAGTTCTGCATGAATGGCCACAGGTATAATGCTAAAAATGGTTATGTGAAATAGTCTATGAAGACATCTGATGCTAAAACACAAGAAATGCTTTGATGTGAAGGTATGCTGTAATGGGACAAAATGCCGGATTGCCCGCGCTGCCACCAAGAATCACCAGGAAACAAAGAGTTAACTGGGCAGATTTTTCTTTTATTCTATCCTACGCGTTTCAGAGCCTCTATCCGAGCTCCTTCCTCAGGGAAAAGATGTTCCCTGAGGAAGGAGCTCGGATAGAGGCTCTGAAACGCGTAGGATAGAATAAAAGAAAAATCTGCCCAGTTAACTCTTTGTTTCCTGGTGATTCTTGGTGGCAGCGCGGGCAATCCGGCATTTTGTCCCATTACAGCATTCCTGTTTCCACGGTTATCGTGAAGGTGCGGCCCTGCAGCAGCCATTCTACAAGCCATCTTACAGGCGATTATACCGATTGTGGGTGACACAACTGAACCAGGTGAGCAGTTCCTGATATACACCGCTATAACCCTTTGTAAAAAGGATAAGACCCTATGCGCATTTATCTCACGTTTACAGGTTGATGTGAAGGTGACCCCTATAGAGAAGATTCCTGAAAGTGTGAATAATTGCAATGTACTATTAAACAGAAAATAATCCAATGTCTCTACCCAGATGGGCTGAATGATGCGGTGGAGAAAATAGAAGTTTTTAATATTCATGATTTTATCTGATATTAATATATTGAAACAAGGCAGTGAATTTTAGATATTTTTATCTTATTTATATCTGAGGAATTTTTTTTTATGAAACAAATTAGGTAAAAATTGATTTTAATACTTGCACATGTATACTATAGCTAGGAATGTGTCTCCTGGCTAAATGAAGAGTGTGTATGATAAACCTTTTGGAGGATGGGGGTGGTTGTAGCTATTTCTTTTCTCTGTGAACAGTCGCTCCTGTAATCTGGTTCCTTTATAATGGAAGAACTGTCGTGCGCTGACCATGGATTTTTGTGCTTTTGATTCTATTTTCTATCATCTGAAGAAGGCAATTATTGCATAATAAGCCAAAACGCATTGTGTTTTATTGATTGTCAGGAATAAAAATGTTCATTTTTTTCACATATATGATGAGGATATATGAAAGTTTTTTTGGGAAGCGCCACATTGACCTATGAGCTGGATACCTGTGATCCTTGACGTTGCCTTACAAGAGTCTTTTGAGTCTCTCCTAAATATCCCCCGTGTGCTGCAGACCTATGGAATAAGGAATCTATTCTTGGATCCCACAAATTTTCTTATGAAATAAGATTGTAATTGAAGCCTCAATAGACTGGATACCCGGTGAGCAGAACACTTGGGGAAATTAATTCTGTTATTTTTGAACAGCTACTCTTAGATCGGCGCCGCTGGTCGCCTTTATGTTACCCTTACAGAGAAACCTTCCCCAATCCTTATGTGATAGGTGTAATTCCCCTTTCCACCTGTCGGTGTCAGTGTGTTTTGATAGATTAAGTTTCCATTTTTTTTATTACCCTAATTTTAATAATTGAACATTTTACATCTTTATTAAACTTGATATAAAACAATGTATAATCATAAACTAAAATTAATTAGAGAATAAATGAATAAGGGCTTTTTCACATCTGCATTTGGGCTGCGTTTGTGTTTGTTTGCATTTTAACTGCTAAAAATGCATACAAACGCAGGCAAACGCAAACCAGCCTTAGGGTCCTTTCACACTTGTGGTTTTTTTCCTGATTTGAAGATCAGGAAAACACCTGATTCTTACAGGATTCATTTTTTTGCCCATTCTCTTTAATGATTTCAGGAGAAAACATGAAGCAACAAGATTCTACCTGACAAAATTAAAATGAATGGGCAAAATACTGTAAGAATCGGGTTTTTTCCTGATCTTCCAAATCAGGAAAAAACCGCAAGTGTGAAAGGCCCCTTAGATGTGAACTGGGCATAACATTTTTTTTAGAGAATTGAAAGTATCCTTTTATAATCATATATATATATACTGTATATACAGTATATGAATAACCTTCTCATCCCAACTAAAACAATAGTCTTATACTAAACATTATTCTATTAAATATTGATATGTTTTTCTCAATTGAGATGTTAAATTGTAACCACCGCTTACATTTTTATTTAATTATAATGTAGAGCAAGTGATTTTAATAAACTTTCACATATACTTCATTAGAAAATTCTGTCTGGTTACCATTCATAAACCTTCCACAAGGTGTCCCCACTGCACTGTGTGTGAAGCAGACACATGTTCATTATCAGTCAAATCCGTCTTCACACTGAATACGTGGCATGTAACCATATAAGGGAAAAGTGGGGGCGGGGCCTACAATGCTGACTGCAGCTGGTAGGAAACAATTTATCATATTACAGCACAGAGCTAAGCAATGTGAGGATGTCCCTGTTAACCCCCTGTCTGCTGACTCCCGACACAGCTCACAATCTTTGATCTTGCCCTTTCTCTGCTGTCACATTGCACTGCTCCCTATCAGCTGCAGCACACAAAGCCATAAAATGCCGTTTTTAAAAGCGCACAAAAAGAGTTGAGAAAATAAATCATATGGCACAAAAAATAGCATTATCTTAGCTGCTATGTGACTCATCATTAATAACCAGTGCAGTATTGATTTTTTCAATGAAATGACATTTACACTTTACATTCAAATTTTAATTAAAAAAATTAACATAAAAATAATCAAAATTAAAAATTATAGCAAGAACATTCGTAATAATAAAAATTAAAAATAGGAATAATCAGAATAAACAATAAGAATAATCAAAAATCAAAATGAGAATAATATTCAAAATAAAAAATATAAATAAAATAAATAATAAAATAAAAAATAAGGCCTTTATTTGTATGAATGACAGATTTATAGTATTGATAACTTATACATTTAATATTCCTAGATTTCTTGTGATCTCATTCTGCCCCATCATTGAATTCCCAGGATAATTGAATTATCATCTAATACCTGTTAAGGTGGGTTTACACGTTTCAATGTCGTTGCGATATCGCAATTCAATGGCGCGGGAGCGTGCATTTAGTGCACGTTTCTCCCGCATCGCATCGGAGGTTTACACGTTGCGATTTCTGAATCCAACGTCCGTGCGATGTCTACGCCCCCCAACCCAGGAACGACCATTTAACATGGGAGTGAATGGGTGACGTAGAACTTCACATCGGAATTGGGCTGTCACACAGCACGATCCGGCTCCAATCTCCATTCAATATCGGAGCATTGAATAGCACGCTCATTCAATCCCCGATATCACATTGACATCGTTCCTGCATCGTATTGGACGTTCACACCATACAACGCAGGAACGATATTGGCTCCAACGATCGAACCACGTGACTTTTCATTGAAATTGGACGCCGATATCGCAACGTGTAAACCCCCCTTTAGTAAATCTAATGATCCATTCCTATAACACGTTATTCTCCTATAACCATAGTCATACCATTGTTCCTTATCAATATTATTTATCAAACTTTTGTAAAAAAAAGATTGATTGACATCAATATTCTCCTTTCATAACATGAGATTTCATCTAATGAAATGATTCCTATAGGAAAAGAAAATTACAGATAATTATTTGTTCATCTTCTGGATAAATGTCAATATTAACCTTTATATCATGAATTCAATTACACATAAAATGATACCTATATATGGAACCATTATAAATATAAAATTCTATAAAAGTGAAGATAATAATAATAACTGATCAATAATGTGGTTACACTTAATTATATCCAGTAATACTACAACTATTACTGTCAGAAATATAGAAGAATCTATGTTGTGCAGATTACTACTTTCTTTAATATTCCAATAATTAATGTTTTTCCCCATAATCCAATCTTTCTCCTAATCTTCCCATTCCCTTGAGGCCTCATTCAGACACATATATATACTAGCTGGGTGCCCGATGCACTTGCATCGGGATTCTAGAAGAGCGAGTCTCTGACTCGCAATGGCCGCTTCGCGGCCAATGCTTCGCGCTGCTAAGGCGACTCGCCATGCCCGCGCAGCGGGCATAGCGAGTCGCCTTAGAACTGCTCGCAATGGCCGCTGCGCGGCCAATGCTTCGGGCGTGTCCACATGACCACGCCGACTCGCAGTGCGAGTGGACTCAGAAGGGGCAAAAAACCCATTCGCAATTATATAATAGATACACGGTTCTCATTCCACAGTACTGTTTGTTTGTCAGATTGTTCTCAGCTGGACTCAGAGGTGTGCAGACGTGTTTGTCTGCTCTCTGCCAGACTGTGGAGACAATAGGGCGCCTTGCTAGTGGCAGCCCATTGCAGCAGCTATTATTTTGTTTCTTACAGTTTTGCTACAGACTTTGTACCTTTCCTGATGTCTTTTTTGGACCTCTAATTTCAACCTTGGATCTATGCAATGTTTTCATCTTGTGGATTGCGACGTTCCTGCACGCTGGTCTGCTGTGGGATGGAAAATGCAGCACACCCCACACTTTCTACTGCCGCTGGGCACACAGCATATGGTTTTCACCTGGATCCTCCACTACAACTCACAAGTCCCCTGCTGGCATGGCCACTTTGGGGTACGCTATATGGTCCATCTCAGCTAATACTACCGATGGATGTATGCTGTTGCCCACAGCCTGTGTCAGTGATACAGCCATATGTGCTCGGCGGAGAGCATCGTATACAATATGCCAAGGAGAGGCCTCGTGGGATGGATGGAATCACTGATCGGATGGTTGTCCCTAGGTCTGTCACTAATGAGTAGTGTATTCAAGGAGTCGTCTTCTGGAACTGCGCAGGACAAAGTCTTCTCCAGCAGTTGCAATACCACATGTTCCACGGGAAATGAGGAGACTTTTCAGAGGTTGCAGAGCAGGCAAGAAGATCAAGTCCTGGAGGAGAAGGTTTAAACCTGCGGTCCCATCCATCATCATGGGTAATGTACGATCGCTTGGTAGCAAGTCGGATGAACTGCTGGCTCTGAGTAAGACCCAGAAGGAGTTCAGGGAATGCAGTCTCATGTGCTTTACAGAAAGATGGTTGCATGAGGACGTCCCAGATTCATGTGTATCGGTACCAGGGTTTCATATGGTTCGGGCTGACAGGGACAGAGTGAAGTGCGGTAAGAAGAAGGGCGGAGGGGTGATACTGTACATTAACAACAGATGGTGTAATCAGGGGCATGTAACAGTAAAGGAGAGACATTGTTGCCCAAACATTGAACTATTAGCAATGGGCCTCACGCCTTACTATCTGCCTAGAGAATTCTCTCTTGTTATTGCAGTGGTGTCGTATATACCACCATCTGCAAATCCTGAGGCAGCTGGGGAAGTACTGTCTGGGGTTATTGCCCGGCTTCAGACGAAACACCCTAACTCTCTAACTGTCATTTCTGGGATTTTAATCGAGCCAAGATCTCATTACCAAAGTTCTATCAATATGTCAAATGTTCTACACGGGACAATTATATATTGGATCTCCTCTATGCCAGTGTTAAGGATGCTTACTCATCATCTGCATTGCCCCCCCTGGGGAAATCTGACCACAACCTCATACTTTTGTCTCCAGCCTATCAACCAGTTGTCTGCAAACAACCAGTGACAATTAAACAGATAAGGAAGTGGTCTCCGGCAGCAGAGAAGAGGTTACAAGACTGCTTTGATTGTACAGACTGGGAGGTGTTATGTGCCAGGGAACATAATGATGATGTTAATGAGGTTACTGGGAGAGTTACTGATTACATCAACTTTTGTACTGACAATATTGTACCTATTCATGAGATTCGGTGTTATGCAAACAACAAGCCTTGGATTACAAAAGAATTGAAACATCTACTAAACAGAAAGAAAAAAGCTTTTAACAGCAAAGACAAGGAGGAGATGAAAACTGTACAGAGAGACTTAAAGGGGAAAATTAAAATTGCCCGTGAAGCATTCAGAATTAAATTGGAAAATAAATTGTCACACAACAACTCCAGAGAAGTGTGGGCGGGAATGAAGCTATTGACTGGGTTTAAGGCAAGGTCAGATCAGGGGGATGGGGGGCTGATCATGGCTAATGAAATGAATGAGTTTTTCAACAGATTCAATGATAAATGTGCAATGTCAACAGGGGAGAAGGCCGGGGAGCGACAAGCAATATCAACTGGGGGGAGGAAGGTAGAGACTTTCTTGATCTCAGAAAATGATGGGAGGGAACAGTTTAGTAAGCTGGTCATTGGTAAAGCAGCAGGGCCTGATGGTATCTGTCCACGTGTCCTCAGAGTGTGTGCAAATCAGTTGTGCACTGTCTTCCAGCACCTGTTTAACTGGAGCTTACAATCACAGAGAGTACCAGTTCTATGGAAGACTTCTTGCCTGGTGCCGGTTCCCAAGACTATCTTCCCGAGCTCCCATAACGACTATAGACCGTGGCCTTAACATCGCATGCGATGAAGTCCTTGGAGAGAATTGTACTTGCCTACTTGTGTCCGAGGGTGTCTGCTTTTACGGACCCTCTTCAGTTTGCGTATCGGCAGAGTCTGGGGGTGGACGATGCTGTAGCGTATCTGCTACAAACAGTACATTCCTTTTTGGACAATGATGGAACCACTGTGCATGCCATGTTCTTCGATTTCTCCAGTGCATTCAATACCTTACAGCCACTATTATTACGTAAAAAGCTGGTTGAAATGGCGGTTGATGAGGGACTAGTGAATTGGATCATTGATTACCTGTCGGACAGGCCACAGTTCGTAAGGTTGGGGGCGGCCGTATCGGATAGTGTTCGGAGCAGTGTTGGAGCCCCTCAGGGAACGGTGCTGTCGCCATTCCTTTTTACATTATACACAGCTGATTTTCAGTATAAATCAGACCTTTGTCACCTTCAGAAGTACTCTGATGACTCAGTGATAGTCGGAGGTATTGAGAGAGGCCGGGGGGGAGGAGGAATACAGAAGGGTGGTCTCGGACTTTGTTGACTGGTGCCAGGCTAACCATTTAGAACTCAACGTAAAGAAAACCAGGGAGTTGGTGTTGAGTTATGGAAGGTGCAGGAAGGATTGCTTATCTATCACTATTGATGGTCAGGATGTGGAGATGGTGGAGAATTTCAAATATTTGGGGGTTTACCTGGACAGCAAGCTTGATTGGAGGTGCCATATGGAGAAGGTTTGCAAGAAAGGGATGAGTAGACTTTACTTCCTAAGGAAATTAAGGTCGTTTAATGTGTGTAGCAAAATGCTTGAAATGTTCTACCAATCTATTGTGGCGAGTGCAATCTTTGCTGCAATAATATGCTGGGGTAGTAGTGTGCGCACAGCTGACGCTAATAAGCTGAATAAACTTGTCAAGAAGGCTAGTGCGACGGTGGGTCTACAACTTAGGACTTTCGAGGAGGTATTAGAGGATAGAATTAATAAGAAATGCAAGGCTATAATGAGCAACAATACACACCCGCTCTCTGAACTGTTTGCGAAGCAGAAGAGCACATTCAGCAAGCGTCTAATCCAACTAATGTGTAAAAAGGAAAGATACAGAAAATCGTTTGTTCCGACAGCTGTGAGGATGTTTAACAAATGTATAAGTGTAAAGCGTCCCAAGACTATGTGAAGTTCTATGTGTATGGGGGGAATAGGTGAGGTACATGTACCAGTCTACCCGCATCTGCTGTCCATATAGACTTATTTTGTAAAGTGTGAAATGTTCTCGATCTTTGTTCTGCTGCTGTAATACTGTAATTTCTTCCGGGATCAATAAAGTGTATCTTATCTTATCTTATCTTATCTTACTGCGGGTCCTCGCATTCTTTCCTGTTATAGCAGCTGTCATTCGTCTTATTCACTCCACACAGGACATTTCGCAGACACATACATGTAACAAAGTCCTAATTACTGATGCACATAGAGAAAAATTCTTTTTCGAGTTTTACCCAAAATACAGTAAGGCGACTGTCACATCAGCGGTCTTTCAAATCCGGCAGAATTTCTCCTTTTTTGAAAAAACGGATCCGGCAACATTGCGATCTCACCAATGTATATGTAATGGAGTTCCGGAAATGTGGATTGACATGTGGTTTCATCTGGATCCGGTAAATCCGGCACTTCAGGCTTGTTTTGACACTGTAGTTAACAGTAGTTTTTGTCCACTGCCTGAAGTGCCTCCTACTGTATACTGGGGGCTGTGTGCAACCTCCTGCTGTATACTAGGGGCTGTGTGCTGCCTCCTGCTGTATACTAGGGGCTGTGTGCTGCCTCCTGCTGTATACTAGGGGCTGTGTGCTGCCTCCTGCTGTATACTAGGGGCTGTGTGCTGCCTTCTGCTGTATACTGGGGGCTGTGTGCGGCCTCCTGCTGTATACTGGGGGCTGTGTGCGGCCTCCTGCTGTATACTGGGGGCTGTGTGCAACCTCCTGCTGTATACTAGGGGCTGTGAGCTGCCTCCTGCTGTATACTGGAGGCTGTGTGCGGCCTCCTGCTGTATACTGGGGGCTGCGTGCGGCCTCCTGCTGTATACTGAGGGCTGCGTGTGGCCTCCTGCTATACACTGGGGGCTGTTTGCGATCTCCTGCTGTATAGTGAGGATGTAACTAATTTTTCTTAGTTATAACAACATACAATGATTATTTTGCACATAAAAACATTTCCAGGGGGTGGAGCCATATGCATCCATGAAGGGGGCGTGGCTGTGTGTGCACATAGGCTAACATTTTATTGTGACATCACAGCTATAAAAGGACTAATAAAGGGGCAGGGCTAAACAAATGGGTGGAGCCATATGCATCCATGAAGGGGCAGAGCTATGTGGATGGGCGATGCTAGGAGTGTGCAGGGCTATCTGGAGGAGGCAGAGCTATGATACATACATGAGGGGGCATGGCTAGCCAAAGAGGTGGAGCTAAATGAAGAGGGCGGATCTATTAAGTGGGCGTGGCTATGTGAGGTAGCGGAGATATGAAGTGGATGGGGCTATGTGGAGGGGGAACTATGAAGTGGGTGTGGCTATGTATGAGGCAGAACTACAAAGTAGGCGGGGCTATGTGCGGATGGGTGTAGCTATGATACATACATACACATGTACACTCAGCTTTACATATTATATATATATATATATATGTATACATATATATATATATATATATATACATACATATATACACACATATATATACACACACACACACGGTATTATTGTAAATATAACTACAGTTTTCTGAGTACAAAGAGAGTATTATTATAGGGTGGAAAAAAAATTCCATCACAGTCCTGTTTTGAAATTAAATTCTAGAGAAATATAAAAAAATAAGATTAGATCCACAGATAAAACGATTCAGATATCTTATATATCCACCGTTATCAAATGCAAAATATTATTACATTCATCTACCTATGAGGGAGCGAACTCATTAATGAATGAAACTTTAGTTTTATCATTATGGAAGTATAAATACCATTTACTAATTCTCTAGCTTTACAAGTATAATATATATATATACACACAAAGATTGACAAACCTATATAATTACTAAAATACTATACATGAATCATGAATAATAAAGTAATAATCATTTTACATAGTGCCAACATATTACGCAGCACTTTACAATTCGGAGGGGACATGTACAGACAATATGAGACAATACAGAGTAACAAAAATTCATAAGACCATGAGGAGTGAGGATCCTGCTTGCAAGCTACAATCTAGAGGAAATAGGGTGTGTGCCCACAGGAAGGTTTTGCTACATTTGAGATCAGGTTTTGCCTTGGTTTTATGTAAATCTATGCTAATCTAATTCTGAGTTTTTGGTTTCCAGCTAAACCTATGTTATTAGGGAAATGCTGTGCACACACATTGGTTTTTGTTCTCTGGAGACAGTGTAAACACCACAGGATTTGCTACATTTTTGTTTTCCAGCAAAACCTATGATTCTAGGATTAGCTGTCCTAAGGCTGCCTTCACACTTGCAGATGCATCTGCAGCGTTTTGCAGATGCATCTGCAAGTATCAGCATGCAGACCACGGCCCCTATGTTTATAATAGGGCGCACCGCGGTCTGAATGCTCTCATTCATTCCTATATGTGAGCCGTAAGCAGGCGTATGCCTGCTGACAGATCACACTCTCCCGCCCGCACTATGGACGCAACATCTCGCGTCCATAGTGCGGGCGGGAGAGTGTGATCTGTCAGCAGGCATACGCCTGCTTACGGCTCACATATAGGAATGAATGAGAGCATTCACACCACGGCCGCGGTCTGCATGCTGATACTTGCAGATGCATCTGCAAAACGCTGCAGATGCATCTGCAAGTGTGAAGCCAGCCTAACACATTGGTTTTTGTTTGGTGAAGAAAGTGGAAACACCTCAGGTTTTGCTGTGTTTAAGGGTATGTTCACACAGTGCGTTTTTGCTGCGATTTTGCGGCGGTTTACCATTGGTTTTATGGTAATGTTTGCTAATTTGTTCCTGCGGTTTTGATACCCAGTAAAACCAATGTGTTTCACAGAATCGCTGTGCCCAGACATTGGTTTTTGTACTCTGGAGACAGTGTAAACACCACAGGATTTGATGCATTTTTGATTTCCAGCAAAACCTATGGAATCTAGGATTAGCTGTCCCAACACATTGGTTTTTCTTTTGTGAAGAAAGTGCAAACACCTCAGGTTTTGCTGTGTTTTAGGAAGAATGAGCATGTCAATTCTTTGCTGCACTTTTGCTAAAGTGGAAACACCTGTGGTATTTCCATTTTCTGTAGAGAAAAAAAACCAGTGTGTGTGTGAAAGCTTTTCCCTGCACACATAGGTTTTGATGGAAACCAAAAACTCAGGATTAGATTAGCATAGATTTACATAAAACCAAGGCAAAACCTGATCTCAAACGCAGCAAAACCTTCGGTGGGCACATACCCATAGGGGAGGCACAAAAGGTAAACCGTAACAAATTATGCCATATATGGTCCAGCCATCAATATAATAATTAGGTGATTCATGTAACGCTGCATGAATCGGTCATCGGTCAGGATCTGTACAAGTACGGATAAAGTGCTATATTATTCATGGGGGACAGACAGACAGTCTGCAGGTCCAGACAGATGACACGAGAGGCCAGATTTGGAAAAGGGAAGATAGGAAAAGTTAGACAAGTGAGGTGAGGTGATAAGCCAGTCTAAAGAGATGTGTTTTTAAGGCTCGCTTAAAACTATTGGTATTGGGAATTAATTGAATTGTTTTCGGTAACCCGTTCCAGAGCATTGGTGCAACTCGTGAGAAGTCCTGGAGACGGGAATGGGAGGTTCGGATTGTAGATGATGTCAGTCTTAGGTCATTTGCAGAGCGGAGGACACATGTACAGCAATAGACAGAAATGAAGGAGGAGACATAGGGTGGAGCAGAACTGTGGAGGGCTTTGTGGGTGAGAGTGATAATTTTATATTATACTCTATAGTGGATTGGCAACAAGTGCAATGACTGCCCCAGGATAGAGGCATCGGTGAAGTGGTTGGAGAGGAATATGATCCTGGCTGCTGCATTGAGGATGGATTGGAGAGGAGAGACTTTAGTAAGAGGGAGACCGATTAATAGAGAATTGCAGTAATCCAGAAGAAAATGAATAAGGGCAACGGTTAGAGTTTTTGCAGAGTCAACAGTAAGAAAAGGTCGAATTCTAGACATATTTTTGAGGTGTAGGTGACATGAGCGAGAGACCGGATTGTGGGAGTAAAGGAGAGATCCGGGTCAAATATAACCCCAAGACAGCGGGCGTACTTCTGAGGAGTAACAATAGGAGAAATGGCAATATTAGGTTTCGGAAGATTAGAAGAGGGAGGAAACACGAGAAGTTCAGTTTTTGACACATTCAATTTAAGGTAGAGGGAGGACATGATGTTAGAGACAGCAGACAGACAATCACTGGTATTTTGTAGTAATGTGGAGGTGATGTCAGGAGAAGAGGTGTATAACTGGGTGTCGTCAGCATAGAGATGATACTGAAAACCAAATCTACTGATGGTTTGTCAAATGGGGACAGTGTATAGAGAGAAGAGAAGGGGAACTAAGGCTGAACCCTGAGGAACCCCAACTGTGAGTGGAAGAGGAGAGGAAGAGGAGTCGGCGAAACATACAGAGAAGGAGCGGTCAGAGAGGTAGGAGGAGAACCAGGAGAGAGCGGTGTCCTTAACCCCAATAGAGCAGAGCATAGAGAGAAGGAGCTAGTGATCCACAGTATCGAATGCAGCGGAGAGATCCAGGAGGATAATCAGTGAGTAATGACCATTAGATTTAGCTAATAACATGTAGTCACATTTTATGTAAAGCCTAACCCAAACCGAAAAATTCTAGAATGTTTTAAAAGCTCGGAGGCTGCAGGTCACATTCCATCTCAGGGAGGTTTCCAGTCTCGGAGCTCACCTGCCGGTGATCAAGTGTGTAAGACGTCATTTATCTTTTCAAAGGAAGAAAGTTAGAATATTGTTGGGAGTGTAAGAATTATCACTATATTACCTTCTGGGAAGTATGATTTGGTGAGATTTTAATTAGATTATAAGCGTTGTAGCAAGTATGTCATTTCCTATGAATTTCATATATTTTGTCATGGAAATTATTTGTGTCAAGGCCCTGTTACACACAACGATATTGTTAACGATATCGTTGCAACGTCCCCGGTTTGAGAAATTTAACAACAATCAACGATGAGGTCGTTCATCGTTGGTAAATGACCTGGACCATAAATTTATCGTTAGTCTTCCGCTGAGCGCTCAGCATCGGCGCGTGTGAAAGCAGGAGACCAACGATGAACAACCTCCCAGCGCCGCACAGCAAGCTGGGAGCTAGTAACCAGGGTAAACAGCAGGTAACTAAGCGCCGCGCTCTGCTTAGTTACCCGATGTTTACCCTGGTTACCAGCGCTCTCGCTGGTCCTGATGACTGGTGAATCTGCCTGTTTGACAGCTCACCAGCGATCAGATAACGATGTCCCAGCGACCCCCATTGTTGGTCGGATAGCTGGGACATAGTTAGGTGTAACGGGGCCTTTAGGGGAGTCTGATTTTACACAATTTGCTACATTCATAGAGATTTTTCCTGTTTGAGGCCATAACACGTATGTTAGAATTCATTAAACCCGAATTTGGCCACAAAATGTTTCACCATTGGCTGTGATTTGGCATTTTTGACAATTACGTAATAAACTCGCCTATATATGGACATAATAAAATAATTGTATTCTTTCTGTTCAATCTCCAAAATTCATAAAATTTCAAGATCTGGATTTTTATTGGTTTTATAAAAAATCAGATCTCGTAATCTGTCTATCAATTAACTACTTATATGACTAAGCATCAAATGATTTTTTTTAATGCAAGTCACCTTAGGCCAGCTTAACACCACAGTTTTTCGGGTTCGGGTCTGACCGGTGTGAACCAGACAGAACCCCCATGTATCCCTATGGCGCCAGATTGGTCTTATGTGTCCTCCGGTCTTGTGCTTTTCCGGGAGGATCCGGTTGTGTTCGTTTTTTGCCCCGGACACAAAATCGCAGTCTGCATCATTTTTTGTGTCTGATGCAAAAAATGAACAAAACTGGATCCTCCCAGATCTGGGGTGAACCGGTGCCCCTAACATAAGAGTCTACGGGCTTCGGATCGCTCTGGATCGCTCCGGATCCAATGAAAAATCAGACTGGTTCCTGGATGCCTGATGCTGAACAGCGGCGGCTATGAAATGCAGCTGCGCTTGTTCAGCACCATGGACAGCGCAGCATTTCAGAGCCGCCGCTGAAGTTCAGCACCATGGAGAGCTCCACAGCTGAAATTTCAGCACCACGGGCAGCCTCCCCTGCACACACTAGCTGAAGTTTCAGCACTGGACAGCTACTGCAGCGAGCACAAACGAATCCTGCAAAAAACAGCATCAGAGGGCATATTTGCCCTCCGTTTGTGCTCGTCCGGAGCTGTCAGGTTCTGTCCGGTGCATCCTGCAAAACACCGGACAGAACCTGACAGCTCCAAACCGTGGTGTGAAACTGGCCAAATACATCAGGTGACCATCAGGTAAATAATTGATTTTCTCATCATTGGTTAAGTCAAATTTATCAGCAAAGCTACTCAAACATTTCTACCCACATGAAGTTTAGGATCATATACGGAGATCATTTTGCTTAAATCCAATAAATTCTGATTTTAATTTGAAGCATTCCTTCTATTTTTGGTGACTCTCTTTCATCACTTCTCCCTTCGTCATTTTCCCCTCCTGTGTCTTCTCCCCTTTCATTTTCTACGTCTTCTCCTGTGTCTCCTCCTCTTCTTCGTCAGTTAAACTGTCTCCTCCTCCTTCTCTGACCACGTCACATGGTCTTCACCATTTAATCGAGAGTTCTCACTACAAACAAAGTCCATATTACCAGAATCTTCTGTCACCTCATTCTCTACAAAAACATTTTTTGATTCCTCTATTACACATTTATGACAGACATCCACCATGTGCAAAATATTCCTCAACGTCTCTATCTCTATTTAATGATGCCCGCTTAGAATCACATTCACATTCTCAGTCTCACACTCTGCGGATAAGTTAAGCCAAAAATGTTCCAAGTCAGAATTATCTGAAGACATACAGTTGCGGCCAAAAGTATTGACACCCCTGCAATTCTGTCAGATAATACTCAGTTTCTTCCTGAAAATGATTGCAATCACAAATTCTTTGGTATTATTATCTTCATTTAATTTGTCTTCAATGAAAAAATACAAAAAGAATTGTCCTAAAGCCAAATTGGATATAATTCCACACCAAACATACAAAAGGGGGTGGACAAAAGTATTGGCACCCTTAGAAAAATCATGTGATGCTTCTCTAATTTGTGTAATTAACAGCACCTGTAACTTACCTGTGGCACCTAACAGGTGTTGGCAATAACTAAATCACACTTGCAGCCAGTTGACATGGATTAAAGTTAACTCAACCTCTGTCCTGTGTCTTTGTGTGTACCACATTGAGCATGGAGAAAAGGAAGAAGACCAAAGAAGTGTCTGAGGACTTGAGAAACCAAATTGTGAGGAAGCATGAGCAATCTCATGGCTACAAGTCCATCTCCAAAGACCTGAATATTCCTGTGTCTACCGTGCGCAGTGTCATCAAGAAGTTTAAAGCCCATGGCACTGTGGCTAACCTCCCTAGATGTGGACGGAAAAGAAAAATTGACAAGAGATTTCAACGTAAGATTGTGCGGATGGTGGATAAAGAACCTCGACTAACATCCAAACAAGTTCAAGCTGCCCTGCAGTCCGAGGGTACAACAGTGTCAACCCGTACTATCCGTCAGCATCTGAATGAAAAAGGACTGTATGGTAGGAGACCCAGAAAGACCCCACTTCTTACCCCGAGACATAAAAAAGCCAGGCTGGAGTTTGCAAAAACTTACCTGAGAAAGCCTAAAACGTTTTGGAAGAATGTTCTCTGGTCAGATGAAACAAAAGTAGAGCTTTTTGGGCAAAGGCCTCAATATAGAGTTTACAGGAGAAAAAAAGGCATTCAAAGAAAAGAACACGGTCCCTACAGTCAAACATGGCGGAGGTTCCCTGATGTTTTGGGGTTGCTTTGCTGCCTCTGGCACTGGACTGCTTGACCATGTGCATGGCATTATGAAGTCTGAAGACAACCAACAAATTTTGCAGCATAATGTAGGGCCCAGTGTGAGAAAGCTGGGTCTCCCTCAAAGGTCATGGGTCTTCCAGCAGGACAATGACCCAAAACACACTTCAAAAAGCACTAGAAAATGATTTGAGAGAAAGCACTGGAGACTTCTAAGGTGGCAGCAATGAGTCCAGACCTGAATCCCATAGAACACCTGTGGAGAGATCTAAAAATGACAGTTTGGAGAAGACACCCTTCAAATATCAGGGACCTGGACCAGTTTGCCAAAGAAGAATGGTCTAAAATTCCAGCAGAGCATTGTAAGAAACTCATTGATGGTTACCGGAAGCGGTTGATCGCAGTTATTTTGGCTAAAGGTTGTGCAAACAAGTATTAAGCTGAGGGTGCCAATACTTTTGTCTGGCCCATTTTTGGAGTTTTGTGTGAAATAATCAATGTTTTGCTTTTTGCTTCATTCTCTTTTGTGTTTTTTCATTTAAGACAAATTAAATGAAGATAATAATACCAAAGAATTTGTGATTGAAATCATTTTCAGGAAGAAACTGAGTATTATCTGACAATTGCAGGGGTGTCAATACTTTTGGCCACAACTGTATGTTCTATTTTACTCTGCTTAGAACAGGTCACAATAAGATTCATTTTTCTTACCTGAAGACAATTGCTTGTTGCTCCATTGTGACTTTGCTCGTTCTGATCATCTGGACACCTGGCACTTGTAGTACTTCTTCTTCTCAGAATGTCCAATACATTTGGTACTTCTTAATACAATACAGCACATGTAGTCCTTTTCTTCAGAAGATTACAAGCCCACCTGACAATCGTAGAAGCTTGATTTTTCTCTTTGGATCTCCAATCTTCTCCCCCCCACCCCCGTCAAGGTTTGCGAGGTCGGGGTTCACAGAGGCTCGCCAATGTAGAATACATAATTTCCATGTATATTTTTAAGTTCTGGATTTCTTACCGTATGTGCATCATTGAAAGAGGAAGCATCAAAATATACTTACAAAAGATATGGTTTATTTGTATGATTTTCAAAAAGAAATAGATGCAGCCGAATACATGTTATGTTACTTAATAACTAGAGATGAGCGAGTACTATAATGCTCGGGTGCTCGAAGCTCGGGCCGAGCATCCCAAGATACTCGTGTACTCGGCCCGAGCACCGAGCCCAATGTTATCCTATGGGAGACCCCAGGATTTTTCTGGCATGACCCCCAGCAGCATGGAAAAACCCTAAAAATGTCACAAAAGTATCAGAACAGTGCTCAAATGATATGGGAACAGCATGGGGAAGACCCCTGGAAGCATTTCAGACCCCAAGGTCACTGATGTCAACAATATGGTCAGACTATTACGCCACTTTTACGGACTGTCAAGAAAACGTTACAAAATGAAACCAAAATGGATTTTCATGGAAAAAATATTAAGGGCTCATACCCACTTGTGAGACAGAGTTGGTGTAAGTTAGTATTTTGGATTATATGAAAGATTTTTTTCAAAAAGATCTCATGCCCCTGGGAAGAGACGTAAATGAAGGCCTCTTTAAATAATGTGCCCATTTAAGGAAGTCGGTCTTTTGTAGGATTGCCCTAGGCAGGGAAGCCAAAAATTGTGTGGCACTCCCATGCCCCTGGGAAGAGACGTACACGAAGACCTCTTTAAATAATGTGCCCATTTTAAGCAAGTGGGTCTTTTGTAGTAATGCCCTAGGCAGGGCTGCTAAACATTGGGAGGCACCCCAATGCCTCTGGATAGAGGCGTGCATGAGGGTCTCTTTAAATAATGTGCCCATTTTAAGGAAGTGGGTCTTTTGTAGTATTGCCCTAGGCAGGGCTGCCAAACGTTGGGAGGCACTTCAATGCCCCTGAATGGAGGCGTGCATGAGGGCCTCTTTAAATAATGTGCCCATTTTAAGCAAGTGGGTCTTTTGTAGTAATGCCCTAGGCAGGGAAGCTAAAAAATGTGTGGCACTGTGATGCCCCTGGGAAGAGACGTACATGAAGGCCTCTTTAAATAATGTGCCCATTATAAGGAAGTGGGTCTTTTGTAGGCTTGCCCTAGGCAGGGAAGCCAAAAATTGTGGGGCACTCCCATGCCCCTGGGAAGAGACGTACACGAAGGCCTCATTAAATAATGTGCCCATTGTAAGCAAGTGGGTCATTTGTAGGTATTGTCCTAGGCAGGGCTGCCAAATGTTGGGAGGCACTCTGTTGCCCCTGGATAGAGGTGTGCATGAGGGCCTCTTTAAATAATGTGCCCATTTAAAGGAAGTGGGTCTTTTGTAGGATTGCCCTAGGAAGGGCTTCCAAAAATTGGGAGGCATTACGATGCCCCTGGGAAGAAACATGGAGGAGAGCCTCTAAAAATTGTTGCCATTACAAAGGAGCGGGTCTCCTGTACTTGTAATGCCCATTCTGTAAGCATGGACTAAAACATTTACCCCTGGGGGGTATACATGAAACTAATGCCTAACTTTTGAACGGTTAGGGTCATCATCATCATAAATATGATGTAAAAAAAGATGGTTTTGTGGCATCATGAACCATGGTCACATTGATCATATGATGGTGGCGGATGAGGAGAAGGAGGAGCAGTACAGCAAGTAGCCAAAGACATGAAGTGTGTACCGATGTGTGGGTGTGCGGAGGTGAATGGCAATCTACCGGCACAAAATTTAAATTCCGCTATCATTTGTTGGTGGTGTGGTGAAGTCAGGCCCAATCCAACCCTTGTTCATCTTGATCAAAGTCAGCCTGTCAGCATTTTCAGTTGACAGGCGGGTGCGTTTATCTGAAATGATTCCACCTGCGGCACTAAAAACACGCTCTGACAAAATGCTAGTGGCAGGGTAGGCCAGGTCTTCCAAGGCGTAGAGCGTCAATTCCGGCCACGTGTCCAGCTTGGATACCCAATAATTATAAGGCACAGAGGAGTCTAGGAGCACTTTAGTACGATCGGCAAGGTACTCCCTCAGCATCTTTGCAGTCCTTGTGACACTACCCCGCACCTCAGGGCCTGTGGTATGGGAGGTGCTGAGAAAAGTTTCCCAGATCATTGAGAGTGTTCCCCTACATCTGCTGGATTGGATTAGTATCAAAATCTTTGTCAGCATGATAACAATATTAAACCCTGGTGAATAAATCACCCCTTATGGCCACTTTACACACGGCAACATTTCTAGCTTTTCACCATGTAACTTACTGGCTGCAATGAAATCATGGAGACATGGTTCTATCTTGTTGCTGTGTACAAATGGAATAATGTCTCCATGATTTCACTGCAGCCAGTAAGTTACCTGGTGAAAAGCTAGAAATGTTGCCGTGTGTAAAGTGGCCATTAGGGTTGAATTTGCATATTCTCCAAAATAAACATTGTAAAACAAGAGAAAAACTGGAGTATATTGCAGTAAAAAAGTAGTGTTTTTTATTTTAATTTTTTAAAATGCGTGATGCAAAAAGTGGATACAAAAGAGGGTATGAGATGCAACTCACCCCTATGGTTTATATAACTTTCCAAATCCAGTATATAATAATTTACAGGGATTGATGGACATATACATATAAGGTATATACAAGTACAAAATGCTAACACTGGTTGCTAAAGTGCACAGTGAATCACAAGTACATAGATCATATAAAGGAGAGGAACCAGATTAAATAGCATTAGACTATACATTTACACATGTTATGTCCATCAAAAACAATTACAGGTAGGTACAAGGATAATAGAAAGGATCAATCCTAAAGGATGTTTACAACATACCTATACAAAAACCATAAAGGGAGAGCAGAGCTCAAGAGATAGCGTAGTCCTGTTTTGAAAGGCCCCTACATATCTTTCGCCAGCATGGTAGCACAGCTTCCTCAGGGAGAGGTTTATGGAGGTAGTTGACACTAAACTAAAGCTACAGTGATGTTTTTATAGCGCCAGGGAACCCAGGTGCGGTGTCCGGCACTTCCGGGTTCCTCTGACGTCACGCGCATGCGCAGACTCACTGCTTAACATCCAGGGCGGGCCGCAGTCCGGGCAAGTCTCAACCCACCGCCTGGTGATGGGACGCGTCACCATCGTTACCAGGCGGAAGGGGAGGAGCCAGGACGCAGCGTAAACCTCCGGAGGAGCTGTGATATCAATGCAGCGTTCCAGGTTGCCATGGTGACCAGTTAGTAAACATAGAGCGACGGATCAAAGGAGATAAGCCACAAAATAACACAATTAATGGATGGACTGTGATAAATCCCTAATTAATTAACTAGGATTCAATCCTCCCTTGAAAATGGCTAAGATTTCTTTATCTCCATTATAGATGCTGTCTCCATTGTTGCATAGTAGTGCCAGGCGATCCTTGGGCAGGGGACTTCAGCAGAGGGCCAAACATCATAAAAGATGCTTTAGTGATGTGTAAATATTAAAATCCTGGAAAAACAAGGACCAGAAAAATAAGAAAAAGAACAGGCAGAAAAAAGAAAATCTGAGGTGGTAGGACAAACAATACACTACAAGTATGGACTAAAAGAGACATTCTCATTGAGACCATTGGGAGTTAGAGTTCCCAACAACGTAATCCATCTTGTTTCCATGCGAGCCAGCAATTTTTTCTGGTCCCCACCACGATTGCCACAACGTACCATATCTATCCCCCTGACCCTCAGGGAGTCCGGGTTGCACCCATGAAATTTCATAAAGTGCTTTGGAAGTGTTTTCAGAACTGCAGGATCTTCCGCGGTTCCTGCAGCAATAATGTCACGAACGTGCTCACGCACCCTCACCCTCAATTCTCGCGACGTTAATCCCACGTAGATTACAGAGCAGGCACATTGGGCAAAATATACCACATGAGTTGATGTACATGAGATTCTGTGCCTGATCTCATACCTACGTGAACCGTCAGCGGAATGAAAGTGAGTAGCACGCTCGACATTAGTGCAGGAAACGCAGTTCCCACAAGGATAACAACCCAAAACAGGACCCCGAGAGCCAAAAGGATTTGGAATGTATGGTACATAATGGCTACTTACCAGAATGTCACTCAGATTCCTGGCACGTCGGGGTGTCATGAGGGGTCTTACTGGCAGGCATTTTTTCAAGGTAGGATCAGTCATGAGGACATCCCAATGTCTCTGGAGAATGCTCCTCATAGTGTTCCATTCGTGATTATAAGTGCTGACATAGCGCAGTGTTGGTTCGATTTCGGTCATGCTAGGTGAGTGTCTAAGAAGACGGTCCCTTGGTGTATACCTAGCCCTCTGGTAACCCCGCTTTATGCACCTGTTAGAATATCCCCGATCCAAAAATCTTTGCTTAAGGTCCACAGACTGACGTTCGAATCCCTCGTTGGTAGAACAGATATGTCTCATCCTCAAGAACTGGCCGGTGGGGATGGCGCGAACGGTGGAGGAGTCATGACCCGACGAAGCATGTAATAAGGAGTTCACAGAGGTAGGCTTCCGATGGACGTCTGTCTGTATCAGACCAGAGCAATCCACTTCCATTAAGACGTCCAGGAAGTCTATCCTCCTCGAACTCCATTTATAAGTTAACCTGATATTATAATCGTTCGAGTTTAACCCCCTCATAAATTCGTCCAGCTGCTCCACCGAGCCTTGCCAAATGAACAGGACGTCGTCTATGTAGCGCATCCAGCACTGCACCTGGGCACAGGCCGCCACGCCTCCGCCGCCAAAAATCTCCCTCTCCCAATAACCGAGGAAGAGGTTGGCGTACGAAGGCAGTGCCGCACTCCTGTAGGTAGACGACGTCCTTGAATACAAATACATTATGGGTCAAGTCAAAGTGGAGCAGCTGGAGGATAAATTCACCAAGAGCGCCATCCACACCGCCAGACTCGAGGAAAAAACGGACCGCACTGAGACCATGTTTATGGTCAATGCAAGTATATAGGGATTCGACGTCAGCCGTGACCAAAAGCATATCAGGTTCCACAAAGATGCCATCAACACGATTCAGGGCGTCCGTAGTGTCCTTGAGATAGGAAGGTAAGGTCTCCACTAATGATTTAAGGTGAAAATCTATAAACTTACAAATAGATTCGCAGAGACCACCTATCCCGGACACTGTCGGACGCCCCGGAGGGTTGAGGGCATCTTTGTGGATCTGAGGCAGCAAATAAAACGTGGGCAACCGGGGAACAACACCAAGAGACCGTCAGCCATTTTCTTAGTTAACAGACCTTGATCTAAGGCCCCATCTAGGATAGCTCTAAGATCAGACAAATAATCAGAAAGGGGATTAGAGTGTAATCTACGGTATGTAGTTTTGTCACGAAGCTGCCTCAGTGCCTCTTTCTCATATTGAGCCGCCGGCCAAACTACAATATTCCCACCCTTGTCTGCCCCCTTGAATACTAGGTCTTTCAGGTCTTTGAGTTCTTCAATTGCCTGTCTCTGTTTAAGAGTAAGATTGTCAAATTTTCGGCAACTTGAGACCTGTTTGAAATCCAATTCAACAAGACGTACGAACATATCCATAGCTGGGCAGACAGACAAGTGTGGGAACTTCTTTGATTTTGGTAAAAGACTGTTAGGAAACACACCTGGTATTTGGTGCTACTCCGATTGGAGGCCTTCCAAGTCAGCTAGTGTAGACATCTCAAGGGGAGTCAGAGGATCAGAGATTGGATCTTTGTGGTGGAGTTTTTTCAAAATCACTCTCCTCGCAAACAGACGCAAATCCTTCACTGCTGAAAAAAGGTTGAAAGAATTTGTGGGTGAAAATGTTAAGCCCAAAGATAGTACTTCGATCGGAGTAGCAGTGAGTGTATATGTGGAAAGATTCACTACCTGGGTCTTTTGTGGTGCATTTTTGCTAGCTCTCGGGGGTTGTTGACGTAATAGTCCAAATCTCCCTAATGCACCCTGGCCCAGGTCTCCACTACCCCCCTCTGCTCCAGATCCTGGGCTACCAGTGCGGGATGCGCCTGACTGTAGGGAGGATGACCTCGAATCTGGTGGAACACGTGAGGGTAGGCGTCCCCTCTTACAAGGATTTTTCCACCGATAGACTTTATTCTCTTGTCTATCCTGAGTATCTCGCTTAAATTTCTTGATCTTGAATTCTCTGACCTCTTTCTCCCACCTAGAGATGTCTTTTGCAATATCCCCATTAAATCTGCTCAGTGTCTCAGGTGAGGCTTTCTCCTTGATGGCATTCTCCAAAGCTTCCAGCTGTGATTCAATTTCCTCAAGGGTGGTACTGTTGGTATCTACTAGTAGCTCCAGGAATTTTTTGGAGCAAGCGTCTGCAGCTGCCTCCCATCTTGCTTTGAACAGCTCATCTTCTATTTCAAAGGAAGGGAATACCTGCACGCGTAAACCCCTTGGGATCAGGTCACTGCTGACATACTTCGAGAGAAACGCCCTATTCCACCGAACACGTATGTGCTTGCGCAGCAAATTCTTATAATCTACAATAAGAACAGTAAGGGTACCTTTACACGCCGCTACGACAGGATGGATACAACCCGCTACAGGCTACAAATGTAGCTTGTAGCGTCAATATAGCCCGTAGTAGCGGCGTGTGAAGACGGGATGAGACAGCCGGCAACAGATACATCTGTTTCCGAGCACTGCTTGAAAACAGATGGCTACAAAGCCGATTGTAGCGACCTGTATCGGCATGTAAAGAAGCTACAGAAGGGATGTCTATACACCAGGCGATGTACCTGGTATGTAGCTGGGGCGTGACACAGGCTCCGGGATACCGCCCCCCTTCAGCGATCATTGGAGGAAGCTCCTGCATGACGATTGGTAGTCGCTGCATAGGGCGGCATATTTAAGGAGCTGACCAGTCACACTACACAATCGCTCGAGCGTGCTGTATTAATCAGCCTCCTGCGATGCCTGCCCAATCATGATGTTCTTGCGTTGTCCTATCAGCGTACGGACGTCTTGTAATCCACAATTGTGGCACGCCTATGTGCTGTCCCTGCTGCACCAGGTCCGCCCATATTAGCTTGTTGTAGCGGTGTGTAAATGAGGTAAGCTAAGCTACAGATGGCTACTTGAGACACCCGGCGATGTAGCTAGCTATAGATGTAGCGTAGCGTAGCGCACCTTGTGGCGGCGTGTGAAGAGGGTGCGTTTACCGTTTGTAACCATTTGGGCATGCTCGTGCACGTGAAGTAGCGGATTGTATCCATCCTCCAGTAGCGGCGTGTAAAGGTACCCAAAGTGATTGATCGTCCACCACCTCAGGACCAGGATCACCATTCTTGGATTGGACTTGTGCCTCTCTCGGCCGGACGCCTTGGTTGTCCACCAAATCGTGACCTCTGCCGCTAGCGTTTTCAGAAGGGAATTTTTTGACTAATTTCGCGGCTATGGCCTTCTGGTACTGCAGCATTTTTGTAGACCTCTCCGCCTCGGGAATAAGAGAAATAAAGTTCTCTTTGTAGCGTGGGTCTAAAAGTGTCACCAACCAGTAATGAGTGTCCGCCAAGATCTTGATAACGCGAGGGTCACGAGAACATAACATAAAGTCAGCCATGTGCGCCAGACTGTTAACAGGCAAGACTTCAGGGTCCAACCAACAGCATGACTGGCCATGCTGACCTCATTCTCCTCCTCCTCCTCTCCCCTGTCCTCTGGCCATCCACGCTGAACCGACGGTCTGACGGTTGTGCATGTATTACTGTCAATTCCGAATGAAAGTAGCTATATTTCTTCATCCTCCTCGTCATAGTCCTCCAATGCATGTTGGGATGAGATGAGGCTGGTCTGTGTGTAATCACCCAGTACGGTTTCTTGCTGCAAGTCATCGTGCTCCGCCTGCAATGCATCGTCTTTGATTTTGAGCAGAGAGCGTTTTAGAAGGCAGAGAAGCGGGATGGTGACGCTAATGATGACGTCATCGCCGCTCACCATCTTGGTGGAGTCCTCAAAGTTTTGGAGGACGGTACATATGTCAGACATGCATGTCCACTCCTGAGGTCTTATGTGTGGAGTTTGAACCGTATACCGACGGCCTAGTTGATGCTGGTACTCAACAACTGCCCTCTTCTGCTCACAAATCCTGACCAATATGTGCAGTGTGGAATTCCAACGCGTGGGGCCATCACACACCAGCTTATGAGCCGGAAACTGCAAACGCCGCTGAAAGCCGGCAAGGTCGGCCGAAGCAGTAGGTAACTTTCTAAAATGGGCACACAGGCGGCGTACTTTGACGTGCAGATCAGACAGCTCTGGGTAGGATTTAATAAACTGCTGAACCAGGTTGAGCACATGGGCCACGCATGGAACATGTGTCAGCTTGCCTCGCCTCAGAGCCGCCACAAGGTTCCGGCCATTGTCATACACGACCATGCCTGGCTGTAGGTTCAGCGGTGTGAGCCAGTGATCTGCCTGCTGTTTCAGAGCTGTCCACTATTCAGTCTTGTGGGGTTTGTCATCTACTCATATTAGCTTCAGCACAGCCTGTTGCCGCTTAGCCGAAGCAGTGCTGCAGTGCTTCCAGCTTGGGACTGGTGTGGAGGGTGAAGAGGAGGAGGCTGAGGAGCATGACGTGCCAGAGCTATACACTGTGGGTGAAACCCTGACTGAGTTAGGGCCTGCAATCCTTGGTGTCGGAAGGACGTGTTCCGTCCCAAGCTCAGACTGGGTCCCGGCTTCCAGAATATTAACCCAGTGTGTCGTCAGCGAGATGTACCGGCCCTGCCCACAAGCGCTTGTCCACTTGTCCGTGGTTAGGTGGACTTTGCTGGAAATGCGGGGACGGCACACCGGGAAAAATAGTGTCAGCTGGGGACCGGGTAACGTGGGACAGCCGCCGCCATCAGGTTGCGGAATGCTTCCATCTCCACCAGCCTAAAAGGCAACATTTCCAGCGCAAGCAGTCGCGAAATGTGTGCATTTAGAACTGTGGCATGTGGGGCATTGGCAGCGTATTTGTGCCTGTTTTCCAAAGATTGGTGTATGATAACTGAACGCTGCGCTGGGACAAGGACGTGGCTGATGATGGTGCTATTTCTGCTTGTGCAAGTACAGGTGAAGGACAGATGGCATCTTCGCCTGCAATATGGACAGGGGATTGGCTTGCACGCACAACAGTAGAAGACGAAGCGGTGTCACCCGCAGACAATGCTCCTGGACTCTGCTGTACATACCACAAAGTCGGGTGGTTTGCTGCCATGTGCCTGATGATGCTGGTGGTGGTCAGGCTGCTAGTTTTGCTACCCCTGCTGACGCTGGCATGGCAGGTGTTGCAAATGGCCTTTTTCGAATTATCTGCAAACACCTGAAAAAACAGCCAGACTCGGGAAGACCTAACAGTTGTACTGGCAACTTCACTCGTGTTGTTGTTCCGGGGAACGGTTGCCTGCCTTCTGCCTGCGGCCACCACCCTGCTTCTTCCAGCCTGTTGTGATGCTACGCCTAACTCCCCCTGTGCACTGCTGTCCTCGCTCTGCATGTCCTGCCAGGTTGGGTCAGTTACTGGATCATCCACCACGTCGTCTTCCACTTCCGCACCCTGGTACTCCACCTGACTTTCTGGCAATTGTGTCTCGTCATTGTCCACCTCTGGTTGAGACACGTTTCCACCGTTGCCTTCGTGAGACCGTGGCTGCTTAAATATGTGGGCATCGGTACATACGATCTCCTCATGACCCACTTCAACTGGAGCTGCCGAGAGGCCAGAATCTACAAATGGATAAGTGAACAGCTCTTCAGAGTGTCCAAGTGTGGGATCAGTTATGTCCGGGGCCGGGCACTCGGCATAGTGGGAGGAAGGAGGATCAGGGTGTGGAATGTGCGGTCCTGTCTTACGGCTACTGACACTTGACTGTGTGGAAGACAGGGTATTTGTGGTGGTGCCAAACTGACTGAAAGCATTATCCGCTATCCAACTAACAACCTGTTGACACTGGTCTTTGTTTAATAGTGGAGTACTGCTGCGGTCCCCTAGAAATTGGGACAGGAAGGTTGAGCGAGATGATGTGGGCGTTTGTCGTGGCGCAATTCGAGCTTGCACATGGCCTCGGCCTCTGCCTGAACCACCATCACGTCCAGTTCCTTGTCCCTTGCCAGTGGCCTTGCGGATTTTCAATGTTGTGCTGACTGTATACAGCTAAATGAAGGCGTCCAAGAAATGTTTTTTAGCAGCACACTGAGATTAGAGATTAAGGCCCTGCAGGTGGACTAGTCAGACACAAACGCTGATGAGACTAGCGATTTTTTTTTTTTTGGCGTATCCTAATTTACGCTGCAACCTACTGTAGCTGCCATAAGATGCTAAATGAGTGCTGAAAAGATTTGGTTTTTAGCACGACACTGAGATTTGAGATTAAGGTCCTGCAGCTGGACTAGTCAGACACAACACTGACGAGAATAGCGAGTCTTTTGGCGTATCCTAATTTGCGCTAAAACCTACTCCTGCCTATAGAGAGCTAAATTAATCCCTGAGGGTACCTTTACACGCCGCTACGGCAGGATGGATGCATCCCGCTACTTCACGTGCACGAGCACGCTCAAACGGTTACAAACGCTCAACGCAACACCTTTACACGCCGCCATAAGGTGCGCTACGCTACGTGACATCTATAGCTAGATACATCGCCGGGTGTCCGGAGTTCCCTTCCGTAACGTCTTTACACGCCGATGCATCTTGCTACCATCGGCTTTGTAGCTCTCTGTTTTCGAGCAGAGGTCGTAAACAGATGTATCTGTTGCCGGCTGTATCGTCACGTCTTCAGACGCCGCTACGACGGGCTATATTGGCGCTACAAGCTACATTTGTAGCCTGTAGCGGGATGCATCCATCCTGCCGTAGCGGCGTGTAAAGGTACCCTAAGGGTACCTTTACACACGGCTACATTTGTAGCTTGTCACCAGGTAACTTACTGGTTGCAGTGAAATCATGGATACATGATTCCATTTGTACACAGCAACAAGATAGAACCATGTATCCATGCTTTCACTGCAACCAGTAAGTTACCTGGTGACAAGCTACAAATGTAGCCGTGTGTAAAGGTACCCTTAGGGTACCTTTACACGCCGCTACAGGATGGTGGAAACAACCGGGTACATGAGAGAAATGTATCTTGCACCGTCAAATCAACCCGAGGTAGCGGCGTGTAAAGTTGGTTGTTTCCACCGGTCACTTCATGTACCTGTTTCCGAGCAGTGCTCATAAACAGGTTGATTTCAAGGCGATGGTAACGGCCTGTATCGGCATGTAAATAAGGTAGGGTAAGGTTTTTTCGCCACCTAGTTAAATCCTTGGGGCGTGACACAGCCTTCGTGAAACCGGCCCCCTTCAGCGATCATTGGAGGAAGCTCCTGCGTTACGATTGGTTGTCGATGCACAGGGCGGCATATTTAAGGAGCAGACCAGTTACACTACACAATTGCAATAGCGTCATGTATTAGCCAGCCTTCCTGCGCTGGCTGGCCAATCATGATGCTATTGCTGTGTCCAATCACCGTACGAGCGTCTCGTAATCCACAACTTGGGCACGCCTATGTGTTGTCTCTGCTGCCCCTGGTCCGCCCATATTACTTAGTGGTAGCGGCGTCGCTACGCTACAGGGACACAACTCGGTGCATCCAGGGATCGCATAATCCATCTTTAGCCAACTTTGTAGCGGCGTGTAAAGGCGGTGCGGGTAGCGTTTTCAACCGTTTGTGCGTGCTCGTGCACGTGAAGCACCCGGTTGTTTCCACCATCCTGTAGCGGCGTGTAAAGGTACCCTAAAAGCACTGTTTTGGGATGGATGGATGAGATTTCCAACCTGTACACCAGCCCCAGATGTGATGCAGGCTGGTATACTAGCACAACGAAGTTTGATATATACCCTGCCTCCCTGCCTGTATACAGTTCTATTAGTCCTCAGAAGGACTGTTGTGGTAATTAGACTGGCAGCCCTGCGCCTACACTAGCTGAAAGGCCACAAATCTGTCCCTCAATCAGCAGCAGCTCTCCCTACACTGACTGTCTGTGGAGCAGAGTGACGAGCACAGTGCGGTCAGGTCTTATAAAGACCTGATGACGCTGTGCGGCCAGCCAATCACTGTAATGCCACAGCCAAAATGGCCTTGGCATTACAGTGTCTGTCAGCCAATCCCTGCATGCGGGCTGGCTCTGTAAAGAGCGCCAACATGCAGGGAGGTGGACCCCGAGCATAGGAAGAGTATCGCAAGATTACTCGGTACTAGCCAAGTAACCCCGAGTACCGAGATATTCGTGCGAGTAGTGACAAGCATACTCGCTCATCCCTAGTAATAACAAAGAAGTTACTGTCTTTATAACATGATTGAAGTCTGCTTCCAGCCATCTTTCCTTGGAGGCGCTGTCAGCTGTATTTGAGATGCCGCCTTGTCTATAGCTTGACTCTGTGTATTGTCCCCTTAAGGGAGAACCCCCCTCCAATGCCATGTGCTCAATTTATATATCACCATGTGCTACACTGTTATCTAGATATGGAGCTTGGTCTTCTCAGTATGATGTAACCATTCTCCAGAGCTAAATATATCTGTACTAGATGGTGGCCCAATTCTAACGCATCGGGTATTCTAGAATATGTGGGTGTACGGCGGTGCGGGGGTATGGCAGTGCAGGTGTACGACAGTGCAGGTGTACGGCGGTGCGGTTGTACGAGGTGTGTAGCGGTGGCCCCCTCAGTTCTGACCCGCTCCAGGCTTCTGTCCAGCCGCCTCTCACCCTAGCATGTCGTCTTCTTCTTCCTCCAGCATAGACATCAACAATTCCAAGGCCTCAGGGGGCAGAGTTAACAGGGGGCGTCATAGTAGGCGTGTCCAAGCGCATAGCCCTGATGTGGTGGACGTGCCCTTGTTCACAGCCATTACAATGCCCCCTTTGGTAGCTCCATCACCACCCCCCGCGGCCTTTGAATTTCTGCAGTCTATACCACGAAAAGAAGAAGAATGACGGGGTGAGCGGCGGGCAGATGGAGCATGGAGTGGCGGCCGGGAGGGAGCGTGGAGCGAGTGAGCAGCGGGCAGGAGACGGAGAGGGGCCGGGAGACCAGGCAGACTGTGCCTGTTTTGCAGTAACGGAAATCCCGCGTTGCTGATTGGTCGTGCCCAGCCAGCCGTGAACAATCAGCGACGTGGGTTTTGCATTAGAGACAGTGTGACGTGAGTGCAAGGTGAGTGTAGGGCTAAGTGTGAGGTCAGTGCAAGGTGAGTGCAGGGCAGAGTGTGAGGTGAGTGCAGGGCAGAGTGTGAGGTGAGTGCAGGGCAAGTTTAAGTGGTGGGTGAGTGTGAGTGCAGGGTGAGTGTAGGGTGTGTGGGTGTAAGGGGTCTGCAGTACCTGGCTCCTGGTGCTGTGTGCGTTTAGCTTAAGGACCTCTGGTGATGTCACAGCCATGTGATCTTGCTCCGGCCATGATTGTGACATCATCAGAGGTCCTGTAAGTATTGAGCCCCGTCACACATAACGACGCACCAGCGATACCGATAATGATACGACCTGGCCGGGATCACTGATGCGTCGTTTTCACATCGCTTATCATTTCAAATAGCGGGACAGGAAAGCCGACAGTGAAGTGAGTATAGCGCTGTCGTCTCTGTCACAGCCATCCTGCGTCGCTAATGCGTCGCCAGTGCTTTTTTTGTAAAAAACATATTTGCCGGCACGCATTTCAGATTAATTTCCCCTATGCACAGGGGTGCAGAAAGGCTCTCTGCCGCCTGAGCCTAAGTGAGGACCGGGGGGGTGGGGTTGCTGTCGGCAGCCGCAGATGAGGAGCGGGGGGGGGAATTCCTGTCAGCGGCCGCGGGTGGGTGGGGTGGGGTGGGGTTGTTGTCAGCAGCCGCGGGTGAGGTGCTGGGTGGGGGGGTGCTGTCGGTAGCCGCCGCTGGTGATTTTACCTTATGCAGCCGGCGCACGTCACACAGGGAACCGGCTGCATGGTGCAGGCGCCACCCCGTTCTGCTCTGCGGCTCCCCCTGCCTTTTTCCGCCTAAGCCTAAAGGCTCATATTGATCATATAACAGTGCGGCCCTGCCTATGCATGGCACACGTCCCCTATGCATGGCACACGTCCCCTATGCATGGCACACATCCATTATGCATTGCAGACGTCCATTATGCATGGCACACATCCCCTATGCATGGCACACGTCCATTATGCATGGCACATGTCCATTATGCATGGCACACGTCCCCTATACATGGCACACGTCCCCTATGCATGGCACACATCCATTATGCATGGCACACGTCCATTATGCATGGCATACTTCCATTATGCATAGAACATGTCCCCTATGCATGGCACATGTCCACATGCATGGCACACGTCCCCTATGCATAGCACACGTCCATTATGCATGGCACATGTCCCCTATGCATGGCACATGTTCATTATGCATGGCACACGTCCATTATGCATGTCACACGTCCATTATGCATGGCACACATCCCCTATGCATGGCACACATCCCCTATGCATGGCACACATCCCCTATGCATGGCACACGTCCCCTATGTGTGGCACATGCCCCCCTGTGTTAGATATGGCCCCCATGCTGCTCTATTCTTCCCTCCTTCAGTGCTGATCTCCCAGTCTCCCTCTGTGCAGCTGTGATCAGGCAGAGATGACGCTGGTTCTGTGTGGTCATGTGATCGGCACAGCAGAGAGTGACATCATCTCTGCATGCGATCACAGCAGCAGCCGGGAGACTGGAGAGACACCGGGAGATCAGCGCTGGAGGAGGAGCCAGGAGGTAAGTATACAGTTTATTATTTTACTATGGCAGCAGCATGGGGGCCATATCTTACATAGGGGGGGCATGTGCCATCACAGGGGGGCGCAGGACCATGTATTATGCGCCGCTCCCCAGCCCATCACTGCGGTGCGGTTTCAGCACCACGGTGATGGAGAGTGGCTATGCATAGTATGTGAGCGGGAGGAGGAGATCTCCCTCTCCCTCCTGCAGCCTCTCCCAGCTCATATTTTCCAGTACGCTGTACCGTCGCAAGAAAAGCACTGTCTGTTGCTGTCGCCAGGTTTTGAATTTGCGCGCCTATTTGCATAGTCTGCGCTCATTGCGGCCACCGAAGAGCGGCCTCTGTCTGGTGCACGATTTTGGCTTCAGACAGACGCCTTAGACAATTATATAGTAGATAGCACATACACTGTATGTCAGCAATATGTATATTCAGGGTTCAAATAATGCACTAATAATTTCATTCAACTTAATTAATATTTCAAATGACTATACCCATTATTAAGTTGAAATAAAAATGAATAAAGTCAATTCTGGTTTAGCCCCTCAGGACCCAACCTATTTTGACCCTAAAGACCTTGGCATTTTTGTCAGTTCTGATGAGGTAACTAGATTAATGCCCGATGCGCTAGCATCGGGAGGATGGTGATGTGATGTTGAGGATGTTTTGTGCAACAGTAAAGGCCCCGTCACACGCATCAATCTGGCCTGCGTTGTCAGAACCGATGCGCGGGTGCGCGCTCGCTTCCGACATCGCAGGCTAGCTTTCACACGGCAGGATGTTGCCGATGATGTGGCGGCGATGTGGGTGGAGCCATCGCTCGCTGGGCTGGGCTCAGCCCAGTGAGCGATCCTCAGCGACGCTGCGGTATAGTCTGGATCGCCGCCAACATCGCTATTGCGGTGTCAGACGGCGCAATCCAGCCTAATCGCTGGTTGCAGTTTGACAGGTTTACGTTCATCCTCGTAAACCTGTCAACCTGCGACCAGCGATAAATCGCAGTTGCGTCGCGCTGTTACACAGCACGACGCACTTGCGATATCGCTAGCGACATCGCCGATGCCTCACTTTTCGGCGATGTCGCTAGCGACATTGACACGTGTGACAGGGCCTTAAGAGCAGCACACCTTAAGATGGAGATGTGGTGAACAGCCATCCCGCCCATCTATTTAGCTGTTCACAAAAACCCGTCTCTATTGTAAAAGAAAATAATATTTCTCAGCAGCCATGCTGCTGGACCTTCACATCCGGGTTCATATCACCAAATAAAAGTATTTGGATGATACACATCTCCCCTCTTATAATAAATGTGTGTTAATCTTAGATTTAGAAATATGTGTAAATGTATCACACCTATGTATTTATGTAGATAGGATATTTAGATAGTGACCCTCAAGAGGGACAGCATTACTGGTGTATGTAAAGTGCTATTGAATTAATAGTACTATATAAAATAATTAAATTAATATTAACCTATGTTATATACGGTAGCTCTTTGCTATGCACTGTATGTAGTTGAAATCTAAATATCTGTGGCTCTAATATTTTTTTTTTTATTTTTTTTTTTTGTATCTATATACCTATGTTTGTTTCTATTTATGTATATGTGTATCTGACATATCTATGTAACACACTATTTATGTCTAATATATCTATCAGCTTATCAAATCTCTATGTATTACATGTATTACACTATGTATAATATTATCTATATCAATGTTAAATACAGGTATTATTGATACCGTGTTTCCCCGAAAATAGGACACCGTCTTACATTAATTTTTGCCCCCAAAGATGCGCCATGTCTTATTTTCAGGGGATGTCTTATTTTTTCATAAGGAAGAATTCATATTTATTGTTAAACAAAAAAAAATCCCCATCATCCCCCAATACAGGTATCCACATCAAAAGGCACAGACACAGGGACACACACACACCTACAGACACACAGGGACACACACAAACACAGGGACACGGACACGCACATACACAAACACAGGGACACACACCGGGTCATGGACACAGACACAGGGACAGACATACACACACACACAGAGAGGGACACTTCTTACCAATTTGCAGCTTTCAGCCCCCCGCCGCTGTCCCGGTGCCTGCTGATCCATATACTCCGGCGCCGCTCTCATCCTTGTCCCTCAGAAGCCGTAGTGTATGGTGGCCAATCACAGGCTGCGGCCGGGTGGCCAATCACAGGCTGCAGACGGGTGGCCAATCACAGGCTGCGGCCAGGTGGCCAATCACTGGCTGTGGCCGGGTGGCCAATCAAAGGCTGTCGTTGGGCAGCCAATCACAGGCAACCAGCTGACGTTAACTTCTAGCCTGTGATTGGCCCTTGGTTACTGGCCTAGGATAAGCTGCCCTGTGACAGCCAGTAATTGGCCACCCAGCGGCAGCCTGTCATTCGGCACCCAGCAGCAGCCTATGACTGGGCAACGTACACATATGGCTTCTGATGGACAAGGATGAGAGCGGCGCCGGAATATATGGATCAGTGGGCACTGGGACACGGGGAGCTGGAGGATGACTCAGAGCTGCATGCCCCGGTCTTTGATCGACGGGCATGCAGTACAGCAATATACTGGTATGCCTTATTTTCAGGGGTGCCTTATATTAAGCAAGGCAGCAAACTTCCCAGTACGTCTTTATTTTCAGGGGCGTCTTATTTTCGGGGAAACACTGTATATGATATATCTATCTATAAGTCTATTAGCAAAGAAGTTAAATTATTTTAAAGTAAAACATTTTTGTAAACAATATTTCGAGTAAATACTTTCAGACTATTAGGTATTAATTTTCCTTGAAGTGGTGCATCCAGCACTTTGACCCTAACATTGCAGCGTTGCTTTACTCTTGAGAATGCAAGATATAATTGACCATGGGCAAATGCAGGTTCAGGTAGAAAAATGCCAACTCGATTGAGGGTCTGCCCTTGTGATTTGTTAATGGTCATTGCAAATGCCGGCTTTACAGGAAACTTTCGACGTCTTAATTTAAAAGGTAACCCAGTCTATGAAGAACACAAATCGATGCGTGGAATGAATACAATATTTCCTTCTGCTGAGCCAGTAATCACTTTAGCCTGTATGATGTTGCCGAGCAAGGCAGTGACAATTAGCCGAGTACCATTGCAGAGACCTTTCTTGGTATTTAGGTTGCGTAATAGCATGACAATGGTGCCAATTTTAAGTTGTAGCCGATGTGATGGCATTCCTGATAGTGTCAGTGAGTTTAAAAATTCCACTGGGTAGTTTTCACATTCATCAGTTTCATCAGCATCGATAGAATCATCACTGGTATATACAGTATACTCGCCACTCAATCGATCAATGACTTTAGAGTTCAAATCAACATCATCATTTTTTGGACATAGTATGGCATGTGATGCAGCAGTATTTATCCTTTCGTTGTTATTAACATCAATGCAAATATTGTCCCCAAAGATGTCGGTTACTATAGAGCCAGTGCAAAGCATGTCTTGAGGAATTTCAATGACATCATCTCCAAGATTGTATTCATTAGACATCCCACCATTTCCCAGTTTAAGCAACTAACTGCTGTATTCAGGATCAGTGGAGCGCATGTTGTTGAACAGCGGCAGTTGAGTAAAAAGTTGCCAGTGTTGCGAATATTTAATGCATCTATCTACAATATCTGTTCTTGTTCCATGAGCGATGACGGGAAGGCATTGTCTAAAGTCTCCTCCAAGAACAATGACTTTAGCTCCAAACGGTGTTTTATGTTTCTGAGCCACATTTTTTGTCATGATGTCCCGTAGAAGTCTATCGATCACATTCAATGCATGTTTTTGTACCATTGTGCACTCATCAATAATAAAAAGTTTTGTACTCTGCAAATGGTTCCCTGCATCTGTATCGTTTTTAATCCTGGAAACGGATGTTTCATTGATCGGTATTGGTATGCCATACAGAGAGTGGATAGTTCGGCCTCCTTGTAGCAAGTTAGCCGCTATTCCTGTAGTGGCAGCAGGTGACACACTGTCTCCTTGTCCCCTTAGATAATGTATAAGTAGATGGTATAGGTAGGTTGTTCCACTGCCACCAGGACCGTCAATAAAAAAGCATTTTGTTGTTAAATTCTGTCTTGTAAAGCTTGAGTAATGACATCGTAGGCAAAACGTTGCTCCTGATTTAGAGTTTCTTTCATCTCCGCAGCTGTTCTTAACTCATATTCCTTATCATACTGTGGTAGGAGTTGTTGTGTTTTCTTTTCTGGGCATGGTAAATTGAAATCAGCAATAGTTTTTCCATGAACTATGAAAACATCTTGGACATTTTTCATAGCATATCCTTCACAATTGACACTCCTCAGTGTTGGTGTGGTATGCATGACAGTAGTCTTGTAGAAAGTGTTTCTTAAATTCATTCCACAACTCAAGTGGATTTGTGGGAGGGCCAAAAATTCAGATGTAAGCAAACATGTCGCGAAGTTGGGTAGGCATGTTCAGAATGCAGGCATCCATTAAAGAATTTCTCCACACACTATCATCGAATAATAATCCTAGTGCTAAAGCAGCTTCTTTGAATGTTTGATGTGCAACTCCATTGACGGTTTTAATGCTGTCAAAACTGGTTGCACCTTTTACATGCAATAACAACAAACGTAAATGGTATCGTTCTTGGTCTTTGACACTAACAGTATACATTCTTCCAATAACTGTGTGACCCCCTCGTTTTCTACGTTCCCATGTGCCTTCTTTCCAAACAGTATTCAGGAATTTCGCGGCAGAAATAGTTATGTGCATGTAGGTCGATCTTATTAAGGTTAAAGTACGCCATAAGTGTTGAATTGGTATGGAGCTTTTGTTGGATGTTGGCGGCAGAGTCATCCTCATGAAAATATAGTGGTTGAGAATGAGGCAGATGTACCGCTAGGCGAATGATGGTATGAGATTGTTTATGCATAGGATAAGCAAATATTCGCCGCGCTGCTTCAGGAGCACTAACATATCTGGAATCGACAAATTGGTTTGTTTCATCATATTGGATGTTAGTTTGGGTAATTTCAAGATTGGCTTTATCATGTCCTTTGTAAACGTATTTGAATAAATATTTTACACTTTGAATGGAAGCACATATTTCGACATTAATATGGCACTTGTAAAAGGGTTATACAGAACTACCCAGGAATTGTCAATCATCTTAGATTGGTGTTCATATGTTGTGCCAATGGGTCTGCGGTAAGTAGGATAGCCGTCCTTTGGTGTGATGGTAGATTGTTGAAATTGTTTAGGGAAACCTTTGGTACACTTTCCAAGATCCATACAGGGAGAATTCAGGTTGTGTTCTCCACAGGGACCATGAATCATGTGTTGAAGAACAATGCTATGGAGCTGAGGGTAGCAAGTAGCATCTGGAATTTCAGACCACACGATATTGTCTATGTCCTCCTCAGTCCTTAATTTAGACAGGCTATCAAGAATAATTAAAATGTGAGCGTGTGGGAGGCCACGCTTTTGAAATTCAATGACGTGGACCATTGCGGTAACGTTTCCAAATAATCCAATGCTAATGTCTTTTAAGAGGGATTCCAGTTTAATTTTAAAGACGCGTGCAACCAAGTCATGTCTGTGTTCAACACGCTGCCATGGTTCTAAATGTGTAGTAATTTCACGGTGATGGTGATAAATAGGTGATAAATAGATCAGGTCGACCATACTTTGTCACAATAGCCATAGCATCCTGGTAGCGATGTTGCATGTTTCTGGGATTGCCCTCAAAAGAAGATGGTAAAATGACGGGTTTTTCCAGTTGGGATGCCCTTTTGAATAGATTTTTTGAGTAAATGTTCTTGAAGTAGGCAATAATCCTCCACTTTTAAATCTTTTTCGTGTTTTCGGATGTAATGTAAACGATTAGCCTCGATTTTGACATCTACAAAGTATTGCTCTGTTAGCTTACCACCATTGAGGAGTGGATTAAAATAATTTCTGACAGATAACATATAGCAATAGTATTGGAGTTGTGTAATCCTGCGTGAACTCTTTCCTTGTTGCTTGAGTCCATCATGCCACCCTTGGTCTCCATAAGGGAAAAATATGGGATATAGGAGGGCATCCAAATTATTATGGAGAATGCTGATTTGTTGTGTTTTTGGAGCTAAAGGGTTGTGTGGATCCGGTTTTAAATGAATTAATATCTCTCTATTGAACAGCGGCTCACTATTGTCATTTTGAAAGACGACGGCGACTTCATTGACAGTGGGATTATTGTAGCGTCGAGGGTCTTGAGTACGATCTTGTTTAATAGCCATGGTGATGTTTGGCATGACAGTTCCGTTTTGTAGAGCTTTAATAAGTTCTTGTTGTTCCACATCGCATAACATGTGATAAGCTGCCACAAAAAGATTGATAACTTGTATTTGAACGGCAATAGTGTTCATCAATGTAGGATGACATTTTTGATTTTCTTTACATTGTAAGCGTTGTTTGTTAGTGGTAGCGGTATCGAGAATGTAAAGTTGGGAAAATGCTGGGAGTTGGTTGTCAGAGGGATTTAGTGTTCCCATTCGATGATAGATCTGGCCATGTATGCGGAAACAGTATGGGCCATATCCAGGTGGAGGTGAAATATTGGCACCCATGGAGGCAAAAGCAAAGGAACTATTAATGCTTCTAATATTGTACATGAAATTTTTGCTATATTCACTTTATCCTTTGAGCAAACGTGTAAAGACATCTGGATATTGTGGTTTGGGAACATGGACTTTACCCTTATGACAGCAGAGGGTAAAATTGTTATCAGAAGGTGTCTCATGGAGAAAATGCAAAGCCTGGCAATGTTAACATACATGGTTCATTGCACCACAGCTATGTTCTATAATCGTACGTTCATCATTAGTGAATGCTTTAGCATGTAGTGGAAGAGCAGGTCCTAACGGTGCAGTAGGGCTCTTGTGCAGACCGATGTATATAAGTCGTATGTGTGGTGGTGAGTGTCATAAAAATGTAGACGTTGAAGGTGTAGGTTGTTGGCGTTGACGGCGAGCAGAGGCTGCTTGTGCTAATCTAATGGATTTAGACTTAGGGGACTCGTGTGTGAGACATTGTCATTTATAAGCCTTCATGGTGGCAAGGCGATGTTCTTTTTCTTCAAGAGTCTCATTAGCACGGCGCTTTCTTTGACGTAGTGACAAAGTATTTTTCCGCTGTGTGTCAGTGGCATACTTTTTGGGAGGAGTCATGTTGAGACTGGTAAGGGAGTATGAGAGCAGATAGTAGAGAGTGAGAGTGTTGGGGGTTATAAGGCGTTAGAGAAGGGGTCCTGCAGTTATGAAGACAGAAAGGATGTGTATGTACGTATGTACAGGTGGCGTAAATCAGAAGGGTAAGTTGTAAAGCAGTGCTACAGGATAGAGCTTATAGACGTGGGCTAGTTCACTGCGTCTTAATTATAGAAAGGTATACTCAGCAGGAGAGAGGGCACTGAAGAGGTTAACTGAGGAGAATATAGAAGCAATACAGTGCAGACGGAGTTAAATGTTCACAGCGTCTTAGGTATACTCAGCAGGAGTGAGGGCACTGAAGAGGTTAACTGAGGAGAATATATAGAAGCAATACGGTGCAGACGGAGTTAAATGTTCACAGCGGCTTAGGTATACTCAGCAGGAGTGAGGGCACTGAAGAGGTTAACTGAGGAGAATATAGAAGCAATACGGTGCAGACGGAGTTAAATGTTCACAGCGTCTTAGATATACTGAGCAGGTGTGAGGGCACTGAAGAGGTTAACTGAGGAGATGGAGTAAGTGAAGAGAGCAGGAGGAGTTATGACGCAGCAGGAGGAGACGTCGGCGAATGACGGGCTGAAGTAAATTTTCAAAAAGCGCGGCATTTAAGATAGCGTCCGGGAAGTCTCGCGAGACTTCCCAGGCGCCATAATGGATCCAGTTCTCTTTGGCGGCAACATACTTCATCCAAGATGGCGTCCGAGAAGTCTCGCGAGACTTTTCGGACGGCATCTGGGATCTTGCGAGAGTTCCCGGACACCATTTTGGAGGAAACATGTCGTCGGGACGGAGGAGCGAAGCCAACATGGTGGGGTCGGTGGCAGAGCGAAGATCATCGGCTGGAGGAGGTGGCGGCGGCAGGGAAGACGATGGGCCGGTGGTAAGTATGGCAGGCAGAGTGCATGGGGGTAGGAGTGTGGAGGTGCTGAGCGAGAAGGGGGGTGCAAGGAGAGTGGAAGGGGGCGGGACGTGTGTGTGTGGACGTGGCAACTGAGGGAGGGGGTGTGTGATGAGAAGTGTAGTGTCGGAGGGTGTGTGGAGGAGTGGGGAGTGTGACCGGAGTGTGTGTGGGGCCGCATCTTGTACCGATGGCAGGAGGGGGGCTTTGGAAGCCCCACTCCCAGCAACGGGCGGCCATATTGGAGCACCCAGGGCGGGTGTACAGGCAACTTCAGTCAGGATGTGACGTACCATACCGTTACATCGTGACGGAAGTTGCCTTGGGTTTTATTATAATAGATTTTACTCTGCGTAGAATAGGTCCCACTAATATTCATTTTTCTTACCTGAGCATAATTGCTTGTTGCTCCTTTGTGACTTTGCTGGTTCTGATCATCTGGACACCTGGCACTTCTGGTACTTCTTCTTCTCAGAATGTCCAATACATTTGGTACTTCTTAATACAATACAGCACATGTAGTCCTTCTCTTCAGAAGATTACAAGCCCACCCGACAATATAGAAGATTGATTTTTCTTTTTGGATTTTTGGATCTCCAATCTTCTTCTCCCCCCTTCATGGTTCGTGAGGTCGGGGTTCACTGAGGTTCGCCAATGTAGAATACATAATTTCCATGTACATTTTTAAGTTCTGGACTTCTTACCATATGTGCATCATTGAAAAAGAAAGCATCAAAATATACTTACATAAAATATGGTTTATTTGTATGGTTTTCAAAAAGAAATAGATGCAGCTGAATACATGTTATGTTACGTAATAACAAAGAAGTTATTGTCTTTATAACATGATTGCAGTCTGCTTCCAGCCATCTTTCCTTGGAGGCGCTGTCAGCTGTATTTGAGATGCACCTTGTCAATAGCTTGACTCTGTCTATTGTCTCCATAAGGGAGATCCCCCTCCAATGTCATGTGCTCAATGTATATATCACCAGGGGCTACACTGTTATCTAGATATGGAGCTTGGTCTTCTCAGTATGATGTAACCATTCTCCAGACCTAAATATATCTGTATAGCACATACACTGTCAGCAATATGTATATTCAGGGTTCAAATAATGCACTAATAATTTAATTCAACTTAATTCATATTTCAAACGACTATACCCAGTATTAAGTTGAAATAAAAATGAATAAAGTCAATTCTGGTTTAACAGTAACAGGATAGGAAATCCCTGTGAAGAGACTATGCACAAGATCACATTGTGTAGGACTTGGGAACACACTTCTGGCTGAGAGGAGCGGAATCGATGGCCAATATGGAAATCGATATTGTTAATGCACTACAGGCCAGATCATGGGTCTAAGCAAAGCAAGAATCCATCATATTGAATCCTGCTCCACTATCTAGAAGATCCAGTTGTTGCACCAATAATCACTTCCGTAGAAATGGTGAACTGAGACGTGTAATTGGAGGACATTTACACACCCTAGTAGTCTCCCTCCATATGACCAGGGGGACGTGGCTTGTACGATGGCGTTACATGTTTGGGGATAGGTAGACAGACACCAGTATAATGACCCTTAAGACCACAGTAGAAACATGCCCCCATCCCAACCACAAGTGACTTAATATGAAGGGACAACAAATGGGAAGCCAATGGCTAGCACTCGAGTTAGTGTGGTTAACGGTGCAAGTGAAAGGAACCAAAAGTTCCACAGTCAATGGTTATAGGAATCACTGCACACGTACAAGGGAAATAGTGCTTTTTCGTGAGAATTTTATTTATAGTGTTTGTTCACTGCAACAAGGTTATGACGTTTCGGCCCAGTATGGGCCTTGATCACATGGTCACTTGATTTGGATGAAACCAAGATATGGCCCTTAGGAACTGCTTGCTGTGGTAGTTTTGCAGGGTAAAACCCCTTCTGATCCAGTTGAAGTTGTGCCCAAGGGGAGAGCACTTGGTAACTTTTGCAGTCTGGTCACTGTTAAGGGATAGGCCAGGCTCAGAGCTGTCACTCTGGAAGGGAGGAGCGGCCTGGTGGACAGTGTTTCCACATGAGATGTGCAGATAGCAGTGGCTAAATACAACAAATTTATCTCTCCCACCAGAAAATTTGTCAGGGAGAGATATCTTGGGTTCTGGCAAAGACTGGGCATAAGCTGAGACCAGGAACCCTGCAATTTGCTGCAGCTGTTTTACCACCTGCAGCCGCAGACCAATCCGTGAGAGTCTGGATTAGGCATGCAAAAACGTCAGCGGAAGCCATATGACTTCAGGAAAAAGAGAGCTGGTGATAATGTCACAAGGTAGTTAGAAATGACTCGGGGACCAGGGGGCCCTAGCTGTCCCTTTTCCCAGAGTTACCTCTGAAGGTGAGGATGTCTGAGCTGCCACATTTGCCTTGCTCCTTGGCAGCCCTGGTCTAATGCCCCCTCTCCCCCCACCTAGGAGGGGCTTGGGCAAGAGTGGTAGTACCCCACACAAAAGAATACAAAACAAACTTGAAAGCTGTAGCCCAAACCCCAGAGGCTACAGCCAACACCGCTCCAACCAGATCTCCAGCTGCAGCAAGACACATCCTAACTTCACCAGATCAGTGTAAGAAATGAAACTCTCTCACCAGCGTCATGTGATCGGCCATGTGACTATTTATAGGAAGTGTGTGGTAATAAATCTGGCTTGCCAGGAACACAAAAACAAGCTGCCGGTAAGGTAAAGCTGACATTAACCATTGCTGACCCAAAAGAAATTAACTACATTTAGGCTGCATTCACACATTGCGTATTTTGCTGCGCTTTTTTACGCGCGCTTTTCAAAATACGCAATGTGTCTTTTGTCTGCCAGCAAAGTGAATGTGAAATTCACTTTGCAGTGCAGACATTGCGTAAAAATACGCAGTGCGTTTTCCGGGAGAAAACGCAGCTCCGTAAACAATTGATATGTCAATTGTTTACGCAGCTACTCCTGCGTATTCTCCCAGAGGGGAGGAAGAATCCAGCTTCCTCCTCCCCTCTGTGACAGCTGTGGCCGCCCATTAGATTTCACAGTGTATTAATATACACTGTGAAATCTAAATTAAACAAAAGCAAGTGAATGAAAAATAAAAAAGAATGAATACTTACCCTCCGACGCCTTCTGCCGCTGTCCGATCCCCGGTTCTAAGTGAGATGTCTTCTCACAGGACCTGTGGTGATGTCAGAGGGGCGTTCCCGGGCACTCGCGGCCATGTGATACATATCACATGACCGCGAACAGCCAATCAGCGCTGGGAACGCCCCGGGAACGCCCCCCTCTGACATGACCACAGGTCCTGTGAGAAGACATCTCACTTAGAACCGGTGACCGGATAGCGGCAGAAGGCACCGGACAGCGGGAGAAGGCGTCGGAGAGGTGATGTATTCATTCTTTTTTATTTTACATACATTTGCCTTTGTTTAATTTAGATTTCACAGTGTATATTAATACACTGTGAAATCTAATGGGGCTGTCACAGAGGGGAGGAGGAAGCGGGATTCTTCCTCCCCTCTGTGACATCACTGCGCTTTCTGGAGTAAAGAAAGCGCAGTGTGTGAAAGCCCCTGCGTATTTTGTTGCACTTTTTTGCGCGGCCGAAAAACGCGGCAAAAAGCGCGCGCAAAAAAGCGCAGCAAAATACGCAAATGTGTGAACGCAGCCTTAAATCCAACAGACCCAGAGCTGCCACAAGACTCCAACGGAGCCGAGACAGTATGAATACTTTTTCAAGACAATACACAGCATATAGTGGAGCAGATTAATGTGAACTCTACACGTATACTGACATTCCAGGGAATTTGTGCTCATATGTACAGGAGCATCTGAATGAATTAGAAGATCAGCAAAAAGTTCATTTATTTCAGTAATTCAATACATAAAGTGGAACACATATATCATATAGAGTCATTACACAGACTGATCTATTTCAACAGTTTATTTCTGTTAATGTTGATGATTATGGCTTAAAGCCAATCAAAAACTAAAGATCATTATCTCAGAAAATGAAAGTAAGTAGGGTAAAGGGTTAAAAACCATGCTGCCGTATTCCACGAGGGTGAATATAATATTGAATATTAGTCAATACCTTTCAGGGCTCCCTGAAACATGGCAATATGATATTGATTGATATTGAGGAAGGGGCCAGGGAGTCTGAAATGCATAGACTAATAAATCAATATTATATTCAGCCTTTGATATCTGGTGGAATACGGCAGCACGGTGTTTAACCCTTCATGCTCCCTGCTCTATATGCACCACGCTGGGGACTGCAGCAGCCGTGATCTGCTTTTATAGTGGTTGTGACTCTCACATCCACACACGGTGAAGCCTCCGATACCTATTTAGGTCATATATTATCTTTCAGACCCTTCATCCTCCCTACTTTTAATTTTCTGAGATAATGACCGTTGGGTTTTCATGGCTGTAAGCCATAATCATCAACATTTACAGAAATAAACTGTTGAAATAGATCAGTCTGTGTAATGACTCTATATGATATATGTGTTTCACTTTATGTATTGAATTACTGAAATAAATGAACTTTTTGATGATCTTCTAATTCATTGAGCTGCTCCTGTATCTTCTATAGCGTCACAGTTCAATCACCATCACTAATTATTGTACAGAATATTACCTTTATTTTAGCAGATTTGTCTTTGATGTATTTGCTCCCAGACAGGAGTGTTGGATTTTATTAAGATTATTTAATACAAATATATAAATCAGATTCCTCCAAAAGAAGAACATATAGAAGGTCAGAAACAATCAGTGACCGAGACCAAGACTGAGATATTCCACAACAATCCCAGTTATTAATGGAGGACAGTAACCAATGATGTCATAATGATCCCAGAGAGTCAGATAGAACGGGACCTGTGCTTTATGTTATCATCTATTAGATTGGTAGATGGCAGATTCCTGGCTATCAGCCCCTAAGGAATTATAAGTAGTGTATAGATATATGATCAGGAGGATATAATATCATCAGATTATCAGCAAATGTAATATGATCCTTTCACTATTATATTCTTTATCACCAGATTCTTATATTATGATGGTTTCTTCCAGTTTCTTCCCCCTAATATCTTTATAGAACAATTCCATACATATAATACAGCATGAAGAGGCTCGGAGAAGGCGGCAGTGAAGGTGTGTAAGTGTCTGATGGGGACACACAGCTCATAAAAGGACAGCTGCCCGGCCTCATAATCCAGACAGATCCTGACTCCATCACTGGAGATCTTGTCAGGTAACTGGATCACTTTACTGTCATGTCTCACTGAATACTGATTATTATATCTCCTCAAACTCCAGGACTTGTTATTACCTCCAATGTATGACTGATGTCCCCTCCTGTCTATACTGGGATAACACATCCCCACTATCCAGTCCTCTGATCTACTGATCTCCACATCCCAGTAATGTCGTCCTGAGGTAAATCCCCTCCTGCTCATCACCTGATTAAACTGGAATCTCTCTGCTGTTTCTGGACGATTCTGCTTCTCTTGTGTCCAGGTTGCAGTTTTCAGGTCGTCTGATATAAGGAGATAATTAGCAGCTGTGTTTACATCCAGTAATATGTCTGCAGGATCCCCCACATAGATCCCGCTCCTTATACCTGTTATTACCTCACATAATGTGTGTAATGTGTGTGAGATCACAGCCACATCCAGGTCATCTCCATCATGGAGCTGTTTATCATGTCCTCTTGTGTCCTCATCACCTCCCTCCTCCTCAGGATCACACAAGTCACCGGTGTCTGGATCCTGTAAGACAGTCAGTGGATCAGTCATGTTACACATCTCCTCAATGTGCCTCATCCTCCTGGACAGCTCGTCCTTCTTTATCTCCAGCTGATGGATCAGAGCAGACAGTGACAGTGACTCTTCCTTCTCCTGCCTGGAGATCTCACTCAGGACCTTCTTCTCCAGGTCGTCCACCCGTCTCCTGATGTCTGTACACAGGGCAGTGACTCTCTCCGCTTCTCCAGATGCTTTTTCTGGAACTTTTCTCCATTTCTCCTCCAGAATCCGGACTCTTTCCTCAGTCTTCTCTCTCTTTGTGGTCAGTGTCTGGAGGACATTTCTCAGTTTCTTCTTCTTCTTCTTGGAAGCCTCATCCAGTGACTCCATTTTATGTCCTTTATGTTTCCCAATCAAACTGCAGGACACACAGACACAGACGGCATCCTGAGTACAATAATACTTTATAGGCTCCTTATGGACAGAACATTTCCTTTTCCCCAGAGAAGTGCTGGGATCAGATAAGACGTGTTCTGCTGATTTGCTGTGAGATCTCAGGTGTTTATCACACAGAGAAGCCTCACAGTGTAGACAGGATCTAACAGCAGGTACAGGAGAGTCCACACAGTAAGTGCAGCAGATCCCGGTGATCTCCTCTTGTTCTTGCTGAGTCTCCAGGAAACGTTCTGCGACATTATGGAGATATAAGTTCCTCATCAGTGTCGGCCGCTCCTGAAACTCTTCTCTGCATTCAGGACAGGAATAAACTCCAGACTCGTCCTGTGTATCCAGCACACGATCAATACAGACCCGGCAGAAGTTGTGTCCACATCTCAGCATTACAGGGTCCTTAAATATAGATAAACAGATGGAGCAGAGCAGCTCGTCTCTCAGAATAGCAGACGCCATGGCTGACGGAAGAAGGAAGAAACGAAACTACAATTCTCTGATACTGAGGGAAAAAAGGGCAGGTTTAACTATTTAGACACTGGGTGCAGCAGAAACAATGATGAGGTTGGTTTATTATTAGGAGCTAAAAATAATACTAAAGGCCCTTTCACACATAACGAGATCGCTAACGAGATCATTGTAACGTCACAGATTTTGTGACGCAACAGCGATCCCGCTAACGATCTCGTTATGTGTGACACGCACCAACGATCTGGCCCCTGTTGTGAGATCGTTGATCGTTACACACTGCTCTGGATCATTTCTACGTCGTTGTGCTCCCCTGTGTTTGACAGGGACAATGAGCAACAATCTCAATGCTACGCTATGGAGTGACAATTCCCAACGACCTCGGTATAATTCTGGATCGCTGGTGCATCGTTTTTCACATCGCTGGTGAGATACATGTTTGACACTTTACCATCGATGTGAAAAACGACGCACCAGCAATCTCTGCACATCGTTATCG
>JARQOC010000004.1:604204237-604416737 GCA_033576535.1 Allobates femoralis
TGATACTGGGTCCTAGAACTACGGCTGAGACAGCAGACTGCAGGCGGAGTAGCCCTCCTATTGAACCCAAAGACACGGTTAGAGAGAGCCTGGTAGAGCCTCACCCAGGAGGACTATTGGAGGCTAGGCTAGAAGTAGAGTGTCGGCTCTTTTTTTTTTTTGCAGAAACGTATAAACCAAAAGGCCCTGTTTTTTGTCACGGCACTTGCTATTTATTTTTACAGCAGAGCGCCTTTTGTGTGATTCATATACGGTTTTTGCATTAGTTTTTCATGTTTTTGGTGGGGATTGGTCGCAGTTCACACTGCTGCTTCCAATGTGTGCAGACTCATATTTTTTGCTTAGAAGTAGAGTGTCGGCTCTAAAGGGGACCGAGGCTTCACCCGGTATCCCCAGACTACCGACGGGGGACCTCAGCTACACATTAGGGTCCCTACCCCAAAGGACAGGCGGTTCAGTGACAACCTGGAGGACCCACAGGGGCACGAGTCACCGCCATACTGTCTGGAGACGCACAACAAAGAGAGAGAGAATCAGAGCCTGGAGAGGACACAGAAAGAGTGAGGGGTCATAGAAGGAGCAACCTGGCTGCAGATGGTAAAGGAATCCGGAAGGGAGAGTGTGCCCGTGTAAAGAGTGTAAACTGTGAACTGTGCTGGAACTGTAACTGAGAAAGAACTTGAGAAGTAAACACCGTGAACCCTGACTGACTCCCTCGCACGTTTCTGTCTGCATATGACTTCCCCCAAATAGGTCTGCAGAAGATCCCCGCCTGGAGAGCCACAGCTTGTCAGCTCCGAACACTGAAGGAGGATTTCTGCAGCTTCAGGACCGTAAGTGCATTGCACCCAGCACAGACCTGCACCATACCCTACACAATAGACTTTATCATCACTGCCCCGAGGAACCCAGTCCTGCCCACGGAGGACTATTACATCCTAGCTGCCATTACATCATCCCAGGAGGTTCTGCGGCAGCGGTGGCCCCACTACTGGCCACACACTGTGGGTGGCATCACGACTGACATTATCCCCTGTAAATATTCCCCTTTTCACTGTCAGGCCAGGGACACGGTCCGGACCAGGACCACCCATGACTTTCCCAGTAGCAGACCCGGTCCGGTACCGAGTGCCCCGTCCCGAGGGGCTCGACACGTATTACGTTGCGCTGTGTGGAATATAGTGCCACACATGACAGCTCAGATGTTGGGTTACATATTCGTAGATGGTTGCCATGGGCCACTCACTACAATCAACCTACGTGTGTGAATTTGGTGACGCTGTTGGGTACATTCTACTCCTCCCACTCCGCCAATCACCTACACACGCACACCTAGCCATTCTTACTGTAATGCACTGTACTGCACAAGACCGCTCCTGTGTGACACTTTGGCGCCTCAAAAGTGTGTTGCAGGAGCCACAATTGACGACACGAGCGTGTATTTGTGACAAACTCCGAAACACAATTGCATCATGTATTAGCCAGCCTTCCGGAGCACGCTGGCCAATCGTAACGCAATTGTGTTGTCCAATGAGCGTGTATGGGGCGCGGTGTAAACCACTGTGGCACGCCTATCTCCTCACAGCGCTAAACATTTGCGCTCACATTGCCTTTGAGATTGCAGCGTGTGAAGCGGCGATGGATTAGGCAAGATTGGCTCTGCTGTAGATGAGGCAACTTCCGGAGCAACACATCACCTTAGTTCCAGGGCGATATTGTGGCGTGTGACGCCGCCATCGGCGATCTGAGGCGGGCACGAACAACGTGAGCACGCACGTATTATCGCCACACATCGCCAGCCGAGATTGCGGCATGACGGTACCTTAAGTGTTGCATTGTTGCTCTCACCATGTGCGACTGCTGGCAAGAGCCGAGCAATCAACAGACAGTAAACAGATATGAACTATGGAGAATGTAGATTTCTGAAAACCAAACAGAATCTATGGATTTACTTGGCTCATTTGATGAACACTAGACATTTTTGTATGGCAAAGACAATGACTGCTACCAATATATATATTAGAAACTTGTATGGTGGTATATCCAAGAAGATGTGACCCAAAGTGTAAACTGTACTGAAGAAAATTTCTAATGGGAGACATGATTAATATAAGGATTCCAAGTATTATGCCAGCTGATCTGTGCTGTCAGTAGACTTGTGATAAATATAAAATAGGCAGATGCCAACATTTAAAAATGTTGAATCAGATTAGGGATTGAGAGAGGTATATTATATGTGGCTCCAGTTCAGATAAAAAGTGTAAAAGTATGAGGACGGGCAAAAATATGACGTGTAACAGTATAGTGATCTCTCCATCATTTACAGAACATGTAAGATTGCCTAGAGTTTGGTTGTTTTCCTGTGAAAATATCACTTTTACGGTAATTATATTCCAACTAATATAACTAATGGGTCATGTGTTAGCTCTAGGTTAACTTTAATTATGTATTTATACCCAGTTCTTAAAACTCCCCATATAAAATGGGAATTTTCTCCCTTATTCGAAAACTGCAATTTTGATGTAACTAGATGTGGGCCCGATGCTATCGCATTGGGTGAGCGGTGACATCACGATGGGGGGCGGGCTTTGTGGCGCTGGGGGCGGCAGCTGTCTCTTCTCCCTGTGCTGTCTCTCCCCTGTTCACTGTTTTTCCCTCACTCTCCACCCCCCCCCCCCTGTGCTGCCTTTCTGCCCCATCCTGTGCACACTCTTGGACCTACCCCTGTGGTTGCGCTCCACTCTCTGCCCCTCACTCTGGTCCCTCTGTGCTCCACCTGTGGTTCCACTCTGCCCCCCCATAGTCCCTTTCTGCCCCCGTGCACGCTCTCGGGCCCACCCCATGCATGCTCTCTTTCCTCCTCCCCGTGCAAGCTCTTGGGCCCCTCCCTATGTTTGGTTGGTCTCTGGCATTGTTCCTCATTGCGGGCAGTGGCTGTGGGCCGAGTGGTGAGCGGGTCGAGCATGTTTGGGTGAGCGAGCGCAGGCAGAGGGGAGTGAGTGTGGGCAGAGGGGTGTGCGTGCAGGCAGAGGGGGTGAACGAGGATGGGCAGAGGGGTTGTGAGCGAGTGCGGGCAGAAGAGGGGAGAGCGAATATGGGCAGGGAGAGTGAGTGAGTGCAGGTTGAATGGGGTGAGTGCAGGCTGAGGGGAATGAGTGTCGGCTGAGGGGGGTGACTGGGCTGAGAGGCAGTGATTGCGGGTGAGTGCAAAGCTGAGGGGGCGAGTGACTGCAGGCCGAGGAGGGTGAGTGTGGGCTGAATGAGTGTGGGCTGAGGGTTGAGTGAGTGGGGCAATAGAGTCCAGAGAGAGTGCAGGCTGAGGGGGTGAGTGCAGGCTAAGGGAGGTAAGTGGGTGCAAAGTGAGTGTGGGCTCATGGGGGATGAGTGCGTGCTGAGGGGGGTGTGAGCTGAGGGGGGTGAGTGCCAGCTGGGAGTGAGTGTGGGCTGAGGGGGTGAGTGTGAGCTGAGGGGGTGAGTGAATGCAGGCTGTGGGGGGTGAGAGTGCAGGCTGAGGGGGTGAGTGAGTGCAGGCTGTGGGGGGAGGTGAAAGAGTGCCGGCTGTGGGGGGTGAGAGTGCAGGCTGAGGGGGGTGAGAGAGTGTGAGTTCAGGCTGAAGGGGTGAGTGTGAGCTATGGGGGATGAGTGAGTGCAGGCTTTGGGGGTGTAAATGCAAGCTGTGCTGTGGGGGGATGAGTGTGTGCTGGCGGTGGGGGGTGAGAGAGTGCCGGCTGTGGGGGGTGAGTGAGTGTGAGCTGAGGGGGGTGAGTGCAGGGTGAGTGAGTGCAGGCTGAGAGGGGTGAGTGTGAGCTATGGGGAATGAGTGAGTGCAGGCTTTGGGGGTGTAAGTGCAAGCTATGCTGTGGGGGGGTGAGTGTGTGCTGGCTGTGGGGGGTGAGAGTGCAGGCTGTGGGGGGGTGAGACAGTGCAGGCTGTGGGGGGGTGAGACAGTGCAGGCTGTGGGGGGGTGAGACAGTGCAGGCTGTGGGGGGGGTGAGACAGTGCAGGCTGAGTGGGTGAGTGTGAGCTATGGGAGATGAGTGAGTGCAGACTTTGGGGGTGTAAGTGCAAGCTGTGGGGGGTGAGAGTGTGCAGGCTGTGAGGGATTAGTGAGCTGAGGAGGATGAGTGAGAGCAGGCTGTGGGGAGATGAGTGAGTGTGAGCTGTGGGCGATGAGTGCGGGCTGAAGGGGTTAGTGTGAGCTATGGGGGTTAGTGTAGGCTGTTGGGAGTGAATGCGAGCTGAGGGGGGTTAGTGAGTGTGAGCTGAGAGGGGTGAGTGAGTGTGAGCTATGGGGGGTGAGTGAGTGCAGGCAGTGGTGGGGTGAGTGCAGGCTGTGGAGAGATGAGTGTGAGCTGTGGGGGGTGAGTGTGGGCTGAGGGGGGTGAGTTTGGGCTGAGTATGTGTGTAGGGGCTGTGTGCTCAGTGTGTGGGGGCTTAGTGCAGGGTGAGTACCTGGCTGCTCTGTGCTTACAGGACCTGTGGTGATGTTAGTCATTTGATCAGTCACATGACTGTGGCATCACTGCAGGCCCTGTCAGGTCAGTATTTGTGGTGGGGGTGTCCGGGGACAGTGTGGGGGCATTGTATGCGGTGGGGGGGAGCGGCAGCTTGGTGGCGATGTTTGCGGGTGTCTGTGGGCGGTGTGTGCAGCGTTGGCTTCTGATGTCACTGCCAGCCTGCGCCATATTGCCACATTCATCACTTAGGTGTGCTAATATGGCGCAGTGCATTGTTTGATTCCAGGACACCCAGACGGAAGTGGATGACACACAATTTAAGGTAAGTATATATCAGATATTCCAAAGAAAGGAAAAGCCGGGCAACTACCACACTGGCAGGACTCCTATATCAGCACGCTGTCAGCAGATGGATGTCTCCGGCGGTGCTTGCCTAACAGAAAGACATATCCAAGTGGCAAAGAATAAGGCTGCACTCACCGGTCTTTGAGATGTGTCAGTTTATTCCAATCAAGCAGTAATACGGGAAAAACGGTGTCCTATGGTCCGCGCTGCCAAATCCACTTGTTCCAAGGAAAATACACGAGTAGATGAAGTATATCCAAAAGCCTTTATTACATCCTACGCGTTTCGGTGCCTTCCTGGCACCTTCCTCAGGGAGCCAAGACGGCACCGAAACGCGTAGGATGTAATAAAGGCTTTTGGATATACTTCATCTACTCGTGTATTTTCCTTGGAACAAGTGGATTTGGCAGCGCGGACCATAGGACACCGTTTTTCCCGTATTACTGTGTGATTCCACGTGCTAGTGGTCGGTGAGAGTCCAGCAGCAGCCAGCAGGATACAACACTATATGCCTTCATACCAGTTGTGGGTGTCACAACTGAAATAAGGTGAGTGGTTTCCTCTATACCACCTGCATTTGAAGCGTGTGTGTGATAGGGCACTATTGTGCCTCTTGTTCCCCTTCCCTTTCTTTTATTCCAATCAAGGGTACATAATGCAGGGAGGGAGGGGGTGCAGAAGAGGATGACGGTGCTTGTAGGCGCTTCTATGGGTCATGTGTGAGGTAGAGGGCGTAGTGACACTTCTCAAATAGGAGGTGCCTAACTATGACAGTACCGGTATTTGGAAAAAGGGAAGTATATAATTATATACAACAGCAGCATGCTGTAACACTTTCATGTTAAAAATCAAGACAAAAGTATAAAGAAAAGTACATTAATTAAAATTGAAATACTCAATTAACTATACAATCATTGAACTTGTGTAAGAACCAGTCCACATATTTGTCTTGGTAACAGAACCGCACCCAGACACTGTGGGTCTACCTGGAGGCCTGTGCTCGCTCTTGTGGACTTTCGGAAGATGGTACCAATGAGGTTTTGATGGGGACGTTGGAAATTGTTATTTCTAAACAAGAGGCAGAAAACCTTTCAGCTCTACATATTTCCGCAAGAGCGAGCGCAGCTTATTTTGGAGGCTGACAGTAGGGTCACCGGGGAGGGGCTTGTACATGACTATTATTTAGCTGTCGCAAAGACTCTGAGATATAATAATCTCTGTCTAATAAAACGACCCCCCCCACTTAATAACACAGCAACTTTTCATGTTCGATGAATATAATCTATTCTATTCATATATTTAATATAGCTAAAGTGATCGGGTCCTGCCTTTTCTATTTCATTATAGACACAAGAGTTGTGTCTGTTAGTTGTAAATTGCTGTAAAATTAGTGTACTGACACCTATTCTCCTGAGATCGTTTAAAATCCCGAGCACTACTCTATATTGGTAACTAGGGATGAGCGAGTATGCTCGGCGCTACTCGTTACTCGCACGAGTATCCCGGTACTAGGCATGCTCGGCGAGCACTGAGTACCACTGAGATGCTCGGACTCTTCACTAATAATTATCGATCTGACACAAATACACTGCTCCCTTCAGTGCACACAGTGAGCTGGCACCTCACAGAGAGCAGATTGATTGGTAGGGTCCCTCTGGGGGCACAGCAAGATGTTGTTTGCTGCGACGATTTGAAAAAGCCCCCCCTCCTGCCCTTTCCCAGAAACACTCGTTTTATAGCTGGAAGTCTGTGGGCGGACCCTGTCACTAATTGACTTACATTGGGCTAGGTGCTCGGGCCGAGTACACGAGTATCTTGGGATGCTCGGCCAGAGCAAAGCATCGAGCACCCGAGCTTTGTAGTACTCGCTCATCTCTATTGGTAACATGTGGTGCGCACAGTTTACTCAATACTGAGTGGCCATTTTAAATAGTACAGCCTTTTATTCCGTTGATAAAAAGGACTGTGGCTCACATCACTATAGTAACAAGTTCAATGATTGTATAGTTAATTGATATATCGGCATGCTGCTGTTGTATATAATTATATACTTCCCTTTTTCCAAATACCGGTACCAGCATACTCCCGCTTAGCACAGCCTGTAAGCAGGAGGATGCTGGTAACCATGATAAACCAGCATACTCCCGCTTAGCACAGCCTGTAAGGAGGAGGATGCTGGTAACCATGATAAACATGATAAACACCGGGTAACTAAGCAGCGCGCGCTGCTTAGTTACTCGGTGTTTATCATAGTTATCAGCCTGTGAGGTCACTAGGTCGCTGGTTCGCTCGTCATGCGCAGATGCGTGCTGACCAGCGGGAGACTAAGGACCAGCGACATCACAGCAGGGGCCAGGTCACTGGTGCGTCACTTGCTGTGACATCGCTGGAGAGGTCGCTGTGACGTCACAAAACCTGTGACGTTGCAGCAACATTACTAGCGATGTTGCAGTGTGTGAAGGTACCTTAACTCTGTGGTGATGTGATGTAAGTAAATACATAACCTTTGTATGTTGATTATACAAATAGTGTATGCAATATCATAATAATGTAATTGTAATCTACATTAGGCTTTTTAATAAAATTACTTGATTATCTTCTTTAAAGCCGCATCAGAGTCGGTTTGTCAAAACTATTGGCAAAACATAGACGTTTCCTCCAATCTCACTGAGCGAGAGAAGGGCATAGATGTGGCGCTCCTGCGGTCTGGTTGCCACAGAGGTGTGGTATCTCACTCCCAGGTTAGGCGGGAACACAAAGCTGAGACACGCACACCTGCACCCAACACCCATGCTAACTCCTGGCCAGGAGATAGAAGGGGTGGAAGTGATCTCATATGAGGAGCTCCATCTGCTGGCAGGAGGAGAGAGTAAGCAGAGGGGGTGGGAACAGAAGTAGAAAAGCAGAGAGGAAGAGGAGTTGGACAGGCCAGTGAGTCAGAGTTTAGTTAGTGAGAGGAACACCAAGAATGATGAAATTCTAGGGGAGGCTAGTGCCAGGGGAGGAGTGGGGCCAGCAGGTAGGTCACCACAGAAGCCTGGCCAGAGGGACCTCATTCCAGCAATCACCCCAAGGTTGTTGCTGGAGGAACTAGGTTGCAAAAGGGGACTGGCCCCGATCTGGCAACAACACTTCAAGGCCGAACCAGAAAACCAGAGGCGGCTGAGCTGCAGGCTCAGTTGTCAACAACCGTGGACATTGTGCAAGACGGTAGTTAGACCTAGGGTTAGAGGACATATCACTCGTCACTCAACAAAGCCCACAGCCACCTACTTGGGACACTGTAGCACGAGGGCACAGGGCAGGAGAGGAGAGTAGCCAGCACGGGAAGTCAACCTGAAAAGGCTTACAGAGGGGTGTCTCAGAGAAGTGTACCCGAGTGTCTGGGAGTTGACTGGATTCCTGACCCGGAGGACACGGCTCCCCGGCTGGGCTGGAACTGCTGAACTGTGAGTAAAAGTAAAGGAACTGCAACCCTGGTGACTTACTGTTATTTTCTGCACCCTCCTTGCCAGCGCCTACACCCCAACTATAACTACCATCATCTCTATAGACTATTACACCGAAACCTGGGGCCCCGCTCTACCTGTGAGAAGCAATACCATCCCGGCTGCTCCAGCATCAGCCCCAGAGGTCCAAATCAGCAGCGTGAGCCATCCCTGGCCGAATACCACCGGTGGCATCACGAAAAGACTTCTAAATTCCCATCACTGTATGGCCAGGGCCACGGAGCTGGACCACAGCCACTGTGACCTTCCAGAAAGCCAGCCGACCCGGCTACCCAGTACCCCCTGGCCCTTGTTGCCATTGCAAAAACGTCACCTCTAGATGAGGAAAGCTGGAGAGGCAGACCCCAAAAGATGAGCAGCAATAAATGTAGTTGTAGGTGATCCTAAAAAATATTGACTTGGGGCCTAAATACAAATGTACATCATAATCTGGAAATTTAAATTTTAAAATATTTAGAAGACCAGGTGTCATTTCCTTTACACTTCACAAACGCTTCTACTTAGTGTTGGCATCACAGAGCATGCCTATAAAATATATTTTATGGGTGTAATGTGAAAAAGTTCATAGGGTGTGAATATTTATTTTAGGCCCTGTATATGATGGTGCAGATTAATGTTGTGGCGCCCCTGCGACCAGGGTGGCCACAGGTAGGAACTGCAGCCAGACAGGAGGGTAGACAGTTTGTATAGCAAACACCTTTCCAACACATATCCACTGACATAGACCCAAGCTGGAGCCTGGGACTCTAGGCAGGCAAGGGGTAGTGGGCCAGTTATGAGTGGGTGAAGCATAGTCATGGTAACAGACTAGTATATAAGGGAGAAACAGGAAGCAGTTAGCCAGTAGGCGGGTGCCGAGCAGCCAATACCGGACCAGTACCATGAGGTCCGGGAAGACGTTAGGGCTGGCAGATAACTAACAGAACAGTCTCTTCTGATATATCTGGGAAGTTACACAGGTAGAGAAGAACCCAGTGATCCCTTGTGAGACAGGGACAGCTAAGGTTAGGCTAAAACCAGAGGTGTTAGCTCTGAGGGGGACTGAAGATTCACACCGGCTCCCCAGACAAACTGACGGGAACACAGATTCTAGAGTTGAATATGCAAACACACCCAAAACAGCTGTCTGTAGATGGATACCTGGCCTTGGTATTCCCTTGTCATATCTCTAATCTTGCAAAAGAGCTGGATATTGACTGAAAGGGCCCTTAATATGGTGGTTATGGTGTTCTCCGCAAGGAGCCACCCCTTGGCTGGGTCCTTCCCTGGAGGGATAACTGGCTAGTCCTGTGTTTGAGACTCCTAACCGAGGCTCCACAGACTCTATTTGCATATTCATAATTCCCAGGGGGCACTGTGCGTAGGAATTCAGTGTTGTGCGCTTTAGCCAGCTGCCCGCAGTGTTTTCTTGGACTGGTCTCCCTGAGATCAGTGAATGCTTTGTGATGTTCCACTACAGAGTTGGGGGCACATCAGCAACCAGGAGGACCCGGCTTGCCACCCATACATTTGGGGGGAAGCTATATTAAGGGACCGAGCTGTTGCTCTGCAATCCACCTGAAGGAAAAGAGAGAGATTCAGCCTGGAAGGACACATAGAATGACTGAGGGGTCTCAGAGTGATAACCTGGCTGCTGAGGGTTCAGGTGTACCGGAGTCAACTGTGTAAAGCTGTTGGGAACTGTATTGTATAGTGCACTGTTTGACTGAAGAATTGGAGAAGTAAACCTGATGAACCCTGCTTCAGTGTCTGTCTGACTCCAGGTATAAAGAACTGTCAATCCACCATTTTACCCCTTCAGGAGCTGTCCCAACCCCCGGCAGGCTCATCCACCTTTCTCCAGCATCCATCCTCCTGACAGAAGTACACTGCAGCGGTGGTCCCCTCACGGACCACAGTGGGTGGCGTCACAAATGACTAATCCCTGTAAATAATCCCCCATTTATTGTGTGAACTCGGGACACGGTTTGGACAAGGACCGCCGTGACATCCCCAGCAGTACCTTGGTCCGGTACAGAGTACCCTGTCCCAGTGGGCTCCACAACGTGAACTCTACACTTACACTGACCATTCCGGAGAATTTACGCTCCTATATATCCTCTGAAAAACTGCACGTGGGCCATGGCACAATGTGAATGGGTGTGTAGGACTGTGTTCACTCCACCAAAGATCTATACCAGGGGTCTCAAACTCGGCTGGGTTGGTGGGCCGCACATAGAAAAAAAATTGATATCGGGGAGCTGCATTACTAAGTGACATTTTTAGTAATTCCAGAATTTTTTGCTCAATGTAGTAGTGTTCAAATCCTGATCTCCTTTTAGTTATGTCCCCACCGTGGTTCCCTTCTTGTAGTAATGTCACCATCTTGGTCCTCATCTAGTAGTAATGCCCCCATCCTGGTCCTCATCATGTAGTAATGTCACCATCTTGGTCCTCATCATGTAGTAATGTCCCCATTCTGGTCCTCATCATGTAGTAATGTCACCATCTTGGTCCTCATCATGTAGTAATGTCCCCATTCTGGTCCTCATCATGTAGTAATGTCACCATCTTGGTCCTCATCATGTAGTAATGCCCACATCCTGGTCCTCTTGTAGTAATGTCCCATCCTGATGTCACTTTGTAGTGATGTTCCAACCTGGTCTCTCTTTTTGCATACACACAGTCTCTCATACATATACACTCACACACACACACACTCACACACACTTTCTCATACACAATCACACTCTCTGTCTCTCTCTCATGCACCCCTTAACGATGCCGGGATGCACTGTGCAGGGGGCCGCCACAGTGCACTGTATAAGGGACCGCCACGGTGCATAGTGCTGGGGACTGTGGCTTTATCATCACTTCCTGCGGCCGCTATGACAAGCTCCGAGCCTCCTTCCCTTAGCTACATCAAAGGAAGCTGGCGGGCCAATCAGATCACAGACCCGCAAGTGACGTCGGCGTATGAGGTCACTTCAGATTTCTGATTGGCTGACATCACTTGCGAGACTATGATCTGATTGGCCCTCCAGCTTCCATTGATGTAGCTGAGGGAAGGAGGCTCGGAGCTTGTCATAGCGGACGCAGGAAGTGATAATAAAGCCGCAGTCCCCAACACTATGCACCGTGGCGGCCCCTTACATAGCGCACCGTGGCAGCCCCCTGCAGTGGATCATGGCGTCCTTATGTTGTCCACGGTGCCGCGGGCCGCACTTTGAAGCCCCGGGGGGGCCACATCTTTGAGACCCCTGATCTAGACCACAGAGAAAAAAAAGACAATATATCAAACGTGTGGAAGTACTCTGCTGTAATAATATAATAAAAAGCAATTGCTAGTAAAAAAGCCCTGCATCCATGAGGTATATTATACAGGATCAGGTTTTAAATTAGTTAGATAGGACCGTTCTGATATGGGTCACCGTGAAGAGGCAGAACGGCTTACGTACTTTTTTGCAAAAACGTATTGACCAAGTACCCGGTTTTTCATACTTATTTTTACTAGCACTTGCCTTATTATTATTATTATTTTATTGCAGCAGAGTACTTACACACATTTTATACAGTTTTTTTCTCTGTGGTCTTTATATATATCCTCTATAGCATCACAGTTCAATCATGATCACTAATAATTGTACAGAATTTTATCATTTTTTTTAACTGATTTGTCAATGATGTATTTGTTCCCAGAATGTAGTGTTGGATTTTTTGAAGATATTTTTTAATATAAATATATCAATCAGATTCCTCTAAAAGAACATCATATAGGAGGTAAAGTACAATCAGTATCTATAAAATGAGAATGCGCATAGGGTCTTATCCTCAATAGGAATCAAATCCCATACAGTATGAAAACTGCTCACCTGATTTAGTTGTGAAGCCCACAACTAGCTTGATCGCTCAAACACAGCAGCCGGAGCCGGGACCACACTTCCACAACGTGGGGGTGAAACTCTATCAGGGACCAAGTGTCTTTCGGTCCGCGCCGCTGCTCCAATGAGTATCAAAAAACACTGGAGTGCTTTGAAACAAGATATCTTCAGTTTTATTTTCCAACGTGTTTCGGAGCTAACACCCAGCTCCTTCCTCAGGTCATTCCCTGAGGAAGGAGCTGGGTGATAGCTCCGAAACGCGTTGGAAAATAAAACTGAAGATATCTTGTTTCAAAGCACTCCAGTGTTTTTTGATACTTATTGGAGCAGCGGCGCGGACCGAAAGACACTTGGTCCCTGATAGAGGTACAATCAGTGACCAAGACCAAGAATTACATATTCCACAACAATCCCAGTTATTAATGGAGGACAGTAAACAATTATGATGGGAGTCTGACGCTATCGCATTGGATGGGCTGTGACATCATGATGGGGACAGGCTCTGTGGTGCTAGGAGTGGAGGTCATCACTTTCCCCGTTTGATCCATTCCCTGTCTTTTCCCCCCTTGCTTTCTGCCCCTCTGTGCTGCCTCTCTGCCTGTAGTCACTCTGTCCCCCCTGTGGTTACTCTCATGCGGTGGTGGCATGAGGGAGAGGACTGTGGCATGAGGAACTGGTGCACTTCCTCATTGAGAGGGCTACAGGGTGAGTGGGCTGTGGGGTGAGCGGGCTGACTGGGGTGTGAGCAGGCTGTGTGGGGTGAGAGCTGGCAGAGCTGAGTGGGGTGAGAGCGGGATGTATGGGGTGAGTGGGCTGCAGTACCTGGCTGCGCTCTGTGCTCCCCACTCCGTGTCAGCTTAAGGACCTGTGGGGACGTCGTGATCTGGCTCTGCCTAAGACTGTGACATCACCACAGGTCTTGTAACATTACCATAGTTCCTGTAGGCTGTTTGTGTGGGGTGGATAGGACCAGTGGGGACATCATGGTCATGACGGACATCATCACAGGTCCTGTAGGTGAGTTTGATCTCATCAACTGCGAGCAGAGGGGATAGCTGGTGTCAGGCAGTGGCGACAGATTAATGGGGGGGGGCATTCGGGTGGTGTCGATGTGGGCCATCAGAGGTACCGCTGGTGGTCTCATAATTCCAGTGGGTGCCAGATTTGAACACCCATCACTTGGTGTTTAAATATGGTGCCCACAACTTGTGCGGGCCAATCGCGTGATAGGAGGACACGATTACGGCGGAAGTGGATGGCGGACGCCACAAGGTAAGTATTATAATAGATGAACACAGAGAGTCAGATAGAACGTGACCTGTGCTTTATGTTACCCATCTATTAGATTGGCAGATGGCAAATTTCTGGCTATCAGCCACTAAGGTATTATAAGTAACATATAGATATATGATCAGGAGGATAGAATATCAGATTATCAGTAAAAGTAATATGATCCTTTCACTATTCTATTCTTTATCAATTTCTTATATTTTGATGGTTTCTCCCAGTTGCTTCTTCCTCCTAATATTTTTATAGAACTTTCCCATACATATAATGCAGCATGAAGAAGCTCGGAGAAGGTGGCAGTAAAGGTGTGTAAGTGTCTGATGGGGTCACACAGCTCATAAAAGGACAGCTGCCCGGCCCCATAATCCAGACAGATCCTGACTCGATCACTGGAGATCTTGTCAGGTAACCGGATCACTTTACTGTCATGTCTCACTGAATACTGATTATTATACCATCTCCACAAACTCCAGGACTTGTTATTATTTCCAATGTATGACATCCATCCCCTCCTGTCTATACTGGGATAACACATCCCCACACCCCAATACCCTGATCTACTGATCTCCACATCCCAGTATTGTCGTCCTGAGGTAAATCCCCTCCTGCTCATCACTTGATCCTCATAAAATCTGTCTACTGTTTTAGGACGGTTCTCTTGTGTCCAGGTTGCAGTTTTCAGGTCATCTGATATAAGTAGATTAGCAGCAGCCGTGCTTACATCCACTAATGTGTCTGCAGGATCCTCCACATAAATCCCACTCCTTATACCTGTTATTACCTCACATAATGTGTGTAATGTGTGTGAGATCACAGCCACATCCAGGTCATCTCCATCATGGAGCTGTTGATCATGTCCCCCTGTGTCCTCATCACCTCCCTCCTCGTCAGGATCACACAAGTCACCGGTGTCTGGATCTTGTAAGGGTACCTTTACACGCCGAAACTTTTGGCGGCTATCGGAGGTAACCTAACCTGCGTGTGCACGTTTTTCATGGTTGCCTCCGCACGCCGAAGGCGCTTTTAGATGCCGCAATTTCGCCCTCAACCTAAAGCGACGCGTCTCCCCGGAAGTTCCCACACCAACAGTGTGAAACATCCAGTAGACTCCAGTCGCTGGTTCACACGCCGCAATCCCCAAAGGAATGTGGACGTACATGTTCAGTGTGGCGAAAACATAGGCGTGCCAAAATGTTTTTCACCGAGCCCCAAACACGCTGATTAGACAACGCAATAGCATTATAATTGGCCAGCCTGCGCAGGAAGGCTGCCTAATACATGACGCCATTGCCACTGTGTAGTGTGAATGGACAGCTCTCCAAATATGGCACCCTGTGAAGGGACAGCCAATGGTTACACAGTACTCGCCACCCTTCATCGCTGACGGGGCGCGGTGTCCAGCATGCTACGGCACGCCTACGGGAAATCAGTAGGCAACGCTGATTCCATACCTATTGCCCCTTCACATGCAAAAAGCAGGGAATTTCCCCTTCATGGTTGCCTCTGGTTTTGGAGCAGTGCAGCGAAATCGGAACCAGGCGCAACTTTTTTGGTTGCCGCCGGATTCCCCAATTACACGCCGCAATTTCGAGTAAATTTCACGGCGATTGTGACGGGGCTACAGATTGCCTGTCAGATTTCTCACCGCAGTTGCGGCGTGTAAAGGTACCCTTAGACAGTCAGTGGATCAGTCATGTTACACAGCTCCTCAATGTGCCTCATCCTCCTGGACAGCTCGTCCTTCTTTATCTCCAGCTGATGGATCAGAGCAGACAGTGACAGTGACTCTTCCTTCTCCTGCCTGGAGATCTCACTCAGGACCTTCTTCTCCAGGTCGTCCACCCGTCTCCTGATGTCTGTACACAGGGCAGTGACTCTCTCCGCTTCTCCAGAGGCTTTTTCCTTGAGCTTTTCTCCTGCGCTCCTCTAGACTCCGGGCTTTTTCCCCCGTATATTTTATCTTTGTAGTTAGATTACCATATGTAGAATATTTCTTAGTTTCTTCTTCTCATAGACCCCATCAAACATCTCCACCTGGTGTCCTTGATGTTCTCCTGCCAAACTGCAGGCCACACAGATACAAGCCTCGTCCTCAGTGCAGTAAGGCTAAGTGCACACTGGCCGGGTTTGTGCAGGTTTAGCAGCGGAAACCGCCGGTCGGTTTCCATGAGGTTTATGTAAATTTATGTTAATCCAAAAGCGGCTTTTGGATTAACATATAAACCTATGGAAACCGACCCCCGGTGTGCACACACCGGCGGTTTCCACATGCTCATCCGTTGCTAACCCGCTGGGTTCCCAGCGGGTTAGCAAAGAATGAGCATGTTCTATAATCCGGCCGGTTCTGCAGCGGCTGCAAGCAGAATCATGTGCTGCTTCCAGCCGCTGCAGAACCGCCGCCGCTAACCCGCTGTGCACCCGCCGCACACCCGCCGCACATACCCGACAGGAAGCCGCTGGACGGCTCCGGAGCTTCCTGTCGGGTCCGCCCAGCCGCCGCCGACACTAAAGCCGACGTAGTGTGCACTTAGCCTAATATTCCAGGATCTTCTTATGGACAGAACATTTCCTTTTCTCCAGAGAAGTGCTGGGATCAGATAAGACGTGTTCTGCTGATTTGCTGTGAGATCTCAGGTGTTTATCACACAGAGAAGCCTCACAGTGTAGACAGGATCTAACAGCAGGTACAGGAGAGTCCACACAGTAAGTGCAGCAGATCCTGGTCTCCATCTGTGTTGGTGGAGTAATCAGTAAATTCTCCACGATATTACGTAGAGCTATGTCCCTCATCAGTGCTGGTTGCTGCTGAAACTCTTCTCTGCATTCAGGACAGGAATAAACTCCAGACTGGTCCTGTGTATCCAGCACACGATCAATACAGACCCGGCAGAAGTTGTGTCCACATCTCACCATTACAGGATCTGTATAAAGGCTCAGACAGATGGAGCAGAGCAGCTCGTCTCTCAGATCAGCAGACGCCATGACTAATGGGGATGTCACACGCGTCAATATCGCGTGCATGATCGCTGCTGCACATGACGTTGCAGCGATATTGACTCGTGGGACAAGGCGCATCAACCAGCGATAAATTGCTGGTTAATGGTCGCCAGGTTTTAGAACCTGCTCCAAAACCTGGCGATGGTCGCCCAGTGGACACGCAGCGTCGCTGCGTTGGACACTGGGAGACGTGCGATCATCCAGCTCCCAGCGCCGCACAGCAAGTGCTAGGAGTTGGTATCCATGGTAAACAGCGGGTAACTAAGCACCGCGCGGCACTTAGTTACCCGTTTGTTTACATGGATACTAGCGTGCTCGCTGGTACTGATCGCTGGCGAGTCTACCTGTGTGACAGCTCACCAGCGATCAGCCTTCAATGTCGTCCACATTGAAAACTTTGCCCCAGATATCTGTGCTGGAGGTGTGACTTTTCCTTTGAAGCTTTGCAGCTAGGCCATCTAATCTTTGAATAGAAGATCTTTAACTCTCAAACCAGATATAATAGTTGATTGGCAGGACATGTTATCTCCCATATTCTTCACAGTCACAATTTAATTATGATTTTTATAATTTTTTGAATATTCATTACTATCATTTTTATTAAAATTATTTTCATTTCTTTTCAGTGGATGGTACATTTACATGTTTTTGTGGTCATTTATGTAGAAAAACTAAATAATATTTCAGAGATTCCATTGTACAACAGCAGCATGAAGGTATGAGAGGGAATTATAAGTGGCAGATAGACCTATGATTAGGAAGATACAATATTAGCAAATGATTATGAACAAAAGTAATATGAGCCTTTCATTATTATATTCCTTGACACAAGTCTCATATATTATGGTTTCTTCCAATTATTGCTTGCTCCTAATATTTTTATAGAACCATCATATACATTTATGATTTGCAGTACATAATTTTGGCAACAGAACAACAAAATTTATATAATCCTTTCACTATTATATTCTTGATCACCAGATTCTTATATTATGATGGTTTCTCCCAGTTGTTGCTACTTCCCTCTAATATCTTTATAGACCCATTACACACACACACACAACACAGCATGAAGAGGCTCGGAGAAGGCGGCAGTGAAGGTGTGTAAGTGTCTGATGGGGTCACACAGCTCATAAAAGGACAGCTGCCCGGCCTCATAATCCAGACAGATCCTGACTCTATCACTGGCGATCTTGTCAGGTAACCGGAACACTTTACCATCATGAAGCACTGAATACCGATTATAAAAACTCACCAAACACCAGGACTTGTTATTATACCCAATGTATGACTGATCACCCCCCCCTCCTGTCTACACTGGGATAACACATCCCCACATCCCAGTAATGTCGTCCTGAGGTAAATCCCCTCCTACTCATCACCTGATTATGTGGGTTGTCCCACATTGTTACTGATATAAGGAAAACACATTCAATAGCAATTTACAGTGACCATTACTGGCCAAAAAACGACCCCGGGTTGTCCAGGGCCTGAAATTAGAGGACAGTCTTTTTCCCTAAATTGTTGTTGCCCATTTTTCAGGCATTTCTTTTAAGCCTGAGAAATAGGGGTAATACGCTCTGCAGACCTATCCAGGTTGCAGCCTTATGGTGGGTTTACATGCTAGGATATCCTGAACGATATCCTTGAAACGTCAGATATGTTATCGCTGAAGAGATATCTATCGTTCGGTTGTCGCTGTGTGTAAACAAACGATATAGGATGAAAAGATTGTTGGATCGTTCATCCTAGATTTGAGATCCTGACCTCAAATCTATCGTTAGTCGTCCAATTAACGCTGGTTCAGGAAGCATAATCGTTCAGCGTGACAGCTTTTTGAATGATATCGTTCAAAAAGCTCCTATTCCTGCCGCTTTATTACATCGCTAACTCCTTCCTCTCCTATTTAACAGTTGCGCTGCCGCATAGGATATAGTTAACGATGTCGGAACGATTACGGTCACGTGATCGTTCCAAGGATATCGCTAACAATATCCTAGCGTGTAAACCCACCATTACACATATTGGAACACATCCATTCCCATGCCGGGTTATTTAGCTTTGCTCTGTACTACTCACTATTGTTGGGGTAATACACTTCTCAGATCTTTTTAGGTCACAGCCTGACACGTATTGGAACACAGTACAAATCTGGCCTTGAAGCCTGGTTGGATTTCAAAGTTGCAGAGTCTGGAAATTGCCTCATCGGCAACATGCCTTTAAGAATGACGTGTATACGCAAAGTCTCGGTTGACTTCACTGAAGGTTGCTGATGACCAAAAAAAAAAAAAATTCCTGGGTTGTCCCACATTGTTAGTGATTTAGGAAACATACATTCAATAGTAATTTACAGTGACCTTTGCTTACCAAAGCACAGCCCTGGGTTGTCTAGTGCCCGAACTAAGAGGACTGCCTCTCTTTCCTTAAATCATCGACGCCTTTACATTTAGTCCAAAAAAGAGAATTTTGTTTACGTACCGTAAATTCTTTTTTCTTGAATCATCAATGGGAGACCCAGACAATGGGGTTTAGGGCACTGCCCTCCGGAGGCCACACTAGGTACTACAAGTTTGTAGACACCGCCCCCTCCGCATATAAACCCCTACCGCAGGGAAGACCCTCAGTTTGGTTCATAAGCTGCGAGGAGACAAAATAAACCACACCCGACACCTCGGGAAAGAAACCGTACACAGACGGTCCAACAACCCGGAATAAACTGTCCCAACAGGGAACAGATCAAATGCAAACATGCAACGGAACAACTGGGTGGGTGCTGGGTCTCCCATTGATGATTCAAGAAAAAAGAATTTACGGTACGTAAACAAAATTCTCTTTTTTCTGATCATCATAATGGGAGACCCAGACAATGGGGATGTCCTAAAGCAAAACCCCAGGGCGGGAAGAGTTCCTCAAAGACGTGTAAAGATACGGTCCCCCTCAAAGGTGGGCAACCGCCGCCTGGAGGACCCGCCTGCCCAAACTAGCATCCGCAGAGGCATGGGCATGCACCATATAGTGCTTAGAGAAAGTGTGCAGGCTGGACCAAGTGGCCGCCTGACACACCTGCAGAGCTGAAGCGCGATGTCGCAAAGCCCAGGAAGCACCGACGGCTCTGGTCGAGTGCGCCTTCAAGCCCACCGGAAGAGGCTGACCCGCAGAACGGTAAGCCTCCTGAATGGGTGCCTTGATCCATCTGGCCAAGGTCGATTTTGATGCCGCGGACCCCTTACAGCGACCCGCCGTAAGGATGAACAAGGAGTCAGAACTCCGGAAGGAGGCAGTCCTGGACACATAAATGCGTACAGCCCTCACTAGATCCAGAGTGTGGAGGTCGCGCTCAACCTGATGAACGGGAGCGGGACAAAATGATGGAAGAACAATCTCCTGGTTCAAGTGGAAAGTGGAAACCACTTTCGGCAAAAATTCTGCCCGCGGGCGCAACACCACCTTGTCTTGGTGGACTACCAGAAAGGGCGACCTGCACGAAAGTGCAGCCAATTCTGAAACCCTTCTCAGAGATGTAATTGCCACCAGAAAAACCACTTTCTGGGACAGATGAGAGAGGGAGACGTCCCTCAGAGGCTCGATTGGCGGTTTCTGCAGAGCCGTCAAGACCATGTTAAGGTCCCAAGGATCCAGAGGTCGCCTATATGGCGGGACCACCCGAGACACCCCTTGCAGAAACTGACGGACCTTAGGAAGGAGCGCCAAACGCCTGTCAAACAGCACTGAAAGAGCTGATACTTGACCCTTCAGGGAGCTGAGGGATAAGCCCAATTCCAAACCCGACTGTAGGAAAGCCAACAATGTCGGGATGGACAAGGGCCACGGTGCCCGTCCGGCAGAGGCACACCAGGAGAAAAAGATTTTCCACGTTCTGTGGTATATCTTCCTGGATACGGGCTTCCTGGCCCGATTCATAGTGGCAACCACTGTAGGAGAGAAGCCCCTGGATGTTAGCAGCCAGGCCTCAAGAGCCAAGCAGTCAATCTGAGGGCCCTGGAATTGAGGTGGAAGAATGGGCCTTGCGCGAGAAGATCTGCGCGATCTGGAAGAGCCCATCGGAGTCCGCCTGACAGTTGCCACAGATCCGGATACCAGGACCTCCTGGGCCAATCCGGAGCCACTAGAATGGCTATGTTGCACTCCGTCCTGATTTTCCACAAAACCTTGGAATCAGAGCTAGAGGAGGGAACACATATGGTCGATGGAAGTTGGACCAACTCAGGATCAGGGCGTCTGCCCCCAGAGACTGAGGATCCCATGATCTCGCCATGTATTGCGGCACCTGATGATTCAGCCGCGAGGCCATCAGATCCACGTCCGGAGTGCCCCATCTGCTGCAGATGTCCCGGAAGACGTCTGGATGAAGAGACCACTCTCCGGCGTCCATCCCCTGCCGGCTCAGGTAGTCGGCCTCCCAGTTCTCGACCCCTGGGATGTGAACTGCGGAGATCAGGCAGTCGTTGTCCTCCACCCAGGATAGAATGCGGTGGACTTCGGCGAGGGCCTGAGCACTTCTGGTCCCTCCCTGATGATTTATATAGGCGACTGCCGTCGCATTGTCGGACTGTACCCGAATGGGCTGTCCTGACAGGAATTTCTGAAACGCCAGGAGCGCCAGAGAGACCGCCTTGATCTCCAGCACGTTGATCTGCAACGCCGACTCTGACTGAGTCCAGAGGCCTTGAGCTCTGTGGTGTAAGAACACCGCTCCCCAGCCCTTCAGACTGGCGTCGGTGGTTACCACTAACCACGACGGTGTGAGGAAGGACCGGCCCCGTGACAAGTGACGTGGCTGGAGCCACCACTGCAGGGAGTCCCTGGTCGGTTGTGAAAGGGTCACCAGCCGATTCAGAGAGATCGTCCTCTTGTCCCATCGGCGGAGAATCTCCAGCTGGAGAGGACGGAGGCGAAACTGTGCGAAAGGCACCGCCTCTATCGCAGCTACCATGCGCCCCACCAGCTTCATCAATACCCGTAGGGATGATTGTGGTGACAGGAGGACATTCTTCACTCCTGAGTGGATAGCCAGCTGCTTGGCTCGTGGCAGAGACACCAGGGCTGAGTCCGTGTGGAAGTCCATGCCCAGATAAGTCAATGACTGGGTCGGAACCAGGGTCGACTTCTGGATATTGAGAAGCCACCCGAACTGTTCCAGAGACTTCATGGTCACCTCCAGGCTTTGCCGACAAAGGTGTTCCGATGGCGCCCTGACCAGTAGGTCGTCCAGATAGGGTATGACGGCGTGCCCCTGCACGTGCAGGAGAGCCATCATGGAGGCCATCACTTTTGTGAACACCCGCGGTGCCGAGGCCAGCCCGAAAGGCAGCGCCACAAATTGGAAGTGTTCTTCCCCCACTGCAAATCTCAACCAGCGCTGATGGGCCGGTGCAATGGGTACGTGAAGGTAAGCGTCTCGTATATCTATCGACGCTAGGAAGTCTCCCTGTGACACAGCCGCGATCACGGAGCGCAGGGATTCCATACGGAACTTCCGAACCAACACGTGACGGTTGAACAATTTTAGGTCCAGAACCGGGCGGAAGGAGCCATCCTTTTTTGGGACAATGAAGAGGTTGGAGTAAAAACCCCGAAACCTCTCCCCGGAAGGCACTGGGACCACCACTCCGTCTCTGCGGAGTCCCTCCAACACCAGATAAAAAGCCTGAGCCTTTTCTGGAGATGGAACAGACCGATGGAATCGGTGTATTGGCCGTGACGTCAGCTCTATCCTGTAGCCGCGTGAGACTACGTCTCGGACCCACTGATCTTGAACGTGGAGCAACCACCTGTCCTGAAAACGGGACAGGCGGCCCCCCACCTGTGGGGCGGCAGGACTGGAGAGCGAGTCATGCGGAAGTGGGTTTGGGGGTGGCAGCTGCTGCCCCCGTTGACTTTTTCTGACGACCTTTGGGGCGCCACTGAGTAGCGGGCTTGCCCCCTCTGTCCGTGCGAGCGGACGAAGCTGAGGGCTGCGAGCTGGACCGAAAGGACCACTGTTTTGGGTTCCTTTTGACGGTATACCGTGGCTTAGGCTTATTCTGTGGGATCTTAGACTCCGCAGAATCCTTGATTAGCTTATCCAGCTCGGTGCCAAAAAGTCTGTCGCCAGAGAATGGAAGATTCTGCAGAATCTTCTTAGACGTGGCATCTGAGTCCCATAGACGCAGCCACAACAACCTGCGAATCGCTATAGCATTGGCCGAAGCCACAGCAGAGCGGGTGGCAGTTTCTAGGGTCGCAGTCCTGGCGTAATCTGCGTAGGCCCTTGCCCTATCAGTAAGCGCCAGGACCTCTGCATTGGACCCTGCCAGGTCAGTGATACCATCTAAGCAGGACGTGATCGCCTGCAGAGTCCAGACCGTGGCAAAATTAGGGGCAAATGAAGACCCCACAGCCTCATAGGAAGACTTGGCGAGTTGCTCAACCTGTCTATCCGTCGCGTCCTTCAATGAGGAGCTATCAGAGGCAGAGAACAGGGAGCGTGCAGCAATCCTGGTCATGGAAGTGTCCACCTTCGGGGACTGCGACCATTCCTGAAGCACCTCCTGGGGGAAGGGGAAGCGATTGTCCTTAGATTTGCGGACATAACGCCGCCCAGGGTGAATCCTGGGTGCTCTAATCACCCTTCCAAAATTAGTGTGGTCCATAAAGGAGCCACATGGGCGAGCCTCCGGCTGCAGCCACTGATACACCTCCTTAGGGTGCAGTTCCACCTCCTCAGGGGGTGCCACGAGATGCAGAGTCTCGTTGATAGAGGACACCAGATCCTCTACCCCTTCAGGTGGTTCTGACATAGATTCAAGCATTGAACCCCCATCATCCTCGTCACCATCAGAGTGACGCTCCTCCTCAGAGAGGTTCTGGATCTCGGGTGAGTCATCCCGGCGAGCCCGCTTAAGGGGTCTAGCAGCAGAAAGAGATGACACCCGGGGGTAACTTGAAGGAGCAGCCGGGCTTCCCAGTCTCCTAGTCAGGGCCTCCAGGGATTGCGACATGGAGGACAGCTTGGATAACACAGATTCATTAATCTTATTCTGTGTTTCCCATTGCCCTGGGATCACCTGGACCTCAGGGTACAGCACCGGAGCTGCAGTCTCTGCAGAATCAGTCCGGGCTTCTGGGCGTCCGCAATTATTGCAGGACCCCTCAACCAGCGTCCCGGTGCATGTAGCACAGGTAGTGGTAGAATTGTCTGCCTTCGCAGCACTTTTCTTTGCTGGGGCCATGCCGACAGCAGAGGAAAAGAATAAGCCAAGTAGGAAACCGGAACACCGGCGGCTTACCGACCGCTTCAATGCGGTGGAGGGGAGCGGTGTGTGTGTGGCCTCCGCGAGGGTAATGACCGGTCTCCTCCGGGAGCGCAGCAGTGCACTCATCCAGTCTCAGCAGAGAAGTGAGGAGAAAATGGCCGCCGCCAGTAAAAACGTGGGCGGAGCTAAAAACACGCGGGAAGCACACACACACATGCCCAGTGATGACATCATCCTATGGGCTGCTCCACATCTCTCCAAGCAGCCATCTTAAGAAATCTGGTGCTGGAGCCCGCAGCGCGGGAGATATAGTATCAACACTATACCCAGGGCTACTTGCAACAACAGAAGCCCGCAGCCGCAGCCCCTGTGACACACAGGGCGGTCAGCTATGGTGACCCCAGCACAGGGTACACCGCCAGAACCGCGGACCCGAGAGTGCGCGCGGTCTGAGTGTCATGAAACACATAAAGTGCCAGACACTACCCCCAGGCACACCGGAGACACACAAGGTGCCTCAGTGCCAGTCCGGTCTGTAAGCACCATTTAGGGAGGCCTCGGACGGGGGTTCAGCACCAGTCCGGTCTGTAAGCACCATTTAGGGAGGCCTCGGACTGGGCTGGCTCCAGTCCGGTCTGTAAGCACCATTTAGGGAGGCCTCGGACGGAGCGGAGCTGTGCAAGGCTCCTGTCTCCCACTTCACAGAGCCCCCCAAGGAGGGATGTGAAGGAGCGCGGCAGCGTACCGGGAGAACACCATGTGCCCAGGCTCTAGGCCCTCCGGTACCTCGACCTGTGTGTTCCCCCATGGGTGAACAGGGAGACTGCCGGAGGTCCCCGACCGGGACCTACCTTATCTTCATACGCCATCACGTAAGCTGTGAGAATGCTGTGATGTGCAAGCAAAGCGTGTGATACCTCCGAGCACACTAAGTTTAAAACTGAGGGTCTTCCCTGCGGTAGGGGTTTATATGCGGAGGGGGCGGTGTCTACAAACTTGTAGTACCTAGTGTGGCCTCCGGAGGGCAGTGCCCTAAACCCCATTGTCTGGGTCTCCCATTATGATGATCAGAAAATGGTGGTTACTGTATGCTTCATTTTCCAGACATTTCTTCTAGGCCTGAGAAATAGAGGCAATATGCTCCACAGATTTATTCAGGTCACAGCCTTACACATATTGGAACACATCCATTCCCACACTGACCCATTTAGCTTTGCTCTGTACCAGTCACTCTTATTAGGGCAGTATGCTCAACAGACCTTTACAGGTTGTAACCTTACACGTATTGGAACATGTCCATTGCCATGCTGAGCCATTCAGCTTTATTCTGTACCACTCACTATTATTGGGGTAATACGCACAGCAGACATATTCAGGTCACAGCCTGATTCACATGTAGTATTAGAACACACCCATTCCCACCATGAGCAATTCAGGTTAGATCTGTGCCAGTGATAATTTCATATATATCACACATTACTAGTAATATGTAACATATTACAGTATTTAGTGTATATTTTGTTAGAACACTGAAATTTGTGAATAAGGTGTTAGTTATAGCTCTTTTCAAGTTTAATAGATTCTTATTTTGCAAAAGTATGACATCTGCCATCTAAGAGAAAGGCAATCGTCAACTTACCTTCAAGAGTTTTCTTGCAGTGCTCACATGTGAAAGAAGGTGCCCACGACTTGTGTTGATCCCCACCAGCCATGCCAAAGTATGGTCACACATCTCTGGAGCTATTTTACTAAGTGCATTTTCGTTTGACTTTAGAAATTGTCCACAGATGTAGCAAAATGCATCTGCAGAATGTATACTACCTCTTGTAAATTGTAACTGTGTACACAAGTTCACTTATTCAGCAGAACAGCAAATTAAATGGTTAAAGATAACTGTATTTACACTTATGCACACTTGCAGACAGGTCTAGAAACTAGCGATGAGCGAATATACTCTCGTTATTCACACGGATAGTACAGTATTCGAGATATCAATGGTGCTAGTGTGTGATGTGTTGATCTTGAGCAATGTGATACAAATTTCCAACTCCCTTAAGTACACACAGTGGGGGATGGCATCCCAGTAAGAGCAGATTGAATGGAAGGGTCTCAATGGGGGCCACAGCAAGGTGTTTTATGCAGTGAAAACTCAAGATGTCTTGTAAAAGGAGATTTTTGTGTACTCACCGTAAAATCCTTTTCTCCGAGCCTCTAATTGGGGGACACAGGACTGTGGGTGTTATGCTGCTGTTCACTAGGAGGCGACACTAAGCAGAATCTGAAAAATACAGAGAAGCTCCTCCCCTGCAGTATATACACCCTGGCTGGTGTAAGCCAAACCAGTTTTGTGACAAGTAGGATGAGATCTAGAAACATAAGCCTGTAAGAAGGCAACTATACAAGAACTCATGGAACAGTAAAAAACATGCTAAACAACCCGTAGAGGGCAACAGGGAGGGTGCGGTGTCCCCCAAGTAGAGGCTCAGAGTAAAGGATTTTACAGTGAGTACACAAAAATCTCCTTTTCTCTATCCCCTCATTGGGGGGACACAGGATCGTGGAATGTCCTAAAGCAGCCCCTGGGTGGGCACAGACTATTGTAAAGTCACTGCAAGATATGCACCTTACAGGTGAACCACCGCTACCCAGACTTGCATCTGCCGAAGACTCAGTATGGACGTTGAAGTGCTTCACAAATGTGCGAAGACTGGACCAGGTAGCAGCTTTGCACACCTACTCTGCAGAGGCGTGGTGTGAAATGGCCCAGGATGCTCCGACTGCGCGAGTAGAATGAGCCTTTATACCAACTGATACTGCAAGTTGCACAACTGATATGCTTCTTGAACCATTGTCCTGATCCACCTGGCCACAGTGGCTTTAGAGGCTTCCTCCGGAAGGACGAATTGAGCGGCAGACTTCATGAAGGCCGTCATCTTGGAGATGTAGTATTGAAGGGCTCGAACCAAATCAGTGTGTGCAGAGCCTTCTCCACGTGTTGCAGCGGTGCTGGACAAAACGATGGTAGAGAGATTTCCTCATTTAGGCGAAATGGGGAGACCACCTCAGGAAGAAATGACGGCTCCGGCTGGAGCACTACCTTATCCTGGTGAAAAATCAGGAAAGGAGCCTTGCAAGAGACCTGCCAGTTCAGACACGCGACGAATGGAAGTGATTGCCACAAGAAACACAACCTTCTGTGAAAGGAGAGGAAGGGAAACTTCCTTGAGAGGTTCAAATGGTGATTTTTGAAGAAAATCCAGAACCAGGTTGAGGTCTCACGCTTCGAATGGGCGTCTGTAAGGTGGGGCTAGGCGAGAAACTCCTGGATAAAAGGTCTTGACTTGAGGTTTGGATGTAAGGCGACACTGGAACAATACAGATAGGCCAGATTCCGCACTTTCAGGGATCCCAGGGAAAGGCCGTTATCCAACCTGGACTGAAGAAAACTCAGGATGAAAAAGGGAAAGGCGATTGGTTGCATGCAGTGCACCAGTTCAAGAAGATCTTCCAGACGCGGCAGTATATGCGAGCGGAAGCCGGCTTTCTTGCTCTGATCATGGTGGCGATGACATCTGAAGAGAGCCCAGCTTGGGTTAGAACCCAGGTCTCAATGGCCACTTGTCAAATTTAGGGCTGACGAGTTGTGGTGGGATATTGGGCCCTACGTGAGAAGATCCGGACAGTCTGGGAGGCCTGGGGGTGTCGGCGACAAGCTGAACCAGGTCGGCATACCAGGGACATCTAGGCCAATCTGGGGCCACCAGAATGACCGGAACGGCCTCTGCTTTGATCTTCTGCATTTCCCTGGTTATGAGGGGCAGTGGAGGAAAGATGTAGGGTAGTTGGAACTGAGTCCAGGATTGGACCAGTGCTTCCGCCCCCACGACTGCGGATCTTGAGAGCGTGCCATGAACTGAGGTACCTTGGCGTTCAGACGTGAGGTCATGAGATCCACATCTGGAGTCCCCCAGCGAGGGCATATCTGTTGGAAGACTTCTGGATGTAGGGCCCACTCTCCTGGCACGATGTCTTGGTGGCTGAAGAAATCCACCTCCCAGTTGTCAAACCCTGTAATGTGTACATCTAATAACACCGAGTGGGTCGACTCGGCCCATTGAAGAATGCGCTCCATTTTGCGCACTGCCTGTCAGCTGCGGGTCCCTCCTTGGTGATTGAGGCAGGCTACTGCGGTAGCATTGTCAAATTGGATCCCGATAGGACGACCTGCCAGGAGTTGATGAAAGGAACAAAGGGCCAGGAAGATTGCACGAATCTCCAGAAGATTGATGGGAAGGGTGGATTCCTGGGGAGACCACCTGCCCTGTGCCGTATGCTGTCGATAGACTGCTCCCCAGCCCTTGAGACTGGTGTCAGAGGTGAGGACTTCCTAATGAGCTGGGAGGAAGGACCTTCCCTGTGAGAGGGATGCTGGACTCAACCACCAATGAAGTGTCTGTTGTGTTGTCGAGAACAATCGAAACATCCTGTCCAGAGGAAAATGGACTCCTGTCCCAGGTTGTGAAAATTGCCCTTTGGAGGGGTCTCAGGTGAAACTGGGCGAAGGGGACCACCTCCATCGCAGCCACCATCTTGCTGAGAACACTCATCCCAAATCTCAGGAAATGGGGCGAGGGACGAAGGAGAGTTCGGACCCCTTGATGCAGGGCACGAGCCTTGTGCTGGGGGAGAAGCACCAACCCGTGGGAAGTATTCACCACCATTCCCAGGAAAGTGATCGATAGACTAGGGACTGGAGAAGATTTCGACAGGTTTACCACCCATCCCAGGCATGTGAGGGTGTCTATGATTTGGACGCTTTCCTCGCAGTCGCGGAAGGAGCTTTGATGAGGTGGTCGTCTAGATAGTTGTTCTACCCTATGCCTCGGGAGTGATGGATTGTCATGACGGCTGCTATGACTTTGGTGAAAACCCTTAGGGCTGTGGCGAGGCCGAAGGGTAAGGCAACTAATTAAAAATGGTCGTCGTGGATGGCGAAACGCAGGAATCTCTGATGCACGTGAGAAATGGGGATGTGCAGGTACGCGTCTTGAATGTCTATGGAGGCTAGAAGTCTCCTTCCTCCATGGATGAAATGATGGAGCGGAGTGACTCCATGCAGAAGTGACGAAGACAGACGAACTTGTTCAAGTGCTTCAGGTCTAGGATAGGACGTACAGAACCGTCCTTTTTGGGTACTACAAAAAGGTTTGAGTAGAAGCCCTTGAATCGTGCCTGCACTGGAACTGGGATGATGACTCCCGCTTGTACGAGAGAGAGTCGATGGCCTGGAAGAAGGCGTGGGCCTTTGGTGGGGACTGAGGAGGGAGTGAGGGAAAGAAGCGGTTGGGGGGACGGGTCAGAAATTCTATGTTGTAACCGGAAGACACCACCTCCTTGACCCATCTGTCTTCTGTAGTGGCGATCCAGACATGTTGAAAAGGGAAAGCCGGCTGCCTAATTGAGAGGTATCTTCCGTGGGAAAGAAAGTCAGTAGGAGAATCTATGGGATCTGGATCCTGTAGGCTTGGACTGCCTTGAACGAGACTGCCAGGAGGGGTTTGTCTTTTGGGCAGACTGTGTTCCTTTGTCCTGAGCGGAGAATGGTTGCAGGTTTGCGACGAGAGCGATGTCGACCAGCCAAACAAGTTCCGAAGGGAACGGACACGTGCCTGTTGGCGTCTGGCAAAGGGACGTCTCGGTTTATGTTGGGGAAGAGAGGTACTTTTTCCCCCGGTGGTGTCTGAGATGAGTTTGTCCAACTTCTCTCCGAAGAGGCGTCCACTAAGGTAAGGAAGACTAGAGAGATTTCTTGGAGGCAGAATCTGCCTTCCACTCCCGGAGCTAAACAGCTCTGCGAATGGTAATGGTGTTAGACGCGGCTAACTGCTCCACAGTTGCTGCATCAAAGGATGTGTGCATCAAGTATTCTCCAACCACTGAAATTAGGGCTGCTAGGTCCACCAGTTCCTGGGAAGAATCAGTATTGTGCAAGACAGAAGGAAGAGTACCTGCCTAGGTCATTATTGCTTTAGCCATCCAGACAGACGCGAACGATGGGGATAGACGAGCCAGACGCCTCGAAGACCGAGCGTGCTAGCTCTTCAATCTGACGGTCGGCTGGATCCTTAAAAGGAGGAACAGTCAGGCAGGGAAAGGAAGGTCTTATACTGGTCAAGCGGGAGACTGGAGGGTGAACCTGTGGCTATTTCGCCCAGTCCGACCTAGCACTTGAGGGAAGGGGTAACGGGGCTTCCATTGATTTACGGCTCACAAATCTCTTATCTGGGTGAGCTCTGTGCTTTTGCAGAATCTCCTGAAATTCAGGGTGATCAGCAAAATATTTGTGTGGACATTTAACCCTCTTGAACGAAACGGCATGATCTGGGGTTTCACAAGGAGGGTCATAGACATTGAGTGATTGGTTAACAGATGTGATTAAATCCTCAACCATGAACGGGTATCCCAGGTGTCCATGTCCAAGAGGTATCTAGGTCTGGGTCTGTGTCCAGGTCTTAATGCCTATGTCCTGGGGGCGAGCGGGGACCGCTCTCTCTGGAGGGAGATGAGTGGGGGCTCCTTGAAGATACAGGAGAAAGGTTTTTGTGGGTTCTCTTTCATCCTGTCTCTGACACTGATGGCAGAGAATCTTGTGCACGGTCTCGGGCCGGCATGTCTTCCTGCGGTGTGGGTTGAGCTGAGGTGCAGGGTGCTGGACGGCTCTCCAAAACCTGGATTAAGGTAGAGGAGAGCTTTTCCATTGACTGCATCATGGATTGTGATAAAAGGACAGCCCAGTCAGGTGTAGTAGGATCACTGGCAAGTAAAGGGTCAGTGGAGGACTCCTGGGCTGGATTACATTCGTATGCCTGGCAGTGCGGGGTAGTGTGCCTGCTGGGCAGGTGAGCCTTACATACAGTGCTGTGCAAATTAATTGAAACAAAGCAAGTTTTTCTTGCATTAGTTTTACTATTTCTGATAAAACACTTATCAGTTCTTAGTATCGTTTTCCTTTTTCTTCCACATTTCCCTTTTCATTTTGGAGAAAATGATCCAGTTTCATTGTGTGTGCAAATTATTCTTGAAACGGTAGAGATTGTCCAATACCAACGTTGGAAGTGATTTCTCTTACAGTCAGACTTGTATGTTCATTAAGAGTAATAATTCTAGATCTCTTCCGTGGAGTAACATCCATTTTTACAGGCACGAAGCACACAGAGAAAAAGTACAGTAAACCACTCCTCACAGAAACAAGCTCTTAACTGAAGCTGAGGGGGCAGCTAGCTGTTATTTTCTGACTAAAACCAGTCAAACCACATTTTGTTACTCAAGGTTGTACACACACACCTGTTCAAAGCAGTTAAAACTGATTTGAATCACTGACTGGTAACCAACTTACGATTTTGCTTAAAAAAATGCTTTGTCCCAATTAATTTGCACAGCACTGTATAGTGCAGGATGCATAATGGGTTGTGAAGGACTTGGCAGACCTTTTACTATTCCTTGAGCTCTGCAAGATATCAGCACTAGGTATGTGATCCCACTACTGCCTGTGTGTATAGACAGGGAGAGATAAGTCGAGCTGCAGCAGGGAGAGTCTGCTGAGCCCCTTACTACCAGTCAGTGTGCGCTCCGGAACAAGTACAGGTGATTCCGGGATCTTGTGTCCCCAGTGGTGCCGACGGTTGGCGACGCTGGAGAGGCCTGGAGTCCCGGAGTGAGGAAAAGGGGGGTGGGTGTTTAGCAAAAGTGCGGGCATCCAGGTCTCGCGGCCCGCCCCTTCTGTGATGCAGAATGTGGGTGGGCGGTACCGCTGTGTGTAGGCAGAAGCTGAGGCCTCAAGTGAATTGCGGCCCCGGTAACCTGACAGGGCCGGCGCGGAAGTCCAAAAAAGTGAGGCGCCGCGTCGGAACTGTTATAGGCCCTCCCACTATCTGTGCTGCGATGTAGGAACTGGCTGTAGGGCCAGTGGCACAATTAACAATAAAGTGCGGTCGCTGGCAGGTGGGGGCCTGGGCTACTGTGGGAGCAGGGGACTTCAAGTACCTGTAGTTGGCTCCTCTACCCGGAATCCCCGTAAGGGGAGGATGGGGAGGGGCAAATGTCCGAACTGCGTGCGGCCATCAAAGATCTTGGGAAGGCGGATGGGGGTCCCAGAGTGGTGATAGCATGAACTGCAACCCAGGCAGCGCTGAGGAGGATGGAGATCGGGTCTGCATGTTGGTAGCACCATAGTGCAAACCGGAACACTAAGGAACAGTCGCCATAGATGATGTCCCTCGGATCAGGAGGTGGTACGAAGGGGTGACACCTGACGTTCCCACGTGTTGGTGGTTCTGGGAAATCGGGACGCACGGGTATCGTCGCCCTCTATCATCTTTGTTGTTGTAAAAATAAGAATCAAAAATAGAATAAAAAGAAAAGTACAGGAGTGGTCTGAGGACCACGTGTGCCTCCTAATGAGACTAAGCAAAAAAACTGGTTCGCCTAAGACCTGCCAGGGTGTATATAATGCAGGGGAGGAGCTTCCCTGTATTTTTCAGATTCTGCTTCGTGTCGCCTCCTAGTGGACAACAGCATAACAGCCACGGTCCTGTGCCCCCAATGAGGCGATGGGAGAAATGCTCGATTTTATGGCTGGCTGTGTTTCGGCGGAGCTTATCATTAACATTGGACTCTGTAATTCTCGCGTACTCGTCCAAACAAAGTACTCGTTACGAGTATAGCGATCACGAATATTTTGCTACTTATTCATCCCTACTAGAAACTTGATAGTTCTTAGTTCCAGAATCTTCTTGAAGTCTATATAAAGCACTGATTATTTCTTGAATATTCTTAAAAATGTACATTTTCAAAATATTGTGCTGACCACAAAAGCAAAGCTTATGGGGAATAATAACATTTTTCTATTTGTTTTCGTCATAATGAAATAGGAAAACAAACTTACAAATATTTAGGTGTTCAGACTGTTACATAGTGTAGCAGTCCTGACGTCTTCTCCAGCCTGTGAATCCTTTAGATGTTCCTGCTCCATGGATACGTTTTTCCAGATTGTAATATTAGGACTTTTGTTTTATATATGGAATTCACTTATTGCCTATCCTTCGTAATAAAGTTTTCTTTAATATGTTTAAAAAAAAATAAACAAAACAGCACAGACGACATCGCATTAAAACTTGGGGTAATGGACACGATGTAAACATTTGGAAATATGGTCTTTATTATAATTTACACACCACTTTTATACATATCCCCCAGTATTTCCAACCTGAATGTGCACTGTAAGTCAGTGACTGACAGTTATGTACAGCAACATAGAATTCGCTTTATACGGGTGCGTTATTACTGGAACCATCTGATACAAGACCCAGTGCTGGAGAGGTGCTAGATGTAGAGACACACAGGAAGAAGACGACTCCAAAACTTGGAATTCATTCCAGAAAAGCTTTATGGAAATGACCATGGAATGTCCCAAACGAAAACAAAAAAATCCAACAAAATGTAAAAAAAAAAAAAAAAAAAAAAAAAAAAAGCGTAACCCGAAATTTAAACTCAAGTTTATCCCAAAAACCGACCAAACGTTACGTTTTCAGCCCAAGTATGAAACAAGACAAATGAAGGAAATATAAAGTCTAACTTTTAATCATTCAAAAAAGTTTTTCTGCACTTAACATTCACTATGGGCGACTTAAGAGATTGAGCCAACATTGAAGCTCAGACCATCGGCCCAGGTTCTCACATAGAAGAACATCACTGTCTGGTAATGTCACTATGCTGGCGGAATATATCAGAGACGGATTGCTCTGACCAACCCCGCCCCCTCATCTCTGACAGCTTCCTGTCTTTTCACAGTATCGGCAGAGGGCGGGGCAAGGTAGTGCTTATAAATAATGAGGACTAAACTTAGAAGTACAATAAGCTGCTCAGTAAGGCTGGCTTCACACTTCAGTTTTTTCACTGATCAGTGTCCATCCGGTTTGTGTGCCAAAACCAGGAGTGTCTCCAAAACTCAGAACAACTGTCAATCTTTCAATTATACCTTTTCTCTGCAAGTTCCTCTCCAGGTTTTGGCACACAAACTGGATGGACACTGATCAGTGAAGAAACTGCAGTGTTAAGCCAGCCTTAAAAGAAACATAGTTGGAAACAAGGTTCACCAATGCATGCTCCTAAGCATAAACCTGGCTAAAGCTTCCCTTTAAAAGGTGTTGCCTAGCACCTCCACATCAGGAATACCGACATCTTGCATCTACTCATACCTGCCGAGACGTGCACATGATCCTGTTATCATGATTTTGGACTAGTGCACAATACAGGCCGATCATGCAAGAATCTTGTCAGATTACGTCATCTCATGAAGCATTAAAGTGAGCGCTACTGGACAACCCCTTATAAATGGAATCTGTTAGCAGGTTTTTATGTAATCCAAGAGCAGTATGGTGTAGGCACAGAGATCCTTTTTACAGTGATGCATCACTTAGTTTACTGGGATAATTGTATACAGAATACCGATCCCTGCATGACCCTGCCCACACCACTGATTGTGTACATAAAAAGCTGCCAGACACAAAGCAGCCAATCAGTGTTGAGGGCGTGGCTGGACTTGGAGGCACAAGACACCTAGTCCTTTGAGAAAAAAAAAAAAACATTGATTTTATTGGAACAGCAAACACAGTAAGACTGGTTTCACACTTGCAGTGTTTTCACATCAGACAAGATGAGATTTTTCAGCAAAAACCTGATCCTTTCAGGATCCAGCTTTTTGCCCATTCACTTTAAGGGTGTCATAAAGCAACGGGACCCTATCGTGAGTAGGGACAAAAAACTGGATTCTGAAAGAATCAGGTTTTTTGCTGAAAAACTTGATCTTACCTGATGTGAAAAAAACACAAATATGCAACTAGCCTTAGCGTCAATAAGAGATACAGCTCTAGAATCAGGTTCTCTGCATCTACATCATGCTGCCCCCAAATAACTTAGGAATTAGTCAACCAACTTATGCTTTCAAAAATTAGAACTAAGTGGTTTAACAGAATGATAGCTAAAATATATTTTTTGCTCAATATTTTTTGCTCATCCACTACATTTTTACTAGTAACTTATTTTTTAGGAGAGGCTTGGATGTATAATTAAAACCGCAAGAATGCATCCCTTAATTTTGTAGTAACAGAAAGAATTCCAAACTGCAAACTGCATTGTTCTGCTTTTTGAGAAATATTTAAAGAAAGGAAAAAAAAAAAAAAAAAAAAAGGTCTAAAAATTATTAAAAAAAAAAAATCTTTCACAAGTGTGCTCCAAAGTAGTGAATATTCCAAAGCGATATGTACATCGGTCACTGGGACGGTTTATGTCGTGGCCACAGCATGACGTCCGTCCCGCAGACGGAACCAAACGAAAAGAAAGAATAAAAAGTGTCAAAGTGATGAGGAGAAGGGGAGCGGATCATTACACAAGCAACTGGTCTAGTTTTCATATAAACAAACTCTGGCCAAACTCCAAAGCGTTCCACATTTACATAGCAAAATAAATTAAATAAATAGAAATAAAATTAGAAAAAAAAAAAAAAATTATGGAAAAAAAAAAAAAAAAAAAGTCAAACTGTACAAAAGGAAAATAAAATATATGACCTCGTCAGTCGCTACTGGTTTAGGCTTTGGAGTATAAATAGTCGTAACGTAGATACCAGTAGCGTGAACACTCACAAACGTACGCTCACACGCTAAAATCCAGCCAGTCTTTTATAGATGATATTGGCCAAGTGGAAAAAAAAAAAAACACAAACAAAGAATCGAAAGAAGACATAAACCTGTCTTGTCAGGGAGAATTAAAGACAAAAGAGTGAAATTAAAAGTATTTGCTATAGCAGGAATTTTAAAGTGATCACACACACAAGAAAGAAGCTGTGCTGCTGCGCAGGAAAAGAACATAAGCAGGGGCGGAGTTTATGGTGATCATGTGACTACTCAGCGTGGAATGTTTATCGCAGACATTTTTTGGGGTGCTGCCCATTAACGTTGTAGGATATGAATTGAATTCCAAAAAAGTCCAGAAACACAAACAGTTCCGATTCAGTCCATGCAAGGCCTCACCAAAAGGAATGAAATACCAGAGCAGATTAGAAAAGAGAAGGTAGGCAACAGATTCCTCACAGCCCCTCCCCTGAGGAACAAAAAAAATAAATAATGAACATTATAACAACAGGGGAGGATAGTTTTTGCATTAAAGTGTTAGGACAGTTAATAAAATGCAGAATCTCCATTTTATTGAGTAGACAGCAATATGTTTTGCTGGCACATCTTGCTGACCATAAGTATCCTTCCCCCTCCAAAAAGACAGGGCAGCTGACTAGCATCCTAGACTCTGAGCTTGATGCACTTACTGATATGTTCTTCTAAAAAGGCAGTTGCTTTCCACCGGAGAACAAGCGAGTCAAGGGAAGGGGGATCTACCAGATTTAGCCAGGTTGAAGCCCAGATCAATTTTTTTAAACTGCACACAATGGACGGTTTGCATGTAGAACAGCGCCTCTCGCGTCCTGGGGCTGAGTCGGATATTGCAGCTCAACCTCAAGCTTTAGATTTTTCTGTATAGGACCAACTGCAGGTTTAGTTGAGGTTTAACATGATGCAGGGGTAAACATATTCCATACTTACTAGTAGAAATTTACTGGCCGGGGAATAAGAGAGGGGGGGGTGGGGGGGCGTGAATGGAGATCCCACATTTTATTTCCCAAAAGACGATAATAAAGTAAATTCTTAGACAGTTCCCATCATGATGGAGCAAGATCCACAAAAAACATGAGTTAGTATTGTAGACAGTCAGAAAGAGACCCCAATGAGGAAGATCCTCCTCATTGCCAAGACATGCCTCCTCTCAGGAGTGTGTCAAAGAGCAGTGCTGGCCACTCCCTAGAGGAACACAGGCGATTCAGCTGGTCCCTTTCTCTCTCCCCCCCCCCCCCCTATTTTTTTTCTCCTTTGATGGTTCATGCTGCTCCCAATCACAAAATAGGTGAATTGTCTGAATTTTTTTTTTCGTAATGTAGTCCCAGCGCTAAGAAACTAGAGGAACACGAGACTTAAAGTAGTAACAGAGGTGCTTGTGCTGACTGTGCCGTTACTTGAAGGCTGTAAATTCTCCTGCGGAGGGAGTAGAAAAGAGATAAAGTTTATTAGAAGCAGGAGAAGCGTCTGATGCTTGTATGAACCACAAGCCAGACAGGTTAATGCGAAAAAACACGAGACACAAAGGGTTACAACTGTCGATATAGAAGGCAGGGGTTAAAACATCAAGAAACGAGGAGATAGCATTATACAAAAAGCCTTTTTTCATTTTTTCTTCCTTGGATCTTAAACATTACTTTATTTGGCTGTTTTCGGATCAGGACCCAGCACAGGCTAAGTAACGAGCCTGTGAGCTTTCTGGTCGAGAATTGAGGTGGCAACTCAATGCTCCAAGACCCTCCATGCTTTCCATGATCACCTTTATCTCTATGGATCAGGAGCCTCCCCTCTTCCTTGTACCCTCCTCCTTAAAACACTCTGTGCTGCAGGGAAACCCCATTTTAAACCAACCTCTTATCCATCTTTATACCTCTATGTCAGACTCTGATACAGGCCCTGTCCAGACATAGCAGTATCATGGGAGGGCAAATCAAAGCCTCTCATACCATCAGTACACTCCAAAGATAAATAGGAAAGAGCTGCGCAGCTATCCATCGAAGGATGTCATATTGCTTTAGTCTCCAAATTGTGATTTATTCAACGCGTTTCGGAGAAACTCAGGACTCAACACAATAAGATTGCTGATGGAGTGTTGCTCCAAAACGATCACAATTTGGAGAATAAAGGAATAGGTCATCCTTCGATAGATAGCTGCGCAGTTCTTTCCCATGCATCTTTACGTATCACCTGATACTTGGACTGCCGTGGTTATCTCATGATCTAATTAAATCACAGATGTTCCATGGTGGTTGTGTCGTACACAGCCACACCAGGTGAGCACCACCTCGTCACTCTATCTTATAGTGTGTTTTGCGGAGTCAACCCGATTGCGCTTTTGTCCATAAATTTCCTATAGTGCATCAGTACACTTCTGAAATACTCTGGGCTGCTGAAAAAAACCCTGCACTTTACACACTGCTAACACTGTACAGTTAATGTCTCCCGCCTCAGTTGTGCTCCCCAGACTTTTCCCTATCAAGTCAGTTGCCATTTTCATCAATAACAATCGGTCGCTCCTTCGTACAAGTCGGACATCCTCTCCTGCTGCTGTTATGATCTGAGAGAGTTACAATCAAAAGACACAAAAAAGAAAAAGAAGCATGCCATGGGGGACAAGAAAAAAAAAAAAAAAAAAAAAAAAGAGTCTAACAATCCATTAAAGCAGCGGCGGCCGCCCTGTGCTGCACATCTGCACTCACAGTTATATACATATATTTTTTTCTCTTAAACAATTCCATGTCAGACCAAACAATCGCACAGACGTTGACATTCTCCTGCCAGCAGGGAGTGAAAGTATTTTTTTTTCACGGGACTTTGAGTCTTGCACAGTCAGTATATCGTGAACCCACCGTATCCCCCGGCCTGGATGGGCGTTTTTGGAGAAGCACAAGCGTACAGACTGAAGTCCTCTGTCTGGAAGCCGGCTCTGTTCAACGACGGCTCAGATGCACTGCGGTGAATTTTTGGCAATGATCGGGCCAGGAGTTCAATGGAGGCGAGAATCTAATGGGAGGAAATAACAGATTAGGATTTGGCCATCCCGATTAGAAAAACGTAGCAGCTTTCACTCTAGAACAGCGCCACCCCTGTCCACAGATTGTATTTGATACTGCAGCTCAGACTCATTCGTTTCAGTGGTGCTGAGCTGCAATATCAGACACAACTTGTGGACAAAGGTGTTAAATTACAACTCCCAATATTCACCGATAGGCAGTCCTGGGAGTTGTAGTTCCACAACAGCAAACAATGGATCAATGACAAGAGTGGGAATAACCGCACACAGTAATAATCCATTGCACTTACCTGTGGAAATAAGGGCCGCTCGTCCCTCTTCTTTTTCAGACATTCGGCCATTAACCTCTTCATTGCTTTGGGACAGTTACTCCGAACTTTACTCAGGTCTGGAGATAAATATCCTCTACCGACCATAAATATAATCTAAACAATAAATAAATATTAAAAATTTAAATAAATTAAAATTGATTCGCACTAGTAAAATATCTTTATCGCATCAGTGGGGTCAGAGGAAACCATGGGTGTATGCTGCTGCCAACCAGAGGAGACACTATGCTAGGAAAAAAGGTTACCTCCTCCTCAGTGAGTGATCACTTACTTCTCTGCTGCCCACTCCCCAAGGAATGAATATTCATGCATCAATGCATTGCCCTCCTCTGGGTCTGTATCTTGCCGTGTTTGGTTGGTCTCCAGGCGCAGGCACTCATTGCAGACAGAGGAGAAAGGAGAGGGAGCATGTGTGTGCTCTTAGCAGATGCAGCTTGGAGATTTTCATCTCAGGCTAGTTGAACACTAGCGTCCCGTCCCGATCAGGACGAAAACGATAGCGAGAGAGCAAGAGACCTATCTCCAGGCGTGTTGGAAGTAGTCTGAGCATGTTCAGTGTGAACTACTGATCCGTGCCCAGATGTGGTCCCATTGATATCAATGCATCGTTTTCAAATATTGCACTGTATCATCAGGATTTTTACAGCGACAAAATCGAAACATGATGCGGCTGGGGCTGAGCTCAAAACGACACACCCATCTGCATCCATCGAAAAAATGGGGCCGCAGGGACATCAGGTTAAGTATAGGGACACATGCCTTATCAGGACACATTTCATCATTTGCTCAGCAGATACACATTACATGCATGCAGCAAAACCAATGTTCATATGAACAGAAATCACTCACAGGCAGCACAGGCTAGTGATGTTACTACAAGAGTTGTAGCACAAACACCTTCCCCCTCTCATCCCCATCTGCAGAAGCCTGAGATTTAGTGTAACTTTAGCACAGAGCATAGAGGAGAGAAACGAACACCAGTTTGGATAGTCGTGGTTATTTAAATAACATTTACATACTGTGAATCATACTTTTACAGTTGCCTGCTGGGTGTGGAGGTGCTTACAGCAAGAAAACTACAAAGAGTAATTAATGATTTTTACATATTCTTAAAAGGGCTGCCCAAGTACTATTCAAGGGTACTAATATAGTTCTGAATAGGTTTGTATTGTTGTGTGTTATTAATGATTTTCATTTTTATTTCAGATTCAGCATGGGATTTGGGAAACAGGGTGTAACTGCGCACTCTGTCACCCCACTCTGAGACCGAGAGCACAGGGTGGAATTGAGTCACTCTTGCCAACTCTCTGGCTTGGAGTATTTGGGGCACGCTCACAGAGGGACGAGTGTACGGTCCTAGCCAGGACTCCTTTGCCCGCTCTCCTCATAGAGCCTGACGTGCAGGGAAGGAAGACTAAACCAGTACCACAGCCGCCTGACAGATAGCATCTGGGACGTCTCATAATCGTCCTTCTCATCGCACTGTGAAGATGGATGCAGGGGCCTTCTAGACAAATGCCCATACCTTCCATATACCCTTGGTCCCTATTCCTACTTATAGAAGCTCACATTAAATCCCAACTGTGATGAAGAGGGTTTTTTATTAATAATGTAGTTGAAGAATCAACAATCCTGCACGCTCTTAAATGCCGTTCTTCTTCGCCAGTCACGGTCTCCTCACCGTTCTAGCTACGACTTTAGTCTTAAGGCCCCGTCACATGGGGCGATATCGCCGCCAATGACATCGGTGACGTAGGGGCGTAGCCTATCGGTGGCGACATCGCCCCTACGTCACCTCATGTAAAGGGGCGATGTCTGGGTTAATGATCAGACACTCGTCTGACTGCCTCGAATATCACACAGACAGTGTGTTTCTAGCCTTAATAATTCTGGCTCCTACAGAGCAGTTAAATGCTCCTAATCACCTCATTACCTGCATTACAGACAGTTGTCTTACATTGTCACCTGTATAAAAAGACTCCTGACCACACACTTAGTGAATCAGTCACCTCTAACCTTTTCAACATGGGAAAGACCAAAGAGCTTCCTAAGGATGTCAGGGAGAAATTCCTAGACGTGCACAAGGCTGGAATGGGCTAGACAACCATAAGTAAGACAAAGCTGAGAGTCAAGGAGACAACGGTGTGTGCAATAGTAAGGAAATAGAATACAAAATGAGGTCAATCCACATCGATCTGGGGCTCCATGCAAAATCTCACCTCGTGGGGTATCCAGGATTTGTATCTAGTCCTTCTCTTACCACCCTTGAGGGCTGCTTTAGGACGTCCAAATGTTTCCTGTGTCCCCCAATGAGGCGATAGGGAAAAGATTTTGGGTATTCGCCGTAAAATCTATCTCGGACCCTTCATTGGGGGACACAGCACCCACCCTTCTGATATGTTCCTGTTAGGCCAGTCTGTAGTTACTTAATGTTGCCTCTCCTACTGTTTTCACTCTAATGGACCAGTTTCCCTCCAGTTGGGGGGTGTATAATAATGAGGAGCTAACTTTTTCCTAGCATAATGTCGCCCATGGTTTCCTGTGTCCCCCAAGGAAGGCTCTGAGAAAGATATTACGGTATCCAAAATCTTTTACTACTATTTGTCATTCTATTCCTTCTGCTGCCACCAGGGGGAGCTCAATGCACAATGATTTATTGTAGAGCTTCAAATGGAACGGCACTAATTCCAAAGCAGAGCGCTCCCTCTAGTGGTGGCTGAAGGCGTTACATGATGATGATAGTAAAATCTTGCCTTTCTTTGCGCCATCGCACCACTCACCTGGTCTCTGTTGTTGATATTCTGATACGGTAGCTGCCCGGTCATCAATTCATATAAAACTATTCCAAAAGCGTAGACATCAGACTGAAAGCTGTAGGGATTCTTGTCCTGCATCCGAATCACCTCTGGGGCCTACAGGGAAATAATGTTATTGAGAGAAAAAAAAAAAAACACAACAATTTGACCCCTTTAACAGTGATGTAAAAGATTTCCCTACCATCCATAGTATGGAGCCCGATAACTGTTCAAACTGGTGAGAGCCGCTCCACCGAGACTTCACTGTGGCCAGGCCAAAGTCACCGATCTTTACCGTGAGGTCTTCATGAAGAAAAATATCTAAAGGCGAAGGGTTAAGGAGAAGATGACGAGGAATACGGACAATCGGACACGTTACAGCCCCCTCGCCGCCCACAGGGGAGGCCATAATGCTAAAGTCTTGTCTAAACAGCGGCTGCCGGACGACTATATAACTCGACACGTCGTACAAAGGATACTATTGCTTTTCAGATCTCGGTGGATGATCGACTTGGCGTGCAAGTAGCTGAAAAGAGAAAAAAAATATTAGGGTGACATCCAACAGCGGAGCCGGGGGGACGTGAAGGGCCGGCCACTTACTCCATGCCTTGTGCCGTCTGCCGTGCAATGTCGATTAGCTTAATCATCTCGAATTTGGTCTCTATGATGTGGAGGTGGTGGTACAGGCTGGAGCCCTCGCACCATTGGGTCACTATTGCCAGCTGGGGTTTGGTGGAATAGCCCATGAAGAGCAGGATGTTCACGTGCCGAGTTTTCCTACAAAAAGAAAAAAAAGAAAGGGAACGGATCAGGACAAGGCGCTGAAGGTGATCCGCGAGTGACGGGACTAACCTGCCGCGGATGGTGAATCACGTGATCCTCCCAGTACATGGATCACACACCATCACAATCTTGGTATATTGACAGCATTATGCAAGATCAGTGGTGATCACCAACTTACACAAACTTATGACCTGAACAGATGTATGTACACCAATGTGATCTATACTTGCCCGATTAATATCCATCCTCCCCAAGTGCTTTCCTCCCAATCCACAGCATATGATCATCCCTCCATGAAAACCTAGATCATGGAAAATTGCCTCAATAACCACCCTTCCCGAGTGCTTTCCTTCCTATCTACAGCTTGTCATCTTCCTTCTATGAATACTTGATGTGAACTTGTCTCATCAATGTCAACCATCTTGCAGTGCTTTCCTCCCTATCCACAGCCTGTGATCTGCCCTCCTGGGTGATGTGAACTTGTCTCAATAATATCCACCCTCCCTCCGTGCTTTCCTCCCTATCCACAACCTGCCAACTTCCCTCCCTGGATACCTTTCTCTTAAAATGTTTTGCTGCTTTCTAGCATACAATCAATTTATCAGTAAGAACTTTGTTTTCTGCTCCTCTGTAGTTCCTCTTGGAAATGTCAGATGGTTCCAAAAAGGCTAACAGAAGAACTATTTCATGAACACAGCTGTAGCGTGTCTTGATTGATGGTGGATAAGTACAAAGGTGCGTAGTATGAAGGCCCGAACATTTACCTGAGCACTCCAACTTCATTTTTAAAGGCCTGTAGTTGCTGAGGCGTCGGTGCGGTTACATTCAACATTTTTACAGCTACATCACCTAGAATAAAATGGAATTTAAAAAATGATCAAAATACAATAGAATCAGTCAGTGAGGGGGGGATTGTATGTGTAGGTGTAAGGTCTGTGTCCAGGATGCTGCGCCCCTCACTAGTACTTAAACATCAGCCCAGCTTCTTGTCCGTAAGCCTTTCCTTCTCCAATATGGACAATCGGATCCCTGAGAGGCCCGTTAAATTGAGGAATCTGAATCCCTCCTACTGCCTGTGTCTATGCACACTTATCCCCATAGATCGAGGCCGTGTGATTTATAACCTTCTCCTGGGCTTTCCTTCCCATTTACAGACTCTGATCTGCCCTCCCTGAAAACCTGGCTGCTTACCCCCCTCTCTACACTCCATTTGACTTGTGCAGCTCTCTCATGCCCGAATGAGAAAATAAGAAGGGAAGAGCAGACAGTGAAGGCAACACAGCAAGAATGCCTGGAATGGAAGCAGCAGCGCAGCCGGCTATGAAGTTGCACAGACTGTACGTCAAAAGAAAAAAAAAAAAAAAAAAGAGAATTTTGTTTACGTACCGTAAATTCTTTTTTCTTTAATCATCAATGGGAGACCCAGACAATGGGGGTTTAGGGCACTGCCCTCCGGAGGTCACACTAGGTACTACAAGTTTGTAGACACCGCCCCTCCGCTTATAAACCCCTACCGCAGGGAACAGCCTCAGTTTGGTCTACAAGCTGCGAGGAGGAAAATAAACCACACCCGAAACATCGGGAAGAACGCCGTGCACAAACGGTTCAACAACCCGGCAAACACTGTCTCAACAGAGAACAGGGCCAATGCAAAACATGCAAAGGAACAACTGGGTGGGTGCTGGGTCTCCCATTGATGATTAAAGAAAAAAGAATTTACGGTACGTAAACAAAATTCTCTTTTTTCTGGTCATCATAATGGGAGACCCAGACAATGGGGATGTCCTAAAGCAATACCCCAGGGCGGGAAGAGTTCCTCAACAAGACGGATAACATGGTTCCCTTTTAAAGGTGGGCAACCGCCGCCTGGAGAACCCGCCTGCCCAAATTTGCATCCGCAGAGGCATGGGCATGCACCATATAGTGCTTAGAGAAAGTGTGTAGGCTGGACCACGTGGCCGCCTGACACACCTGTAGAGCAGATGCTCTATGTCGCAAGGCCCATGAGGCACCTACGGCTCTGGTAGAGTGAGCCTTCAATCCCACCGGGAGAGGCAAACCAGAAGACCGGTAAGCCTCTTGAATGGAAGCCTTAATCCACCTGGCTAAGGTTGACTTTGAAGCCGCGGACCCCTTACAGCGACCTGTCGTAAGAACAAACAAAGAATCCGAACTCCTAAAGGAGGCGGTTCTGGACACATAAATGCGTATAGCTCTCACGAGATCCAGAGTATGGAGGTCGCGCTCAACCTGATGAACGGGAGCGGGGCAAAATGATGGGAGAACAATCTCCTGGTTCAGGTGAAACGTTGAAACCACCTTTGGCAAGAATTCCGGCCGTGGACGTAACACCACCTTATCTTGGTGAACCACCAGAAAGGGAGACTTGCACGATAGTGCAGCCAATTCTGAGACCCTCCTCAGAGATGTAATCGCCACCAGAAAGGTCACTTTCTGGGATAGACGAGAAAGGGAAACCTCCCTCAGAGGCTCAAATGGCGGTTTTTGCAATGCCGCCAGGACCATGTTAAGGTCCCACGGATCCAGAGGTCTTTTGTAGGGTGGAACCATCCGCGACACCCCCTGCAGAAATTGACGGACCTTCGGGAGAAGCGCCAATCGTCTGTCAAACAGCACAGAAAGTGCGGAGACCTGACCCTTTAAGGAGCCAAGGGATAATCCCAACTCCAAACCCGACTGTAGGAATGCCAACAATGTCGGGATGGACAAGGGCCACGGGGACCGGCCCCCAGAGGCACACCAGGTAAAAAAGATTTTCCACGTCCTGTGGTACATTTTCCTGGAAACCGGCTTTCTAGCTCGATTCATAGTGGCAACCACTGTAGGAGAGAAGCCCCTGGATGTCAGCAGCCAGGCCTCAAGAGCCATGCAGTCAATCTGAGGGCCTTGGAATTGAGGTGGAAGAATGGGCCTTGCGCGAGAAGATCTGCGCGTTCTGGAAGAGCCCACCCGTGTCCGCCTGACAGTTGCCACAGGTCCGGATACCAGGACCTCCTGGGCCAGTCTGGAGCCACTAGAATGGCTACCCTGCATTCCGACCTGATTTTCCACAGCACCCTGGGAATCAGAGCCAGAGGAGGGAACACATATGGTAGATTGAATCTGGACCAAGTCAAGATCAGGGCGTCCGCTCCCAACGACTGGGGGTCCCATGACCTCGCCATGTATTGCGGAACCTGATGATTCAGCCGTGAGGCCATCAGATCCACGTCCGGAGTGCCCCATCTGCTGCAGATGTCCCGAAAGACGTCTGGATGAAGGGCCCACTCTCCGGCGTCCATCCCCTGCCTGCTCAGATAGTCGGCCTCCCAGTTTTCGACCCCTGGGATGTGAACTGCGGAGATCAGGCAGTTGTTGTCCTCCGCCCAGGATAGGATGCGGTGGACTGCGGCCAGAGCCTCTGCACTCCTGGTTCCTCCTTGATGATTTATATAAGCGACGGCCGTCGCATTGTCGGACTGAACCCGAATGGGATGTCCTGAGAGGAATCTCTGAAAAGCCAGGAGTGCTAGATAGATCGCCTTGATCTCCAGTACATTGATCTGCAATGCCGACTCCGACAGAGTCCAGAGGCCTTGGGCCCTGTGGTGTAAGAACACCGCACCCCAGCCCTTCAGACTGGCGTCGGTGGTCACCACTAACCAAGACGGTTTTATGAAGGACCGGCCCCGCGACAAGTGATGTGGTTGAAGCCACCACTGCAGCGAATCTCGGGTCGGTTGTGACAGTGTCACCAGCCGATTCAGCGAGATCGTCCTCTTGTCCCACCTGCGTAGGATCTCCAGCTGGAGAGGACGGAGGCGAAATTGTGCAAACGGCACCGCCTCTATCGCCGCCACCATGCGACCCACCAGCTTCATCAACCCACGAAGGGATGATTGTGGTGACAGGAGCACTGCTTGTACTCCCGATCGGATCGCCACCTGTTTGGATTGTGGCAGAGATACCAGGGCTGAGGACGTGTTGAAGTCCATGCCCAAATAAGTCAAGGACTGGGTCGGAACCAAGGTTGACTTCTGAACATTGAGGAGCCAACCGAATTGTTCCAGAGACCGCATGGTCACATCCAGGCTCGCTTGACAGAGGTGTTCTGATGGCGCCCTGACCAGCAGGTCGTCCAAATAGGGAATGACGGCATGGCCCTGCACGTGCAGGAGAGCCATCATAGAGGCCATCACTTTTGTGAACACCCGCGGTGCCGAGGCCAAGCCGAACGGCAGAGCCACAAATTGGAAGTGTTCCTCCCCCACTGCAAATCTCAACCATCGCTGGTGAGCCGGTGCAATGGGCACGTGAAGGTAAGCGTCTCTGATATCTATGGACGCTAAGAAGTCCCCCTGTGACACAGCCGCGATCACTGAGCGCAGTGATTCCATACGGAACTTCCGAACCAGCACGTGGCGGTTGAACAACTTCAGGTCCAGAACCGGGCGGAAGGATCCGTCCTTCTTTGGGACGATAAAGAGGTTGGAGTAAAAACCCCTGAACCTCTCTGCCGTGGGCACTGGGACCACCACTCCGTCCCTGCGGAGACCTTCCAACACCAGATAAAAGGCGTGAGCCTTGTCTGGCGATGGGACCGACCGATGGAATCGGTGTAAAGGTTGTGATGTCAGCTCTATCCTGTAACCTCTCGAGACCACGTCTCGAACCCACTGATCTTGAACGTGAAGAAGCCACTGGTCTTGAAAGCGAGACAAGCGGCCCCCCACCTGTGGGGAGGCAGGAAGGGAGAGCGAGTCATGTAGAGGCGGGTTTGGGGGTGGCAGCTGCTGCCCCCGCCGGCTTCTTGGGACGACTCTTGGTGCGCCACTGCGAAGCAGGCTTGCCCCCTCGGTCCGCACGAGCGGACGATGCTGATGACTGTAAGCTGGAGCGAAAGGACCACTGCTTAGGGTTCCTTTTCACCGTATATCGTGGCTTAGGCTTATTCTGCGGTATCTTAGACTCAGCAGAATCCTTTATCAGCCTGTCCAGTTCAGTGCCAAACAGCCTGTCACCAGCAAATGGAAGATTCTGCAAAATCTTCTTAGATGTGGCATCTGAGTCCCAAAGACGCAGCCACAACAACCTACGAATCGCAATAGCATTGGCCGAGGCCACAGCTGAGCGATTGGCAGCTTCCAGAGACGCCGTCCTGGCGTAGTCAGCATAAGCTCTTGCCCTCTCGGTAAGTGCCTTGACCTCTGGACTGGACCTTGCCAGTTCCGCGATACCATCCAAGCAGACAGTAATTGCTTGTAAGGTCCAAACCGCGGCAAAATTGGGGGCAAAGGACGACCCCACAGCCTCATAGGAAGACTTGGCGAGTTGCTCGACCTGTCTATCAGTCGCATCCTTCAACGAGGAGCTATCAGAGGCAGAAAATAGGGAGCGTGCAGCAATCCTGGTCATGGAAGCATCCACCTTTGGGGACTGCGACCATTCCTGAAGCACCTCCTGGGGGAAGGGAAAGCGAGTGTCCTTCGGTTTTCGGACATAACGCCGCCCAGGATGTAACCTGGGTGCCCTAACCACCCTTCCAAAGTTGGTGTGGTCCAAGAAGGAGCCACTTGGTCTAGCCTCAGGCCGCAGCCATTGATAGACCTCCTTCGGGTGTACAGCCACCTCCTCAGGGGATGTCACGAGACGTAAGGACTCGTTAATAGAGGACACCAGATCCTCCACCCCATCTGGAGGTTCAGACACAGACGTTGACCCGAAAGTTGAACCCCCATCATCTTCCTCACCATCAGAGGAACGCTCCTCCTCAGAGAGAGTCTGGAGCTCGGGTGAAGCCTCACGACGAGCCCGCTTAAGGGGTCTCACAGCAGAAGAGGGAGACACCCGGGGGTAACTGGAAGGAGTAGCTGGGCTATCCAGTCTCCTATTAAGTGCCTCCAGGGATTGCGACATGGAGGACAGCTGAGACAACAGAGATTCATTGATCCTGTTCTGAGTCTCCCATGGCCCTGAGATCACCTGAACCTCGGGGTATAGCACCGGGGTTGCTGACCCAGCAGTTGCAGCCCGGGCCTCTGGGCGTCCGCAGTTATTGCAGGACCCCTCCACCAGTGTTCCATTGCACGTAGCACATGTAACGGTGGTCTCGGCCGCCTTAGCAGCACGCTTCCCAGCTGAGGACATGGCCACAGTAGGGGTAGATAAGCCCAATTGCAGACAATAAAACCGGGGATCCCGGTGGCTTACCAACCGCTATAAAGCGGTATGAGGGAGCGGTGTGTGTGTGTGACCTCCGCGCCGTCTTCCGGTCTCCCCTCTGGAGTGCAGACGCACGCTGCATACAGTTCCCAGCCGGGAAGTGAGGGTAAAGATGGCCGCCGACAGTGAAACTGTGGGCGGCGCCGAAGACACGCGGGAAACACACACACACGCCCCGCGGTGACGTCACCGCACGGGCTGCGTCCCATCCTCCAAGCATCCTTCTCATGAGGGAGCTGGAGCCCGCAGCGCGGGAAACAGTGTAAAAAACATTATACACAGACTGCAAATACATGTCACACATCCGCAGCCTACGGCCTCAGCCCCTGTGACACACAGGGCGGTCAGCCAGGGTGACCCCAGCACAGGGTACACCCGCAGAACCGCGGGCCCGAGGGCAACGCGCGGTCTGAGTGTCATGAAACACATAAAGTGCCAGACACTACCCCCAGGCACACAGGAGACACAGAGTGCCTCAGTGCCGGTCCGGTCTGTAAGCACCATTTAGGGAGGCCTCGGACGGGGGTGCAGCACCAGTCTGGAGTGTAAGCACCATTTAGGGAGGCCTCAGACTGGGCCGCTCAGCCCAGTCCGGAGTGTAAGCACCATTTAGGGAGGCCTCGGACTGGGCTGGCTCCAGTCCGGTCTGTAAGCACCATTTAGGGAGGCCTCGGACGGAGCGGAGCTGTGCAAGGCTCCCATCTCCCACTCACCAGAGCCCCCCAGAGAGGGATGGAGAGGAGCGTAACAGCGTACCGGGAAAACACCAGGTGTCCAGGCACTAGGCCCTCCGGTACCTCCACCAGCGTGTGCCACTAAGGGTGAGCGGGGAGGCTGTCACCGGTCCCGACTGGGACCTTATTACCTTGTCTTCAGACGCCATCACGAAAGTAGTGAGAATGCAGTGAAGTGCAAGCAAAGCGTGATCCTCCGAGCACACTAAGGTTAAAACTGAGGCTGTTCCCTGCGGTAGGGGTTTATAAGCGGAGGGGGCGGTGTCTACAAACTTGTAGTACCTAGTGTGACCTCCGGAGGGCAGTGCCCTAAACCCCCATTGTCTGGGTCTCCCATTATGATGACCAGAAAAGTCCAATTTAAGAAGTTGCTTCCGTTTATGTCATAATAGTATAATCTTTAACCAACACGGTAATAAACCTAAAATCAGGTGTAGTCTAGTCCAATTAATTTTTGTGTGACATGGATGCAAACAAGGGGTTAAAAGTTAGTTCCATTCCCTTAAGGGGAATCTTTTAGTCTAGCGGGTCAGGAAAAAAAAAATTCCCCCCCTCACCCCTATTTTTCATGTATGTAACGCGGAGAATATACCATATTTTTCGGATTATATAAGGGTGAAGACAAAGCTGCGGGCCCGTAGCTGCGGTATGTCCGGTGTGCCATATTCAATGTGCCTGCATACATTGGACTCTAGAGGTCGAGTCACAGCTTGCCGGACTTCAAAAAAAAAACGGCAGCTGATTCCAATCTGCGCATGCGCTGCCTCCGGGACCATTTCCTTGACGTCTGGCAAGCTGCAACTCGACCTCTAGTGTCCAATGTATGTTGACACATAGAAAATGGCTGCCGCCACCGCACGCCGGACACCCCCAAAGCTGCAGGCCCCCACCCTCCGTGGACCCTGCAAACAGGCAGCTTCGTCACCTCCACTCCACCACCTCCATCCCCCCCTTCTCGGTAATCCAAGGGGAGGTTAAAGGATGAAGGGGGCCACAAACCAGGAAAGGGAGGGGGGGCTGGGGTGTGGAATCATATACACACACACACAACAGGATGGAGGGGGAGTGGAGATCATATAATCCAAGATGGAGGATCAAGGGGATCATATACACCAGGATGGGGGGACCCATGTACCAGGAAGGGGGTGGGAAGAGGAGAATCATACACACAGCGGGGGGGGGGGGGAAATCATATACACCAGGATGCGGGAGAAGGAGAATCATATACACCAGGATTGGAAGGGGGGGGGGGGTGTAGGGAAGATCATATACACCAGGATGGGGAAAAAGGTTATAGCAGCTTGTAGGGAGTGATGTCCGGTGTGAGCAGCGCACAGTGGAGCGCTCCCTCGGCCTAGCGTGCGTTTACGCTTTCTTAGCTTTTGGAATAACTTGCTCAATAGATGGTCGTTTATTGGGCCTAATTTTAGTTAACAGTCCTTAGTACAGTGTCCATTAGTGATTCACCTCACACTAATCAGAGATCTATTAGGTAAATCTACAGGTATAGAGCAGAAAATGTTCTGAGGGATCCTCACATCACAGCCATGGAAACTGCCTCACAGCCCACAGCAACCAATCACAGCTCAGCTTTCACTTTACCTCAGCAGCCTCGATGCTGCTCTCTTGGTGCTATAGGAAATCTAGGCTGAATGTCGAGGCAAAAGTTATTCATGAATTTTAGAAGTTTAAAAAATTTCTGGAAACGGATAACAAATGGTGGAGAGATTATAAAGCGAGGCCATATTGATCTAAACTAATATTTTGAGGCAACCAACACACAAACATGAACAGGAGTCACAGTTTGAAGCAAAAAAAACCCCTAAAACTTCGAAAAAAAATCTCGAGTTGCCCATTTCGAGAGAATCAGGTTAACGAATTCTGAACTTTTTTAGCGTTTTTGACAAATCACTCGTAATAGGTTTCAGAGCAAAGGTCCAAATGAGCGAGTTGAGCGATTTATTATTGTTATACAGTGTTGGCCAAAAGTATTGACACCCCTGCAATTCTGTCAGATTGCAATCATTTTCAGGAAGAAACTGAGTATTATCACAAATTCTTTGGTATTATTATCTCCATTTAATTTGTCTTCAATGAAAAAAAACACAAAAAGAATTGTCCTAAAGCCAAATTGGATCTAATTCCACACCAAACATAAAAAAGGGGGTGGACAAAAGTATTGACACTGTTAGAAAAATCATGTGATGCTTCTCTAATTTGTGTAATTAACAGCACCTGTAACTTACCTGTGGCACCTAAGAGGTGTTGGCAATAACTAAATCACACTTGCAGCCAGTTGACATGGATTAAAAGTTGACTCAACCTCTGTCCTGTGTCCTTGTGTGTACCACATTGAGCATGGAGAAAAGAAAGAAGACCAAAGAACTGTCTGAGGACTTGAGAAACCAAGTTGTGAGGAAGCATGAGCAATCTCAAGGCTACAAGTCCATCTCCAAATACCTGAATGTCCCTGTGTCTACCGTGTGCAGTGTCATCAAGAAGTTTAAAGCCCATGGCACTGTGGCTAATCTCCCTAGATGTGGACGGAAAAGAAAAATTGACGATAGATTTCAACGCAAGATTGTGCGGATGTTGGATAAAGAACCTCGACTAACATCCAAACAAGTTAAAGCTGCCCTGCAGTCCGAGAGTACAACAGTGTCAACCCGTACTATCCGTCGGCGTCTGAATGAAAAGGGACTGTATGGTAGGAGACCCAGGAAGACCCCACTTCTTACCCTGAGACATAAAAAAGTCAGGCTGGAGGTTGCCAAAACTTACCTGAGAAAGCCTAAAACATTTTGGAAGAATGTTCTCTCTTTTTGGGCAAAGGCATCAACAGAGTTTACAGGAGAAAAAAAGAGGCATTCAAAGAAAAGAACACGGTGCCTACAGTCAAACATGGCGGAGGTTCCCTGATGTTTTGGGGTTGCTTTGCTGCCTCTGGCACTGGACTGCTTGACCGTGTTCATGGCATTATGAAGTCTGAAGACTACCAACAAATTTTGCAGCATAATGTAGGGCCCAGTGTGAGAAAGCTGGGTCTCCCTCAGAGGTCATGGGTCTTCCAGCAGGACAATGACCCAAAACACACTTCAAAAAGCACTAGAAAATGGTTTGAGAGAAAGCACTGGAGACTTCTAAGGTGGCAGCAATGAGTCCAGACCTGAATCCCATAGAACACCTGTGGAAAGATCTAAAAATGGCAGTTTGGAGAAGGCACCCTTCAAATATCAGGGACCTGGATCAGTTTGCCAAAAAAGAATGGTCTAAAATTCCAGCAGAGCATTGTAAGAAACTCATTGATGGTTACCGGAAGAAGTTGATCGCTGTTATTTAGGCTAAAGGTTGTGCAACCAAGTATTAGGCTGAGGGTGCCAATACTTTTGTCCGGCCCATTCTTTGAGTTTTGTGTGAACTGATCAATGTTTTGCTTTATTCTCTTTTGTGTTTTTCCATTGAAGACAAATTAAATGAAGATAATAATACCAAAGAATTTGTGATTGCAATCACTTGACACAATCTACTTTTAACCACACTGACTAATATTTTCAAATGTTTTGCAATTAGAGTAGACACCAAATCAAGGAAGATGTACAGAAAAAAGTCCTGCTGAACCACCTGAACCCAAACTTCCATAGGTCCCCTATCTCTAATCGTGAGTGAACGTGTCTCGGTGTCATCAGTACAAATTCTTGAAACCCCTTTTCTCAAATCTGCGGCCACGATAACTCCAGAATCAGGTGGTTGTGGAGGTGGATCTGGTTGCCACGCTCCTGGTCTTTAAGTAACCTTCCCTTTCCTCAAGTAGATGCCATTGATAGTTAGACTCTACTTGGCTTCTGAGCTGTGAGCACACAAAATCTGCAGTGCTGATGTCTCTCCAGTAGTTTCCTTGCCTTGGGGGTAGCGGTGATTCCTCATCTGTGAATGGAGGTAGGGCCTCTCAGCTTAGGGCTTTTCAGTAGCTTAGAAAGGTGGCGACTTGGACCTCCTCACCTTCAGAGGTACCTCCGAGAGCAGGGCGAGACAAGGACCCTCAGTACAACAGTCAGATTAGCTCCCCCTGTATCCCTTCGCATACCTCACCATCTGGTTTCCCGATTCCCTCACCCTTTAAGCGTGACATTGGTCAATTGAGTCAGGCTTGTGCGCAGATTGCCTGTATACAAGTGCCCATCTCCTGTTCCAAAATCAAGTCAAAATCATTTTTTTTTTTTATCTCCATGATTTTGACAGGTCTCAAATTGTGCCAAAAATCGACTCAATTTTCAGTATGATCGCATTTATTTTAATTTTCACTTTTGTTTTCCTTCTGCCTAATTCTGCTACCGGAGATTGCAATAATCATATTGACTAACAATCCCTTTGTTTTTATTTTTTCATTCAGGCAAGTACAACAGCTGGATTGTGGCCGTCATTCACTGATATTTTCTTTTAATTCTTGATTTAAAGTGAACCTGTCACCCCCCGGGCCTATTACAGAAAAAGTGCCACCTTCAGCAGCAATTTGTGAAGGTGGCTCTTATCCTCCTACCACCCCGGGACACTTATATAAGGACTTTACAACAAATTACTTTAGGTCTGGGAGGTATGCTACCTTCGCTGGTCCTGAATGCCTCATTGGTCTTACTCCTTCTCCCCTTTCCTCCGAGCTCCTCCTTCTCCCTTCCTTGAGAGCGGCGTCGGCGCCTGCGCAGATCCCTCAGCTCTCGGGTATGCTCTGTGAGCTCTGCCCGAAAGCGGAGATCACATGGTATAACGCATTCACCAGGTCCGGCCCTGTGTTTGTCTTATGCTGTATACAAACTTCAGGGCTGGCAATGTGGTAAGGAGGGTACAGGTCAGCCATGCTGTTTGCGCAGGCGCCAGATTCCCAGCCCCTCAATCTGAGTATCCCTCCTGGACCCAAAGTAATTTGTTATAAAGTCATTATTTTGGTGTCTGAGGGGGTAGGTGAATTATAGCCACCTTCACGAAATGCAGCACAGGCTCTGATGAAGGTGGCATTTTTAGTTTAATAGGCCCTGGGGAGGGGAAAGGGGGGGGTGACAGGTTCCCTTTAAAAGGGAACCAACCACCTCAGATCACCCTAATACACAGTTAGTACATGTCCCTGCACCCCAAGGACACCTTTCCAGCACTGTTTTTGTGTAAAATCTTGCATTAGTATAACCGATATAAAGACTTTATAAACTTACTAGCCTGGTGACTTCTGGGCGTATCCCTTCTTCCGTTATACTTCAGGGCTGTGCATTCATTGCATGGCTGCGCTCCCCCTCCCTCTGTGCAGAGGAGATAACGATCACACCCATCAGGGCAGGGCAGCAGGCACGGAGGGAGGGGGAGCACAGACATGCAATGCACAGCCCTGAAGTATAACAGAAGGAGGGATACGCCCAGAAGTCACCAGGCTAGTAACTTTATAAAGTCTTTATATCGGTTATACTAATGCAAGATTTTACACAAAAACAGTGCTGGAAAGGTATCCTTAGGGTGCAGGGACATGTACTAACTGTGTATTAGGGTGATCTGAGGTGGTTGGTTCCCTTTAATATTCCTTTTGCGCTCGAAACAAGTTGCTGGATCTACGAATTTTTGTCTTCATTATCACACAATAAATATGGAGAATGTGTTAAGAAGCTAGATAGATTTTCCTTTGCTACTGTTTCGTTTTCCTTGCCCACCGCCACTGCATTCTTACAGGACTTATACATTTTCCACAATACATTTACACTTTTGAGGTATGCTTACAAATTTTTATAAGAAATTGTATCCCAAAAATCCTTAAAATTTTTCCCCCCAAAATGTGCAAAAATTGCATAAAAATCAAGTGTCTAGACTAGAAGACCAGAAAGATGTGGAGATGCAACACTACACCAGCACTACAGTCCCTTCATTCTCAAGGTCGGTGGGGTTCAAGATCTTTGACACCCACCCATCATAAACTGACGCGCTGTGACTTTACTACATAGTAAAACACTGGAAGAAATAATAAAAATGAGGGAATTTTCAAGTGTTGCACTATTCTGGCGGTCAATAACGGGATCAGTGATGTTCCGAGCAGTTGATGTACGTACCGTGCCACTTTCCCTTATACACAGTCCCAAAGGAACCAGATCCTATCCGCTGTCCCACAGTGATCTGCCCGTCTGGGATTTCCCAGTCATCACTGGAGTCTCTGCGCCCGAGGGGTTTCTGGAAGAGAGATGGATCCCGGTCAGAGAAGCCGCCAGTGGCCACATCAGGGCCACTTGGTATTAAGCCGACTTACCACCCGACTCCGGTCTTCTGTGGAGGAAGAGGACGATTTGCGCTCTCTCTGCTGACCGGGGGATTTCTGAAGTGCTTTGACATTTGTTAGGGATCCGGGCAGGGAGGCCGGGGGGGTGGCCGATAAACCTGGGGTCGTGCCTGTCACCACAGAAGAAAAATACATTAGAAAGACAGAAGGGTTCAACAAAAGGAAAAAAGGGCCAAATAGGGCTCACAATGGGGTGGAGGGGCCTAAACCTGAAAGTGAGTGATGATCAGACATAACTGACCCTGGGGGCTTCCAACCAGGAGATCCCCAAAAGGTTCAGCGTCAGTCTTGTATCAGGAGTGACCGCCCTGAGGCTTTTCCCTTTCCTTTATCATTAGTATAGGTCATCAATTTGTGAATCTAATTTAAGATATATCCTAATTTGTTTGTTTCACGGTCTAAAAAAAAAAAAAACCCAACCTAAAATATTAAAGTGGAGTTATGGCCTAATGCCATTTGTATTAAAGCGATACAAAATTCTGCATGAAGGTGTGTCCTTCATTTTATTTTTTAGATGTGGAACTTACATACATTAAGCAGGGGCGGGGTCTGAATAAATGTTTAAGCTGGGGCGTAGTTTAGTTTATGGTTGGGGGTGTTTTTTTTTTTTAACCAGAGGTATGGTTACATACACTTGTACCAGTGTGCTCTAAATAAATTCAATCAGGAGGTGTGTCCTTAATTTTTAGATGTGGAATGTAGATAAATTAAGCAGGGGTGTAGCCTAGTTAACTGTTTTAAGCAGGGGTGTGGTTATTTTGTTGGGTGTGGTCTTTTTTTAAAGCAGAGGAATGGCCTAAACATATTTGTATTGTTTAAATTTGTGCAGAAAGGTGCGTCCTTAATTTTCTTAAGATGATGTGGAGCTTACTAACATTAAGCAGAGAGGTGTGTGGTCTAATTGTTTAAGCGGGGTTGTACATTACTTAAGGTTAGGGTAAGGGTTATTTAAGCAGAGGAATGGCCTAAATAAATTTGTATTGGAGTAATATACAAATTCTTTTGGGAGGTGAGTACTTCATTTTTTAGATGTGAAACTTGTATACATTAAGCAGGGATGTGGTCTAATTAAAAAAACATGCCCCCGCTTAAACCATGTAAGTGTTTGGGTGGGGTCTATTTTTTTTTCCTTTTTAAGAAATGACCTAAATAGACATGTATTGGCATGATCTACATAAATTCTTCAGGAAGGTGGGTCCTTCATTTTTTTTTTTTTTTTTTTTTTTTTTAAGAGGACGTAGAATTAATATACATTAAGCAGGGGTGTGGTTTAATTAGATGTTTAAGCGGAGGCGTGGTCAATAGTTTTTTTTCCTTTAAGCAGAGGAATGTTCAAAATAGACATCAGTGTGATTTACATAAATGTTTCTGGTATAAGTCCTTAATTTTTTTTTTGGGCCCAGAAAGGGGCGTGATCTAAGTAATTTTTTTTAAGCAGGGGAGTGGTTCAATTTATTTTTACACAGAGGTGTAGTCTAAAAACACTTCCGACAGTGTAGTCTGATTTAGGGTCACGTTACATGGAATTGGTCTTCTTTTTGAGAGGTCAAGAGCAAATAGTTTTTTTCAATTAGGGGTAGGGTTCAAACCCATACCGTTTGCAGTGATTTAATCATGTTCAGCACTCAGGCTTTAGTTCATGGGCGTCTGTTTTTTGTTTGGTTGTTACATTGGCTCTACTGCAGGATCAGGTTGGCATTACTTATGCAAAGGGGTGGAGACAATGTTCATATTTTTTTTAAAGGACAATGGGGTAAGTTCTGTCCTGAGGAAGGGCGCCTCAATATGGGCACAACAGCTGACGCGTTTCAGGTGAGGCTGGCTACACTAGAGTCCAATCTATCACACAACATCTCAGCATGCACAACAGACAGACAGACAGACAGACGGTGGTGATGTGCAACTTGAAAAAAGTTAGTGACAGAAATAAAGTGAAAATGCATTCTAGTTAAAAGAATAGTGAAGTGCCAGCATCGAGCTCCTCATGCGGGTTGGACGGCCAGACTGGGCGCTATTCATACACATAGGACAAGACTAAAAAACACAAACTACATCTACAGGGAGAAAAAGAACATCCAGCACCGCCCGCGTTCTGCACGTGTGCGAGGTGTGGAGGAATAATCAGTGCTAAATCAGGAGGGATTTTAGCTAATTTTAAGAAATAGTTGAAAAAAAAAAATAAAAAAAAATATATATAAAACAAAAAACAAATATAAAAAATAGCCCAACTACCTCTGCAAACGGGGTCGGACTCAAAATCAAAGACTATTTCACTGGGGAGAGAATGGAGGAGTGGGCTGGGGTTCCGAGAGTGGTATTTCCGATGGCAGCGGGTCGGCTGGACCTGGGGGGCTGCGGGAGAAACACAGGCATAAAGGAAAAAAAAAAAAAAGCGGAGAATGGTGGGGAGGGGGGATAAAGAGAGCAGAAAAGGGGATTAAAATGTAGTAGCGGAAAGGGGGTGGGGAGAAAAATAGTTTAGAGTTGGGAGGGCAGAATTAACAAGACATAAATTAGCAAAATATACAGACATTAATATTCACAGTTTAAATTCGGGGCAATTATAAGCGTAGAGGAAGGGGGGGGGGTTAGAGGGACTTAAAGGGCATGTCCACCTCTGCAACCATGAGAGGTTATAAATTACTTCACGCCATCCCAAAAGAAAAAACAATGCATTCCTATGGTCACACAATATAAGGAAACAGGAAAAATAAAAAATAAATCAACTTCAAAATCCGACTACACAGGGTTTGTTTGTAGTCTGTTACCATGGAAACAATTCACATATAAACAAATGTATTATTTACTGCAGTGAAGCAAATAGAGGTTGCAGAACTTTACACACACTTTACTAAGCATTCGACTTCAGCTGTTTCTTTTGTTTTACACATGCCCACCATACAGTTCCCAGGTTTCCCAGACTCCCGAACAAGTATTGAAATCACTGATCCTTGACACGACACTTACCGGACTATAAAGATGCACTTTTTAAACAAGTAAACCTCTTGCTTAAAAGTGTGAGTGTGTCTTACAGTCCAAAGAGAGCTTCCTGTGATTGAGGAGAACGCAGACACAATGTCATTCCCGATGACAGAAAGGCCATCTCTCCTGCTGTTGCCAAGACCTGAACGGAGGATGCATGAGCTGAGGGATCTTCCACCTAATTTAAGGATCTTTCAGGTCAAGTAATCAGGTGGATTGTCCTTCAGCTGTTCAGAATGTGCAGCCTCCGTTCAGGTCCTGATCAAGAACTGCAAGCTGTGGTAATTTACAGTGTTTGTATGTGCGCGCGTGCATGTGGCACAGACGAGCGCGCGTGCATGTGGCACAGACGAGCGCGCGTGCATGTGGCACAGACGAGCGCGCGTGCATGTGGCACAGACGAGCGCGCGTGCATGTGGCACAGACGAGCGCGCGTGCATGTGGCACAGACGAGCGCGCGTGCATGTGGCACAGACGAGCGCGCGTGGCAAAGCAGAGTGTGTGTTACACGCACTGCAGAGACTAAGAATAGATGTATTATTTCTCTAGTACATTAGAATTAGTGATAATGACCCCACCACCAGATAAGGGTTTTATTAATAAGAAAAATGTTTTTACTATTTTCTGCTCTATAAACCTGGGGTGCGTCTTGTAGTCCAAAAACACGGTGAATTAAATAAAAGGGGAAAGGAGAACAAAAATAAAATAAAAAATTAAAAAGAAGGAGAGAGGGAAAAAAACAACATAAAAAATAAATAAATAGTCATCCTTACCTTACTGATCCTTTGCCGCTTCAGTTCGAATAGTTCTCAGTTCCCCGCCAGTTTCTGTACTTCTGAGTGACAGATCACCGATTGGCTGTGGCTGTCACATGACTACATGCACTTGCAATTTCTGTACTCTCCGGCAGATGATCATGTGCTATTCCGACAGTGATTGGTTGAGCCATTAATCACATGACTGGTGGACCCTGATCAGATGCTGGAGAGTCCAGAGAGCAGCGGGAGGCTGGGCAGGCTGGGCACTGGGGATGTGCTCTATCTTGTACATACACTTACAGTCACCAGTTTTTCTGGCAACAGAAGAAACAGCTGATGGGAATTTATAACAGTCGGATGACTCCATTACTTCTAATTTTAAAGGGGAGATTTAAGCATTAATGTTACTCTGCGCTGGGGCATGGGGTATAAATGAACTTAAAAAAGCAAAAATGGATTAAAGGGGATTAAAAATGGAATACAAAAGATTAAAAAAAAAAAAAAAAAAAAAAGGGTCATTCTACGCTATAGGCCACTATGTAAGGTACATACTAAAGGTGGGGACGGCGGAGGTCTGGGTATCTAGATACATGATAAATCCTCTGATGAGCACCAGACTATGAGGACACAGACAGAAGAAGACGATCATAATCAACAGTGGATGGAGAATATGGAGGTGGATTCATGGGGCTCATACAGATTGAGGTATCATTATAGAAGGACCCTTCACCCCCTTTCAACACGACTGGTTTGTTTCTTTTAAATTTTGAGTGGCCCCTCTGCTCCTCATGGAAAAGCATAGAATTTGGGAGACCCTCAGGGGCGTGTCCTGCACTGCTGGCCAATGACTGCAGAGGACGGGACATGCCCTTGTTGCTGAGGGACGCTGTACTGGTTTTTAATTATTCATACAATTACAGAAAGAACAATATAATGGACAGGCAAATTAAAAAAAAAGGGCAGATTAATATATGTGTATATGTATCTATATTTATTTTATTTAAAATCTACAGAAAAAAAAAAAAAATCTACAAAATAAAGAATGTAAGAAAATGTTTTATACTTTTTTGTAGATTTTAAAAGAAATTTTTTTTTGTTTTGTAAATCTACAAAAAAATTATGTTTTTGTAGATTTTTTTTACACTTTTTTGGAGGTTAAAGGGAACCTGTGACCTCATTCTACCCCCCTCTGCTATCGCTACCTGTCCCTGCACCTTCCTAGCTGATCACTAACCATCCCTGTCTCACCTAAAAGGGCCCTATAAAAATTAAGTAAAAGACTTATATCCTTACACGTAGTCTGGGTCCATAGTCTGCGGTGGGCGCGTTCCGGGGCTCCATTCCTCCTCCTCCTCCTTGCTTGCAGCACGCCCCGATGGGAGTCCTTGTTTTTTCTTCTGTTCATGCCTCCATTTGAAAATTCCCGCCTCCTCTGGTAGTAGGATGCTCCGGCCCTACCGTCATTTCCGGCCCAGTGCATTGTGGGGGCTGATCACGTGGTACGGGCCAACTTCGATAGGCGCACGCGCCGGAGACCGGCCGCACACGTGATCAGCCCCCACAATGCATCGGGCCGGATAGGACGTTCGGCAGAAGCATCGTACTACCAGAGGAGGCGGGAATTTTCAAATGGAGGCATGAACAGCAAAAACAACGATGACACCCACCGGGACATGCTGCAAGCAAGGAGGAGGAATGGAGCCCCGGAGCCCGCCCACCGCAGACTATGGACCCAGACTACATGGGGCTATATAATCTTTCTTAACCTTTATAGGGCCCTTTTAGGCGAGATAGGGATGGTTAGGTATCAGCTAGGAAGGTGCAGGGACAGCTAGTGACAGCAGAGGGGGGTAGAATGACCTGACAGGTTCCCTTTAAAATTTTATATATAAATATATACAATTCATTATAAAGAATAAAACCTGCAAACAGTTTTTCCTATAACGTTTAGTAGATTTAAAAAAAAAATATATATATATAATTATGTTTTTAAGGAAATGTGAGAAACAACTTCTTGTTTTTATAATTTTGTAGATCTAAAAAAATAAAAAAAAAATGTATACAAGTTTTTTTTACCATTTTTTTGTAGATTTAAAATATATCTATCTTTCAATAGGGGATTCAGGGGAGCGGAAGGGTCCTTCAATGGCTGACAGTACGAACATGTACAGAGTCACTTACCTCCCTCGCTGCGCTGAAGGCTCTGGTCCAGGATTAATTCCTGAATAAGGAGAAAAAAGGAATATGACAAGGATTCCAGATCCTTCTAGATTAGTTCCCAGACAAATTAGTCATGAATTTAAATAAAAAAGTGCTGGGAATATAGGGGGAAGGGGGTCATCTTTCACTCTGGAGGACCTGCCCAGACCTTAATTATGCAGATGATGATGGTGCTAATGGGCAATGTGTAATACTTCACATCTCCTGTGGGGGTGCTGCAGAGAAATTGGCTAGGCTTTGCTATATATAGTAGTGGATTCCAGAGCTACATTATTAATTCTAGGTTTCGGACCACTCACATCAATATTAACAGGCTCAATGGTGTTAATGTGAACATTAGGAGCGGAGGACGATCGGTCTCGCTGGCCAAACTGGTTTCTGTGGTCTTCATCGGCGGGTCGGAACGGCTGGGGAATAGGAATGGACTTGGACGGAGAACTACTGGGCAGACTGGGAGGCCTAGAAGAAGAAAAAAAAAAAAAAAGACAAAATATACAGTGGACGGTGATCACAGAGGGGCGCCGTAGACTCCAGATGTTATACCATGCCGGTCCATCGACTCTCCAGCCCTTGCGAGGAGCATCAAGACCCCTGTTCAAACATTCGGGGACACCCAAAGCAATCGGACATTTCTGTATTTTTTGGGGAAAGCCCCTTGTCCATGTCCTAGGAACACTGGTAAATCTTACCCGCTGATATCTGGAGGGGGTGAGGGTGAGCAGGATTCAACGGCTGGGGCGACCTCCTCGAAAGGACCTTCATCCTGAGATATCGGGTGGTGTTCAAAGAACTTCGAGACAAACAGCAAACTGCGAGATTAAAAATAAATAAAGAAATAACACAGACTCCGGATTCTGGTGTTCTGCATCTGCCGTATAGGACTCTGCAGAGCTTTTTCAAAATGTCTCCATCTACAAAGTCAAACAACCCATCCAGAAGGCAGACATCGATTATTTCCAATCCTGCCTTCCTGACTGCAGTATACACAGTGCTCAGAAAGCCAAGTGTATACAGGTCAACAGCTGCAATGCGGCGGAGGGCAAGTATTCAATCTTAATTATTTTTAACACATTTGGATTACTTTAATTTGAGTCTCGCAGTGTGTACGAAGTCCAAAAGAGCTGCGGCGGGGACAGCTCCGTTACCCGTCGACATCGGAGATTCCGTGATATGATTGCGGGATCTCTGTGCATTACCTGATAGCTTCCGGGGTCACTTCAGGACTCTGGGCTATCAGGGATCACTTCCTGTGAGTAGATGGCAAGTGCTGCCAACCACACACAGTGATCATTTTTGACAGGTTCCGATGTGCTGCAGCTCAAGACATGGCACAAGAAATCGGCCACTGCAGCACTGTAGCACTTTAAAAGGGGCTGTGTAAAATAAATTAAAAAAAGAGAAAAAAGTTTTTAAAAATATGAAGACAAAAAAAATAATAATTTAAATCAACCCCCTTTTGGCCCATTCAAAATAAAAGTATTAAAAATCTGTTTGTTTGTTTTGTGCACTCACCGTAAATCCTTTTCTCTTGGCCTCTAATTGGGGGACACAGGACCGTGGGTGTTATGCTGCTGTCCACTAGGAGGCGACACTAAGCAAGATCTGAAAAAGATGAACAGTGGCTCCTCCTCTGCAGTATACACCCCCGGAGCAGGCTCTGCCTCACCAGTTTTTGCTTAGTGTCGTTAGGAGGCACTTTTAATTTTTTAATAATTTTTTTCATGACGAGGATCCAAGTGGAGGGTTCCCGGAACCTGGGACCCCTGGCATACTCCTTCCTCGGCTTCACACAGTTGGGGAGCTGGGTCGAGGATGAGATTCTCCACAACAGATGCCATACTCCTTCCACGGCTCCCCACAGTTGGGGACTTGGGTAGACGTTGAGTCCTACAAGGGCCGCCCGCCCCTACCTCTTCAGACCTCAAAATCAAGACTCTGGGTCACAGGATCAAGGCCATCTCCCCAATTCTCCCTGCATGGGAACCTGGGTTGAGGCACCACATACAGGTACCGCCAGCGTCTGTTCGGTGCACCTGGCACATAGGTGCGCCCCTATCTGGACTCCACAGCCTATGGCACGCCTTTTCCACCGTACTGGGGGCTCAGTCCACTATGGATCCAGCCCCACAGTTCTATTTGCGGATCTGGTCCAGTCCCGGACTTCTGCTCCAGCCCCTCTCCAATTTCGGGGCCCGCAGGTCAAGTGGAGGCACCGGCTACAGGCCTAGCGCCGAGGGAACGCCTCTCTCCGCCCATACGCCAGCCCTCCGGATGAGATCGTGGATCCCGGACAGCATCACAGAGGGGGCGGAACACTACCTTTCAGTGCCTCTCGCATATCACGAGTTTTCATGCGCAATCTTTTTCAAACTGCTCCACCCCCTCCTCTTCACTCCGGCGACGCCATTAGCACAACTTGAAGTGCAAATATCGGATACCTCTAGCAGGGGAGGACACCTCACTGGAGGACACAGGATTGCTGGGCTGTGGTTGGGGCAGATAAAAGGTGGTAAGAAGCCAGCAAGACCCATAGTCTCTGCTGCAGCTCTCTATTCTTCCTCTGCATATATATATATATATATACACAGGAGCAAGGGCAGCATTACCATCATGTCGGGCCCAAGAAACAATAGGGCTACCAGAGCCTTTAACTGTTACTATGCCACTTGTACGGCCTGCAGGGCCCCTCTGCCTAGTGGATGTACTACCCTAGATTGTTCTCCTACCACGGTGCCAGAATCCCCCATAGATACTGGGTTTGTCAGTGCACCAAAGGCTGCGCCAGAATGGGCAGTTATCATGCCTCAATCTATGTCACAATCCATAGAGAAATTGTCCTCTACTTTACTCCAGGCTTTGCAGAATCGTTCCTAACCCTGCACCACTGCCCCCCTCAGGACAACAGCAAAGAGCATGAACAGACTACCTCTGAGACTTTGACGTCTACGTCTATTCCCGGACGGAAAAGGGTCCAAAGGACACCACCTCCAGCGTCCTCCCGCAGTTCTCGAGCATCCCCCAACACTGGAAACTGACCGTGATACCCTTGGATCTGAAGATTTTTATGATCCAGACTCAGACCCCGACTTAAACGCATCTCTAGAACTAGATTCGCCAGACACTGTGGCTATGGTCAAAGACTTAATCACATCTATCAGTCAGGTGTTAGATGTATCTGACCCCCTTGCGATGTACTGGATCATAAGGTCTCTTTTTTAAAAGAGTGAAACATGCGCACAAATATTTTGCGGATCATCCTGAATTTTGGGAGATCCTCCAAAAACACCGCTCCCATCCGGACAAAAGGTTTGGTAATCGCAAGGCACTAGAAACCAGTTACCCCTTTTTACCGGCAGTGATCCAAGACTGGGCTGATCCACGACAAGTGGACCCCCCGGTGCCTCGATTAGCTGTGAAGACAACTTTCTCTACCTGATAGTTCTTCCATTAAAGGTGCAACGGACAATCAGGTAGAACAGATGGCTCGATCGATATTTGAAGCATCAGGGCTCATCATTATCCCCCTCTTTCTCTTCGGTATGGGCAGCTAAGGCTTTCATGACTTGGGCTGGTAATTTACATACTGCCCTGCGTAACAGACGCTGATCCAGTACTATGGGATCTGGCAGCACAAATCTCTGTGACCGGGCACGATCTACTTCACGCCGCCCTAGATGGAGCTAATTGCGCAGCAGTGCCAGTTTCTTTTTCAGATCTTGCTTAGAGTCGCCTCCTAGTGGACAGCACCATAACACCCACGGTCCTGTGTCCCCCAATGAGGCGAAGGAGAAAATACACATATTGAGTATCGCCACGCTCAGAAACGCCCGATCTAGCAAGATTTAAAATCTATTAGTCAGAGCTGTAAACTGCATAACGGAAAAAAGGTCCAAAAGCTAAAATTACGTTATTTTGGTCGCCGCAACATTTAAATAAAATGCAATAACAGGTGATCAAAACATTATATCTACCCAAAAATTAGGTCATTAGAAATGTTAGCTCAAGATGCAAAATGTAATCCATCACAGCCCCAGATCCCGAAAAATGAGAACGATATGGGCGCGGAACATGGCGCAAAAAATAGTAAAATAAAGGATTGCATCTGAAAGTTCAACTCGTCCCACAAAAAATTACAAGCTGTCATAAGGATATATTAACAGAAAAATAAAAAAAGTTATGGCTCTTGGAAAAAAGGGGAAAACGAAAATGTTAAATGAAAAATCACCGGGTTGTGAAGGGGTTAACATGGGAAAATGGTAAAAAATAAAAAAAAAATTATTTTTTAGCAGTTTTTCAACTTCTCATAAAGCAGCTCAAAATTCTGGGCAGTGATATGGAGAGTCTGCTGCATGTCACCACTAGAGGGAGCTCCCTAATGAGCGGTTATAGGGTTTAATCAGTATGCAGAGCTCCATCTAGAGGATGCCGCAGTAAGACAGTAACTATTTACCGCCATAGCTATATAGGGGATGGGAATAAGAAAGAAAGTAATCAGCACAGAATTTAAGATCTAAAGTGTTTGCTTCCGTTGTTCCATTCCGCCTCCTCCTCGGGACGACTTACTCGAGTCGGTCGTAGTTGACGCACATGAGTGGCACCTCCGTGCTGCATCGCTGGTGGAACTTGTAGCCGCACGTCTGACAGCGGAAACCCTGGAACAGAAGCTTCCGGCAAAAGTCACAGAACGCCAGGGTGAAGAAGGTTTTCCGTACCTGAAAACACAGAGGAAGAGTCATCACAAATTAAAACCGTAGCCATAACAGTGGAAAAAAAACAATACTAGACAGACATAGCGGATGGGTAAAAGGACACCTCAGCTGCTGCAGAAGCTCCTCCTCAAGAGCAAAGGAGAGAGTCATACGACATGCCACCATCCTAGTCTGAATGAAGGACTCTGAAGGCTTGCATTAGGATGTTCTGCAGCAGCTGAGGTATGAGATAAGCAGCAGTCGAGTGTGGCCACTGATCTCCAGTCCTGACTTTCATACAGACACATCAGTGGAGAATCTCCACCACCCGGCACTGTACATAGTCCATCTCCTTCCATGGTACCTACAAAGTTGTGTGTGGTGAGGGGCACGTTCTCCAGGACCTCCACATGCAGCTCCTCCCCGGTCAGCCAGCTGATGTCCGTGTCCCAGCCAATCGGCTTCTTCTCTCTGTTGGGATAAAGTTACATGTAGTGACGATTGTGTCTTCTGGAGACCCTGGGATGTTCCCCAAATTTTATACAACATATAATATAAAAAATAATTAATATGTAATAATTATTATACATTATGTAACAAATTATATTTTTTTGTAGAATCATGTAAAACAAGAGAATCACATAAGAGGAATTTTCTCTCAAAATTTAGATAAATTAAAGAAACAAGAAAAAAAAATATACAAAAAAGGAAATGTAAAAATAATCCAAATAACATTTTATGTAAAAGTAAAAGAATTAAAATATCTAAAAAAAAAAAAAAAAAAAAAAAAAAAAAATATATATACTCTACTAACACATTAAAATCTACTAAAAAAAAAAAGTTAAAGAATAGAGAAAAAAAATGTGATAATCTACAAATATAATTTAAAAAAAAAAAAAAAAAAAAAAAAAAAAAAAAAAAAGATTTAAAAAATTACGCAAATACATCTAAAAAAAAATGAAGTTAAAAAAATAGAAAATCTACAAACAAAAAACGTCAAGTGAAACAAAAGCAAGAAAAAAAATCAGGTGTAATATATATATAAAAAAAAAAAAAAAAATGATGTAACATTAATATATACAAAGAAAAGAGGAAAAAAAAATAGCAAAGCTACAAAAAAAATAATTAATTTTGTTAGATGTTTTTTACATAATTTACTTGTTAAGAAAATTAAATCTACAAACAAAAAAAGTAAAAAAATGAGGTATAATTTAAAAAATGTACTAAATTAAAAAGGAAAAAATAAATAAAATAAAATTATATAAAAGAGGAAAAACAAATAAAAATAAAAAAAACTGATAAAAAAATATTAAAAAGGTTATACAAAAAAAATGACATTAGGTGAAAAATAAAAAAAAATAAAAAAGTACAATAAAAAAAAATTGAAACTCCTTAAAAAAAGGTAAAGAAAGTTAAATCTATATACAGATTTTTTGGGGTTTTAATTTATATTTATGTTTGTAGAATTAATTTTCTTTACTTTTTTTAGATTTATTTACGTAATTTTGTAATATTTATTTTTGTAGTTTTTCTCCTCTTACCATTTTTTTTTGTAGAATTTAATTTGTTACATAATTTTTTGTTTTTAAATTACACCTGATTTTTTTTTTTCAATTTGCCTGAGTTAAATTAACAAATTAAATTCTACAAAAAAATTGGTAAAAGAGGGAAAAAAAAATAGAAAATCTGCAAAAATAAATGAGAAAATGACAGGATAAAAGAAAAAAAAAAAGAAAAAATTAAGAAATTATGTAAAAAAAATTAAATCTACAAACAAAAACGTAAAATTGTAACAAAAGCAAAAAAAAAAAAAAAAAGAAGAGGTGTAATTAAAAATATGTACCAAAGTAAAAATCAATAAATTAAGCAAATATAGGGGAAAAAAAATTGTAAAAAAAAAAAAAAAAAAGCTACAAAAGAGAATGAAATAAGGTAAAACAACAAACATCTAAGGCTACTTTCACACTACGATTTTTTAAAATCCGATGCTGTCCGATATAAATCGGACAGCATCGGATTCTTCTGATGCCTGGAATCGGATGCCAAATAGGCATCCGATTCCGACATTTTATCTGATGCCTGCCCTCACCTCCCTCCTGTCAGCTGTCATCAGCTGCCTCTCCCCCGATGCTCCAATATGGTCCCCGGTCCTCCCCTCTTCTCCCGCGGTCCTCCACTGCGCTCCCTCTCTTGTCCTCCTCCTCCCCCCTCCCCCTCCTCCTCCTCCTCCCCCCTCCCCCTCCTCCTCTCCCCTTGTCCTCTCCTCCTCCCCTCTCCCCTTGTCCTCTCCTCCTCCCCTCTCCCCTTGTCCTCTCCTCCTCCCCTCTCCCCTTGTCCTCTCCTCCTCCCCTCTCCCCTTGTCCTCTCCTCCTCCCCTCTCCCCTTGTCCTCTCCTCCTCCCCTCTCCCCTTGTCCTCTCCCCTTGTCCTCTCCTCCTGTCCTCTCCTCCTGTCCTCTCCTCCTGTCCTCTCCTCCTCCCCTTGTCTCCTCCCCTGTCCTCTCCTCCTCCCTTGTCCTCTCCTCCTCCCCTTGTCCTCTCCTCCTCCCCTTGTCCTCCTCCGTCCTTCCTCCCCTTGTCCTCTCCTCCTGTCCTCTCCTCCTCCCCTTGTCCTCTCCTCCTTGTCCCTCCTGTCCTCTCCCCTTGTCCTCTCCCCTTGTCCTCTCCTCCTTGTCCTCTCCCCTTGTCCCTCCCTTTCCCTCCCTTGTCCTCTCCCCTTGTCCTCTCTCCCCTTGTCCTCTCCCCTTGTCCTCTCCCCTTGTCCTCTCCCCTTGTCCTCTCCCCTTGTCCTCTCCCCTTGTCCTCTCCCCTTGTCCTCTCCCCTTGTCCTCTCCCTTGTCCTCTCCCTTGTCCTCTCCCCTTGTCCTCTCCCCTTGTCCTCTCCCCTTGTCCTCTCCCCTTGTCCTCTCCCCTTGTCCTCTCCCTTCCTCTCCCCTTTTCCTCTCCCCTTGTCCTCTCCCCTTGTCCTCTCCCTGTCCTCCCTTGTCCTCTCCCCTTGTCCTCTCCCCTTGTCCTCTCCCTTGTCCTCTCCCCTTGTCCTCTCCCCTTGTCCTCTCCCCTTGTCCTCTCCCTGCCCTCCTTGTCCCCTCCCTTTCCCCTTGTCCTCTCCCCTTGTCCTCCTTCCCTTGTCCTCCCCTTTTCCTCTCCCCTTGTCCTCTCCCCTTGTTCCCTTGTCTCTCCCTCTTGTCCTCCCCTCTTGTCCTCCCCTGTCCACGACTCCTGCACGGTCCCGCGCGTCTCCCGGTGTTTTGCTGTTCTGTCTTCTGTGCTGCCAGGACCTCTCGTGATGTCACAATCACATGACTGCCGGCTATTGGTTACTGGCAGTCATGTGATTGTGACATCACGGCAGGTCTTGTCAGCACAGACGGCAAGATACCTGGAGACACCGGAGACGTCGGGGGGCCTCGTGGACAGGTGAGCATAGATTTTTTTTTTTTAATTAACCCATTCCTCGAACCCTGCTCCATAGGGCCTCATGTCAAATTGATCGGGTCAGATCGGATGTGCACTAAATGCCATCCGATTTGGTCCGATCCGAGTTTGTCCGATTTTATTTTCGGTGCTAAAATTGGAGCAGGCTCCGATTTTAGCACCGATAATAAAATTGGACAGAATCAAATCGGACCAAATCGGATGGCATTTAGTGCACATCCGATTCGGTCCGATGCCCATTGGGATGCATGGGGCCCAAAATCAGTCCGATGCTGTCCGATTTTTATCGGACAGCATCGGAACTGATAAAATCGTAGTGTGAAACCAGCCTAAAACAAACTGCGCAAGAAAGAAAAAAAAAAAATTGAAATTTAAGAAAAAAAAAAAGAAAACAAAACAAATAATGAAGAAAAATGTATCTGCATCACTAGCTTCTAATTCGGTCAGTGAATGGTTACACATGGTCGCTCCTCACCCGTCCTGCACCCTGTACACCGCACAGCATTCCGGGATCAGACCTCGCATCATCAGCGCTTTCTTCAGGCTGTCCCGCACGGTCACTCCACATCGGGCCGGTACCTGAAAGGACAAAGATCCTGACTGTGCCAGAAACAATGATAAACTTGGGTCGTCGGCCTGGTTGGGCAGCTCCGACCAATCAGCTGTAAACCGCTCCATACGCCGTGTAGTGGCCGTTCCCTGGTACTGCAGCCCGGATCACATTCGCTTTAATAGAATGGAGGTGCAATACCACACACAGCCTGAGTACACAAGGGTGGCGCTGTGTTTTCCTCTATAACAAACATCTTCTGAGGTGATAGAATATGGAAACAAGCATTTTTTTGCAATTAGGTTTCATTAAAAGGAACCTGTCAGGTCATTTTACTCCTGTATTGTGGGGGCTGATCACATGTTCGGCCCGGGTCCGGCGCATGTGCACCGCACATATTGAATCCAAGCTGTACACAACATAATTCCCGAGAATGCACCAGGCCGGATATGATGTGTACAGCTCGGCTTCAATATGTGCACTGCACATGCCCCGGAGCCGAACACGTGGTCAGCCCCCACAATGCACCAGGCCGGATAGGACCAAAGGAGGCAGGAATTACAAAAGAGGAGGATGAGCACAAGGAACGAGGAGGCCCAGCGTGGCGTGCTGAATGCCAGCTAGGAGGGGAGAATGGAGCCCGGAGCACGCCTTTCCAGTGTCCACATGGAGACTGTATAAGTTTATAACTCATTTTTCTTAAACATTATAGGACATCTTAAGATCAGCCAGGGATGGTTAGGGATCAGCTACAAAGGTGCAGAGACAGGCAGTGATAGGTTACAGGGTAGAAAGACTCAACAGGTTCCCTTTAAAAATCTTAGTGCACGTTGCAGAAAGAGGTAAATAAGAATCTGTCAGTCAGCTCGTTCTAATAGTACTGTTGTCTCTTTGCTGATATAAGGCCACATCAAAGTTCAGCTCATCTATGAGGTCATAAATTAAATTCCTTGAAGGAGGTCACAGACACACTCCCCTCTAGGGATTTAAATCCTGTAAGTGGTTGAGCACCATGGATGGAGATGGGCGCTTGCTCTGGAGGACACTTACCACCGTGCGCTGCTTGTTAGGTAGGAAGACTCGGACGATCGGCTTCTGGGGAGACTTGGGGTTAATCCGGGAGAGGTCGGAGGGATTCTGTAGGACGGAGAGGGATGAAGGCGCTAAAGACAGGGAGGAGGGGACGGAGGAGAGAGTCATTTCTGAGGACAGGGAAGAGGAGTCCGTGCCGTTCCCCATTGACTCCAGCAGCTGCTGCTCCCTCTGCTGAGGGCGTCCAGTTTGCTTGTGTATTCTTCATAAGCCTGAGAGGGGAAGAAAAGGGAGAATTCAATATCTAATCTGATGTAATCTGTGTAATACCTCCTTTGCCCTGTGGAGGTGCTGCAGGGAAACAGAACACTCACTGCCAGGTGATCACATCGATCACAGCTGCTTATTATCAGGGGACTCTTCTACCAAACAGGGACAAAAAAAAGCTCAGTAAAATGTCTTTAAAACAACAATTATTCTCTGTTATCAGACATGTAGGTTGCCCTCTCCCCAGTGCTGAGGACCTTCCATACAGACAGGTCCATAGTGATCAGTGGACTTGGTGGGTGGTGAGCGGAGGATGGTAAACAAGCGGCGGCCCGGGGAGGTCGCAGGGGTGAAGGATGAGGCACAAATGTTTGGGACTCTGAACAGTTCATAACAAATTTCAGCCTCGGTTTATACAAAGTGAGAGATAAATCCTGGATCTGTGACAGCTCCGAGGAGCAGCGGGGCTTTCACTTAACCCTCTGAGACCCACTAAAAATATATATTTTTTTTTATCCATTTTATTACCCATTTTTGGCTTTTTTGGAATCTACACTGGTGATTAAAGTTAGAGAACAAAGTCTGATCACTTGATCTTTTCAGACAGGATGTAATTACATTGATGAACATTTGGTGGTTTTTGTGTACGGGGGGCATCAGCCACTAGAACAGGGGCTCCAAAATAACCAAATCTAATCAACTTAAAACCTTTATTTTACACAAGATGTGATGATCATAATCAGAGAACAGCAATGACTGTAGACAGAGAAAGATTAACACTAAATGTTGTGAAGGTGACAACAGTCACCAATGAGTAGGAGGTATGCAGCCTTTGTTGTGTACAGCCCTTTACTGTGTCCAGGCCTTTGCTGTGAATGACTTCAGCACTTCTGCGGCCACAGGACATCACTAGTCTCTCACACTGCACTGGGGGATTTTGCTCCACTCTTCTCCCAGTCTCTCACACTGCACTGGGGGATTTTGCTCCACTCGTCTCCCAGTCTCTCACACTGCACTGGGGGGGATTTTGCTCCACTCGTCTCCCAGTCTCTCACACTGCACTGGGGGGATTTTGCTCCACTCGTCTCCCAGTCTCTCACACTGCACTGGGGGGGATTTTGCTCCACTCGTCTCCCAGTCTCTCACACTGCACTGGGGGGATTTTGCTCCACTCGTCTCCCAGTCTCTCACACTGCACTGGGGGGATTTTGCTCCACTCGTTTCCCAGTCTCTAACACTGCACTGGGGGGATTTTGCTCCACTCTTCTCCCAGTCTCTCACACTGCACTGGGGGGATTTTGCTCCACTCTTTTCCCAGTCTCTTCCACAGTTCTGTGACTGCTGTGGGTTACTTGGCCATAACTTTGTCACAAAGGATTTTCCAGACGTTTTCTATTGGGTTTAGATCAGGAATCTGAGCGGCCATTTCATGGTTTCAATGTTTTCTATTCGAAGGAACTGCTTTACCCATTTTGCTGTGTGACAGGGGACATTGTCCTGCATGAAAATTGCTGGTGATACTTCTGAACATAAGTAAGGAACCACATTTTGTTGTAGAAGGTTCTGATACACACTTGCATTTACTCTGCCATGTAGCCGTATGAGACATCCGATTTCTGCAGCAGAAAACATTCCCCTAACCATGACCCTTCCTCCACCACCTCTCACTGACTTCTTTACATACTTTAGGTTCAGTCTTTCCCCAGTTTGTCGATAAACAAAATGTTTCCCGTCAGACCCAAATAAATTAAACATGCTTTACTCACTAAAATAAACTATTAACCACTTCTCTTCTGTCCACACAACATGCTCCTCACCAAAAGGTGAGTCTAGCCTTTTGATTCTTTCTGCTAATGGGAGGTTTGGTCACTGTAGAGTGGGCTTTCAGTCCAAATGCTCTTAAAAATTGTGACACTGGATGATGAGACAGATCCTTACCCAGTTCAGTGCTGAACTGGCGAGCTATTCCAGCTGCAGTGTTGAAATTATTACCCATGGAGATTCTCCACATTATCCTGTCCTCTCTTCTCTTGCATTTGCCTTTCGAGGGCGACTGGCCTTCTTGCAGGACTTGAAAGAGTTTGTGATGTTGTAAAGATGCAATATTCTACAAATCACAGACTGAACAGGGTGACCCCTCTCACCTTCATCAGGACAACCTGCTGCCGGAGGGTTTCAGTCACCATTGTTGCAAAGTGAGTGCAAACTAGAAAGTTAGGCTGCCAGTTACATAGGGATTGTCAGATAATTAAGGAAATTCGCACCAGGTGCCAGATTAACACCAATAATTTGCAGGTATCTGAGTGTTCTCCAATTGTAATGTGTCTTTTTCATTTATCTCATTTACATTTTTATTCTGAGCTTTAGAATAAATTCAATTTATGAAAACAGCTTAAAAATACTGATATTTTACTCGTGTTAGGATATTTTTACATAGGACAACACAATGACATGGAAATTACATGTTCCCTAATTTTGATCACCAGTGTACACACACAAAATACTATTTAGTATTTAGAAGTGATTTTAAGTTATTTTTATTAAAAAAAAAAAAATGTTTTCCTATGCAAACAACTCACGTTTCTACACGACGCCTGATACATTTTGTTTCATATCCACAAATTGAACAATTTAAAGTGCAAAAGGAATTGGTTTTGGGATTTTTTTCTTGTTTGCACAATTAGTAAAATTATTTTGTCCTTTAAACCAATCAAGTGAAGCTATTTGATACCTTTGTTACATTTCTGTTGTATCCGATCCCCACAGCACACGATCAGGGATTATAGTACAGACTTTAAAGGGTGATCGCTGTTTTAATTTGTATTTCATAAATAAATAGTACAGATGAAACTAAGCAACTGTATAATATCAGAGAATTCGGCTTCTTTCTTCTCCTGGACTGAACTTTCATTCTCAATATACTCAATTCCTGGGTGATTACAGATTGTTACAGTTCTGAGATGAGAGTTCATGTCGAGGAGATTCTATGCAGAAAGAACGGAAAAAGAGTAGCTCTGATTCTAGCTCCTCCCTGCCCCCCCAAGCCAGCTCCTCCGCCATCCTCCCTGCCCCCCCCAAGCCAGCTCCTCCGCCATCCTCCCTGCCCCCCCCCAAGCCAGCTCCTCCGCAATCCTCCCTGCCCCCCCCAAGCCAGCTCCTCCGCCATCCTCCCTGCCCCCCCCAAGCCAGCTCCTCCGCCATCCTCCCTGCCCCCCCCCAAGCCAGCTCCTCCGCCATCCTCCCTGCCCCCCCCCAAGCCAGCTCCTCCGCCATCCTCCCTGCCCCCCCCAAGCCAGCTCCTCCGCCATCCTCCCTGCCCCCCCCCCCCAAGCCAGCTCCTCCGCCATCCTCCCTGCCCCCCCCCCCCAAGCCAGCTCCTCCGCCATCCTCCCTGCCCCCCCAAGCCAGCTCCTCCGCCATACTCCCTGCCCCCCCCCCCCCAAGTCAGCTCCTCCGCCATCCTCCCTGCCCCCCCCAAGCCAGCTCCTCCGCCATCCTCCCTGCCCCCCCCCCCCCAAGTCAGCTCCTCCGCCATCCTCCCTGCCCCCCCCAAGCTAGCTCCTCCGCCATCCTCCCTGCCCCCCCCAAGCTAGCTCCTCCGCCATCCTCCCTGCCCCCCAAGCCCCTCCTCCTCCCCCCTGCCGCCAAGCCCCACCTCCTCCCCCCTGCCCCCAAGCCCCTCCTCCTCCCCCCTGCCCCTTCTCTTGAAATGAAAGATCCGTATTGGAGGAGAAAGTAGCAGATTTCTCAGATATCATTTATTATATTTATTACTTATTGCCATCTGTAATGATGATTCATGAAAAACAATGAAAACAACGGTCACACTTTTAGGACTTTGCACTTATCTGCTTGGAGCAGGTAGACTACAATCTATTGCTTTATGTTATCAGCCACTTCCTCCCACTATTGGGGTCCCTCAGGATTCAGTCCTCGGACCTCTTCTCTTTACACAGCCCCGATCGGACAAACCATCAGCAGATTTGGCTTTCAGTACCATCTTTATGCTGATGACACAACTATACACTTCAGCCCCTGACCTTACTCCTGCTGTATTACAGAACACCAATGACTGTCTAACCGCAGTCTCCAATATCATGTCCGCTCTCTATCTGAAACTAAACCTTTCCAAAACTGAACTTCTTCTGCTCCCGCCCTCCACTAACCTCCCTAAATCCGACATCTCTCTCAGTGTGCGGCACCACGATAACGCCTAGTCAGCAGGCTCCCTGTCTGGGTGTTATGTTTGACACCGATTTCTCCTTCACCTATATACAATCTCTCGTCCGTTCTTGTTGCTTACACCTGAAGAACAACTCTAGAGTCTGCACCTTTCTTAGGCTGCCTTCACATTTGCAGACCCCTTCGCAGCGTTCTGCGGAGGGGATCCGCAATGTGAGCGCAGCACCGCAAGCCCCCATCTTTATAATGGGAGCGCAGGGTGCTGCGCTTGACAGCGCATGACCGTGCGCACCCATCCACTCCCATATGTGATCTGTGCGCAGGCGAACGCGACATGTTGCATTTCTGCTGCGGACGAGACTGTGATTTGTACGCAGGCGTCCGCCTGCGCACAGATCACATATGGGAGTGAATGGGTGCGCACGGTCATGCGCAGTCAAGCGCAGCACCGTGCGCTCCCATTATAAAGATAGGGGCTTGCGGTGCCGCGCTCACATTGCGGATCCCCTCCGCGAAACGCTGCAGAGGGGAACGCAGATGTGAAGGTAGCCTTACCATGGAAACAACTAAAACCCTCACCGTGGCCCTGATTCACTCCCACCTTGACTATTGTAATTCTCTTTTAATTAGTCTCCCACGCACTAGTCTCTCCCCTTTTCCTGTCCATCCTTAATGCAGCAGCCAGGATCACCTATCTAGCTAACCGCTACTCGGATGCCTCCACTTTGTGCCAGTTACTGCACTGGCTTCCTATACACTATATGATCCACTCTGTGCCAGTCATTGCACTGGCTGCCCGTACACTACAGGATCCAATTCAAACTGCTTGTTCTCACCCACAAAGCTCTTTACAATGCAGCACCCCCCCCCCCTTCCCCTCCCTCATCTCCCATCACCCCATCCGTTCTCTATGTTCTACAAATGACCTTCGACTAACATCTGCATTAATCCGATCTTCCCACTCCCGGCTCCAAGACTTCTCCAGAGCTGCACCAATTCTCTGGAATGCTCTACCCCCAAGAAATTAGAACTATCCACAACTTACACAGCTTCAGACAAACCCTAAAAACACATCTTTTTAAGGCGGCTTATCAAGCTCCCTAATAGAAGTCCTTTATACTGTATATAGCCCATTCCCTATCTCTCTGGACATAACTCTCCTTCAAACTCCACCAAACCCAAAACCTCTGCACAGATTGGCTGGTGACCATTCATGTAACCTTACTTCTATCCCCCTCTTCTTCAAGATGCCTGGACCATCAGTGTAATAAGCCCCTGTACTTTGTGTAACCCCCATCTCATTGTAGATTGTAAGCTCTTTTGAGCAGGGTCACCTTTTTATTTTTTTGCTTTAATTATTTTATTTTTTTACATTGTTTCTCTACTTTAATTACTGTATGGTATTTATATAATTGTTCTCTATTACCATCTGTATTTGAACCATTGAATTATAAAGCGCTGCAGAATATGTTAGCGCTATATAAAGATTATTATTATTGTCAGACTGTGAAATAAGGGATTCTGACTCCGCGCCATACTGTAGGGGGCAGTAATGGAGCGGAGTAGTGTTCGATCCTGTCCTGCAGCACTACAACTCCCAGAATGCTCCTGTAGTTTTATGAATGCTGCAGATTGTTGCTCTTGGGTTTAGTATTCACACCGATACCCATCAATTCAATAGGTGTTTTATAATAGACACCCCCTTAAATGTGTGCCCAGCTGTGCTATTCATGGGTCCTGGTGGGGAGGTGGCACTGGTTTCTACTTTCTCCTGTAGTGGCCACTACAGGGCATTTTTAGTATTACACGGCGGTCATTCAGAATAAGTCACCGCTTGTCAGTGATTCATCTATAGGGAAAAATCACCACAAAGGACAAGACCCTCCAAAATCGGAAACAAAACCACCACCCCGTTGGGAATACTAGAATATATATATATAAAAAAAAAAAGCTGAACTTACTTCCACGTAAATGGAGGGGGGGTTGTGCTCGCCTCCGAACTTGTCCAGGAGGGCTTCAATGTGCTCTTGAGTTAACTTAATCATCTGCTTGATATTCCAGATCTGAAAAAAAAGTAAAAGGAAAAAAAAAGGATTAATAAACCCCCAAAATAACAAAAATAAAAATATTTAGTGCTACCGCGAACCTCCAACATACAGCTCTAAACTGAGGAAACCTGGCAGCAAAACCTAAATCTCCTGCACACACAGTGACTGCACCACACCAGCATTGCAACATCAACATTTTTTAGGCTCCTTGGGGCTCCAGAGGTGTTGCCTTCTCTCAAGAACGGGGCCCTATCTTGTGTCGGGCGGCTTTAGACTCCGGAGTCTCCAATCTCACTTCTATAAGATGTTTTGAAAGTATCTTATCCATGTGCTCGGCTACTAATGAACATAAATGGAGAAAGACGCGCATGCGCAGTCGCCTCTCAACTCATGTTTCAAGACGGGGCCTCTGATTTTCAAGATGGATGTGGATCCCAGAGTGAATGCCATGAATTAAGGAAATACCCACATCTCTAAAATTATAACTCCTCTCACTGTTGAAAGGCAGCGCACGCGTAGCTCTCTCTCCTCTGACTTCTACAGAAGTATCAAAAATAGAGCCGAGCACCTACTCTAGTATTTTTGGAGCTCCTGTGAAAGTAATGGAGAGACTTGTGCCGTTGCAAGATTGTGCATGCACAACGGTCTGCATTTATTACTATGGGCGTTCCAAAAAGAGCCGCACATAAATAGAAAAGGGACCCACGCAGTCAACTCTCCACTGACACTGATTCACCACAATTGCAGAGATGGTCCTGTAAATGTGTCAAATGTTTGACATCCTGTTAAAGGGGCATCTTTTTGCGTCCCTATCACCATCGGGAGACTGCGCATGCGCAACATCTTCATTGATTCCTATGGGAGTTCTACAAAGAGCTGTGCACAATTATTCAGACATACACAAAAGGCAATGGAGAGAGCTGCGCATGCACAACCTCACAAGATGTGAAGTAGGGGCCTGTTTTCGAGATGGGAATAACTCCTTTAAAAAGTAGCCCCCGTCTTGAGAAATCTGCTCTTTACATAAAGGTTATTCCCATCTCGAAAAAGGGGGCCGCAGCTTACAGAGGAAAGAATGCACGTGCAGCTCTCTCCATTACCTTTTGTATATATACTAGAAATAGGCCCGATGCTATTGCATCGGGAGGGCAGTTTCTGTACCTGTGTCCCGTTGTACGCTCTCCTCCCCTGTGGGCTCTGTCTTACTTGTGCCTTTCTCTCCGCTCTGTGTGCTCTCAGCCCCTGTGTGCGCTGCCTCTCCCTACGACTCTGCCTCCCCTGTGCCTTTTGCCTCCCTCCACTGAGCCGCCATACACAGTGCTAACCACTGAGCCGCCATACACAGTGCTAACCACTGAGCCACCATACACAGTGCTAACCACTGAGCCACCATACACCACCGCCGACCAATCAGCGCTCTTGGCGTGTGATTTAAATAGGAACATGGTTTTTAAGGTTGAAGGAAGACTAAGTCCATCTAGTTCAACCCATAGCCTAACAAGTTGACCCAGAGGAAGGCAAAAAAAAACCATGTGGCAACACTAAGCTCCACATTGGGGGAAAAAATTCCTTCCTGACTCCAGGTACGGCAATCAGACTAGTTCCCTGGATCAACGCCCTATCCAAGAATCTAGTATGTATAACGTAATATTATAGTTTTCAAGAAAGGCATCCAGGCCCTTCTTAAATGTTAGTAGTGACTCACTCATTACAACATCATGTGGCAGAGAGTTCCATAGTCTCACTGCTCTTACAGTAAAGAATCCACGTCTGTGATTATGATTAAACCTTCTTTCCTCCAGACGTAGAGGATGCCCCCTTGTCCCAGTCTCAGGCCTAAGAGTAAAGAGATCATTAGAAAGGTCTCTGTACTGTCCCCTCATATATTTATACATTATTATAAGATCACCCCTAAGCCTTCGTTTTTCCAAGCTAAATAACCCCAAGTTTAATAACCTGTCTTGGTATTGCAGACCCCTTAGTCCTCTAATGACTTTTGTTGCTCTTCTCTGGACCCGCTCTAGTTCAGCTATGTCTTTCTTATACACCGGAGACCAGAATTGTACACAGTATTCTAAGTGTGGTCGCACTAGTGACTTGTATAGAGGTAAAATTTGTTCTCCTCATGAGCATCTATGCCTCTTTTAATGCATCCCATTATTTTATTTACCTTTGCAGCAGCTGCCTGACACTGGCCACTAAATGTGAGTTTGTCATCTACCCATACACCCAGGTCTTTTTCAGTGACAGTTTTGCCCGGTGTTTTACAATTAAGCACATAATTATACCTTTTGTTTCCTCTGCCCAAGTGCATGACTTTACATTTATCCCCATTAAAGCTCATTTGCCATTTAGCAGCCCAAGCTTCTAGTTTACATAAATCCTCCTGTAATATAAAATTGTCCTCATCTGTATTGATTACCCTGCAGAGTTTAGTGTCATCCGCAAATATTGAGATTCTACTCTGTATGCCCCCTACAAGGTCATTAATATATTAAATAGAAGCGGGCCCAACACTGACCCCTGTGGTACCCCACTGTTAACTGTGACCCATTCTGAGTGTGTTCCATTAATAACCACCCTTTGTTTCCTATCACTAAGCCAGTTCTTAACCCACTTACACATATTTTCCCCTATCCCCATTGCCCTCATTTTATGTATCAACCTTTTGTGTGGCACCGTATCAAAAGCTTTTGAAAAGTCCATATACACCACATCCACTGCATTTCCTTGGTCCAGTCCAGAGCTTACTCCTTCATAGAAGCTTATTAGATTAGTTTGACAGGAACGGTCCCTCGTAAAACCATGTTGATAATGGGTCAGGAGGTTATTTTTCTTCAGATACTCCAGTATAGCATCTCTTAGAAAACCCTCAAGGATTTTACCCACAGTAGAGGGTAAGCTTACTGGCCTATAATTTCCAAGTTCAGTTTTTGTCCCCTTTTTGAATATTGGCACCACATTTGCTATATGCCAGTCCTGTGGTACAGACCCTGTTATTATGGAATCTTTAAATATTAAAAATAATGGTCTATCTATGACAGTACTTAATTCCTGCAGCACTCTGGGGTGTATCCCATCCGGGCCCGGGGATTTGTCAATTTTAGTGATTTTTAAACGATGCCGTAATTCCTCTTGGGTTAAGCAGGTGACATTTAATTGAGAATTTTTGTTATCACTGATCATATTGTCTGTCATTGGATTTTCTTGTGTAAATACTGTTGAAAAAAAGTAATTTAGCATATTGGCTTTTTCCTCATCCTCATCCACCATTTCACCCAGACTCTTTTTAAAGGGGCCAACACCATCAATTTTTAGTTTCTTACTATTTATGTAGTTAAAAAATATTTTGGGATTCTTTTTACTTTTTCTGGCAATGAGTCTCTCTGTCTCAATCTTTGCTACCTTGATTTGCTTTTTACAAATGTTATTAAATTTTCTGTATTTACTTAATGCCTCATCACTACCTACTTGCTTTAATTCCCTAAATGCTTTCTTTTTGTCACATATTGCACCTCTTACCGCTTTATTTAGCCATAGTGGTTTCCTCCTATTTCTAGCATGCTTATTCCCATAGGGTATGTATTGTGCACAGGTCCTATTCAGGATGCTAATAAACATCTCCCATTTGTGTTGTGTACTTTTATGTCTCAGGACATCGTCCCAGTTTATTGCACTAAGATCATCTCTCAACCGTTGGAAATTTGCCTTCCTGAAGTTTAGTGTCCTTGTAGCCCCTCTACTACACGTCTTAGTAAAGGATACTTGAAAGCTTATTAAGTTATGATCACTATTACCCAAGTGACCTCCAACCCGTATATTTAATATGCGGTCCGGCCTGTTGGTTAATATTAGGTCCAGCAGTGCCCCCTTCTTGTTGGGTCCTGAACCAGTTGTGAAAGGTAATGGTCTCTCATAGTTTTCAAAAACTTATTACCTTTGCTGGAACTGCAGGTTTCTGATCCCCAATGTATTTCAGGGTAGTTGAAGTCCCCCACAATAATAACTTCTCCCTGAGTCGCTGCTTCATCTATTTGCTTTATGAGGATATTCTCCTCCACTTCCAATATTGTTGGGGACTTATAACAAACCCCTATCAGTAATTTATTATTTTTTCCCCCTCCCCTTATCTCCACCCACAGGGACTCTACATTTCCATTAGATTCACTTATATTATCACGCAGGATGGGTTTTAAGGATGATTTTACGTATAAACAGACACCTCCTCCTCGCCTATTTGTACGGTCATTTCTGAACAGACAATAGCCCTGTAAATTAACAGCCCAGTCAATAGTGCTTTGCTAATTGGTCAACGCCGTTGTGAGGAGGCTGTCAGTGAAGCGGCTCGTGCCTTGGTGGGAGATTTCAATCCCGCGCTGCACAGCCAATCAGCGGCGCGGGATTGAAATCACCTGCCAAGGCGCGAGCCGCTACGCTGATTGGTCGCCACTTACTGTGGCGACCAATCAGCGAAGCACGATTTAAATCACGCACCAAGAGCGCTGATTGGTCGCCGCAGCAAGTGGCGACCAATCAGCGCTGTAGGCGCGTGACGCGCTTTGGCGGGGGATTTGAATCCCGGCCGCCATATCAGAACTTGGGTGTTCCAATATGGCAATCGGGGCACTTCCGCTGTGAGCAGCCGGGAGATGAGCCGCTCATCTTGCGGCTGCGTCACCGCTGACCTCCGGGTGGCGGGTGATGAGCGGCTAGTGCCGCTGATCTCCGGACGGTAGCGATGAAGTCTGTGTCGCTCACTTTTGTCACTATCCCACAATGGTGCCGCGATGCATTGTGGGATAGCAACATAAGCGTCGGAAGTCTGACACATTATTTGTGATTATATATTAGAAGAGAAATTGTGTGCAGTTCTTTTTTGGAACTCATAGGAATAAATACAAACGGTTGCGCATAAGCAATCTCACGACAGTAAGATGAGGACCCCATTCTCAGGATGGAAATACCATTTTAATAGGATCTCAACCATTTATGGCACAGCGACAGGCCAAGCTCTGGGATCTGCCATGGGAAAGTTGACTGCACATGTACGGCTCGAAAGCACAATCGCAGATATTTTTTGGAACACCGAACGGCAATACCTTTTTCCCCTTTAATATGAAGCCCCGGATTGACAACTCTAGGACACTTGGATTATCCTTGATCTTTTTTTTCCATGGTGGATTGAAGGTTGGGATAAATAAAAACCGGAGCCAAAAAATAAAAAGACATCCCACTTTGTTTAGATCTGCAGGACTGAAAGCGATAAACACATTTGTTCTTGGATAGGTCCCACCTGGCAGAGGCCAGAAAATCAGCTTCTATGCCAGAGCTGATAATCCGGTACATCGCCGTTCATGGAGCACTGCCTGATCATCACAATCCGGCACAGACTTCTCTGATCCGATACTCATTGGTGAGATCGATGGGTGGAGGGGGCATCTCTGGGAAAAGGTAGCATGAAGAAAAACAGTACTGCCACCCAGAGGAGACAATGTGTTGCATTTAAAGCAGATGTCTTAACGATATCACTACATCAATTAGTGAGAAGTCTTCACCAATCACTAGAAAAAAAAGTCTTGAGATGAGTGAGGAGCAGTCGTGAAAGAGCTCTACCACCCCACTTCGCGCAAAGAGCGCTTGTGCCAAGTCATCTCCATCAGCTTCCTTTGTCCAAAAAAAACGGGGAGTGAAGCTGCGCATCCTCATCGAAAGCAATTGGAAAGTCAGGAGGATGGGTGGGGATTAGACCGGTAGTATTATTCAACTAATATTTTATTTTTCATTCAAAATTTGAAGGAAGCAACAAAGGAAGGAAGGAAGGAAGGAAGCGACAAAGGAAGAAAGAAAGGAAGCAACAAGGGAAGGAAGAAAGGAAGCAACAAGGGAAGGAAGGAAGGAAGCAACAAGGGAAGGAAGGAAGGAAGCAACAAGGGAAGGAAGGAAGGAAGCAACAAGGGAAGGAAGGAAGGAAGCAACAAGGGAAGGAAGGAAGGAAGCAACAAGGGAAGGAAGGAAGGAAGCAACAAGGGAAGGAAGGAAGGAAGCAACAAGGGAAGGAAGGAAGGAAGCAACAAGGGAAGGAAGGAAGGAAGCAACAAGGGAAGGAAGGAAGGAAGCAACAAGGGAAGGAAGGAAGGAAGCAACAAGGGAAGGAAGAAAGGAAGCAACAAGGGAAGGAAGAAAGGAAGCAACAAGGGAAGGAAGAAAGGAAGCAACAAGGGAAGGAAGAAAGGAAGCAACAAAGGAAGGAAGAAAGGAAGCAACAAAGGAAGGAAGGAAGCAACAAAGGAAGGAAGGAATGAACGAAATAAAAAGAATGGAGAGGACAGTAGAATTGTACAAAACGCCCATGTAAGTCCTCTGCACAGCTCCTTTATACGCAAAACACTGAAATTTTGAAAAATTACTTCATTTACTAAATTTTTGAAAAATCGCACAACGGATCTTACTTATCCAAAAATGTCATCGTAGACGATTATTACTCATCAATATTTAGGGCTGATCAGATGGGGGGGGGGGGGAAGGGGCGTTGTGATCATCTGATTGCTGTGATCTAACTCGATGCTTAGGATGAGGATGTGGAAAGTATTTACAGACAGTCGGCTCCGAGCTCGAGATCTTCCGATTCCTCCGGTCGTCCTCACGCTCTGGGGAGATAAACCAGATAGACCAGTTCAGTGTCGCAGGTTTCAGGCCCCGCAGCCTTCTGGGCGTCATTGGGATTGATAGTTTCTACTTGACACCTGCAAAGTCCTAGGAGCAGGTGTGAAGGAGAAGTGGCCTCTATAGACTTAGGCTGAATACTGACAGCATATATATATATAAAATGGCAACTCTGCCAATCACTAGAATGTGGGTCTCTACTTCCTCCATCTTTCATCTTCTCTGTTGGATAGATCCTGACAAATGTATTACAAAGTAATCCTGAGTAATCAGCTGTGATCGGTGGGATCACCTTGTAGTAAGTTTTCTTACTTCCCTACAGCACCACCGCAGGAGACGTGTGGTGTTACACAGCCCCTATTCAAAGCAAAGTGATGCCTGTGTAACAGAGGACAGTTCAGATCCTCCAGAGAAAGACCCCATTTATATCTCTCAGGTCTATTAACTCATGAAACCGCCTTATAGTCTAAACATTAAGGAACTGATTTGCAGGACCCCGGATGGGATATAGCCAACCTCCTCCAGCATGTTTTGAGCATTCAGGGTGGCCTGAACATGATCCCGTGGCTGCAGCATCTCCAGTTTTGTCTCCCATTGAACACTCTACAGAAACCGCCCTCATCAAAGTGACCAATGACCTTCTGACAGCAAAACGTAATGGTGACCACTCTCTGCTTATTCTCCTTGACATCTCTGCAGCTTTTGACACTGTCGACCATCAGCTCCTACTCTCTATGCTGCACTCCATTGGCATAAAGGACACGGCTCTCTCCTGGCTCTCCTCCTATCTTTCTGACCGCTCTTTCAGTGTATCATTCACTGGCTCCACTTCTTCCCCTCACTATTGGAGTCCCTCAGGGTTCAGTCCTTGGACCTCTTCTCTTCTCTCTCTACACGGCCCCGACTGGACAGACCATCAGCAGATTTGGCTTTCAGTACCATCTCTATGCTGATGACACACAACTATACACTTCAGCCCCTGACCTTACCCCTGCGGTATTAAAGAACACCAATGACTGTCTAACCGCAGTTTCCAATATCATGTCCACTCTCTATTTGAAACTAAACCTTTCCAAAGCTGAACTTCTTCTGCTCCCCCCATCCACTAACCTCCCTAAATCGGACATCTCTCTCTCAGTTTGCGGCACCACGATAACGCCTAGGCAGCAGGCTCGTTGTCTGGGTGTTATGTTTGACACCGATCTCTCCTTCTCCTCCCACACACAATGTCTCGTCTGCTCCTGTCGCTTACACCTAGGGCTGGGCGATTAATCGAATTAATTCGATTAATTCGCCCCCCTGCTGTGGCCACGATACTGATTTGACGAAAATCGTCAAATTCGATTTAACCTTCCTAGCGGGTATTCCCGAGTGTAACTCGGGGTTAACTTTCACTGCTAGAAGCGGTAACCCCGAGTCACACTCGGGAATACCCGCAGCTGCTGCCGCTGATCACTGTCAGGCCGCGGGGGGGGATGTGCTATCAGAGCCCAGCACTTCCGCCCCTGCTACAGCCGCTGGAGACGTCCAGGGGGGGGTGCCGTCATTGCCCCGCCGCCCCTGCTTCTGACACCCGCGGGTGAGTTCCAGCGGGGGAGGGGGGGGTGCCGTCATTGCCCCGCCGCCCCTGCTTCTGACACCCGCGGGTGAGTTCCGGCGGGGGAGGGGGGGGTGCCGTCATTGCCCCGCCGCCCCTGCTTCTGACACCCGCGGGTGAGTTCCGGCGGGGGAGGGGGGGGTGCCGTCATTGCACCGCCGCCCCTGCTTCTGACACCCGCGGGTGAGTTCCGGGGGGGGGGGGGGGGGGGGGGGGGGGGGCTGGGCTCCTGCTGCAGGTCTTACCTGCCCCTTGCGCCATTACAGGGATATGGCACCGCCCCCTTCTGCTAGGGTTAGGGCTAGGTTAGGGTTAGGGCTCCTGTATGCCGCTGGGGCTGCGGCTGTATACACGCTGGGGCTGCGGCTGTATACACCGCTGGGGGCTGCGGCTGTATACACCGCTGGGGGCTGCGGCTGTATACACCGCTGGGGGCTGCGGCTGTATACACCGCTGGGGGCTGCGGCTGTATACACCGCTGGGGGCTGCGGCTGTATACACCGCTGGGGGCTGCGGCTGTATACACCGCTGGGGGCTGCGGCTGTATACACCGCTGGGGGCTGCGGCTGTATACACCGCTGGGGGCTGCGGCTGTATACACCGCTGGGGGCTGCGGCTGTATACACCGCTGGGGGCTGCGGCTGTATACACCGCTGGGGGCTGCGGCTGTATACACCGCTGGGGGCTGCGGCTGTATACACCGCTGGGGGCTGCGGCTGTATACACCGCTGGGGGCTGCGGCTGTATACACCGCTGGGGGCTGCGGCTGTATACACCGCTGGGGGCTGCGGCTGTATACACCGCTGGGGGCTGCGGCTGTATACACCGCTGGGGGCTGCGGCTGTATACACCGCTGGGGGCTGCGGCTGTATACACCGCTGGGGGCTGCGGCTGTATACACCGCTGGGGGCTGCGGCTGTATACACCACTGGGGCTGCTCCTGTAACACTGCTGGGGCCTGTATATACCACTGAGGGGGCCTGTATACCACACTGCTGGGGGCTGTATACCTGTGCTGGGGTCCACCCTCAGCGTATACACGAGTCAATAGGTTTTCCCAGGTTTTGGGGGCAAAAGTAGGGGGTCTGCTTGTACACAGGTCGGCTTATACACGAGTATATACGGTACCTCTTCGTTTTTTCTCTTTATTCATCAAAGAAAAGCAAAAAAAAATATAGAAAAAAAAAAAAAAAAATCGAGATTTAAATCGAAAATCGTCCATAGGTTTAAATAAAATCGAGATTTTGATTTTTTCCAAAATCGCCCAGCCCTACTTACACCTGAAGAATATCTCCAGAGTCCGCCCCTTTCTCACCCTGGAAACAACAAAAACCCTCACCGTGGCCCTAATCCATTCCCGCCTTGACTATTGCAATTCTCTATTAAGCGGCCTCCCCCTCACCAGACTTTCTCCTCTCCAGTCCATCCTTAATGCAGCAGCCAGGATCACCCATCTGGCCAATCGTTACGCAGATGACTCTGCTCTGTGCCAGTCATTGCACTGGCTGCCCGTATACTACAGGATCAAATTCAAATTGCTTGTTCTCACCACAAAGCTCTTCACAGTGCAGCACCCCCATACATCTCCTCCCTCATCTCTGTCTATCACCCCACCCGCTCTCTACGTTCCTCAAATGACCTTCGACTAACATCCATACTAATCCGATCCTCCCACTCCCGGCTCCAAGACTTCTCCAGAGCTGCACCAAACCTCTGGAATGCTTTACCCCAAGAAATCAGGATTATCCACAACTTGCATGGCTTCAGGCGATCCCTAAAAACGCATCTTTTTAAGGCGGCCTATCATACTCCCTAATAGAAGTCCATTGTACCGTAGACAGTGAATGGGCTATCCCTCTGGACATTACTCTTCTACAAACTCCATCAAACCAAAAAGGTCTACACAGACTGTATAATGACCATCCATGTAAGCTTAGTCCTATGCCCCACTTCCTCAAGATGCCTGGACCATCAGTGCAATAAGCCCCTGTACCTTGTGCAACCCCTATCCCGTTGTAGATTGTAAGCTCTTTTGAGCAGGGTCACCTTCATTTCTTGCTTTATTTATTGTATTTTTTTTCACATTGATTCTATGCCTATTGTTTTGTATCCAATTATTGTACTTTATTTCTCTACTGTAATTACTTACTGTATATTTTCCGTACTCTAACCCTACATTGTAAAGCGCTGCGGAATATGTTGGCGCTATATAAATAAAGCTTTATTATTATTATCTTGGCTGTCATTGGTCGATGATTACACAGGAGCAGTCAGCAGAGGATCTTGATGATTTGCCCAAGTGCATTCAGCTGCACTCCCCTTCCTCAGACGACCATTAATATCCTCATTGACACTGGCCGAGGCTGTAAGTGTCGGGATTTCCGCGTGTGGCTAATTTTTTTCCATCATCTACAGATCAGTAAAGTCTCCATCCTCCATGGTCATTTCCATCGTTTCAAAACTGATCCTTTTGGGGGTTGCAATTCCTATCTTGAGTGCAGATTTATAGTGGAAAACGTGGCTCATAAATGGAGAATGATGCTTCCTACAATCACTTGTACTATGGACAAAGTAAAGTTTGGTGAAATAACATCAACCACGTCATTTCAGCTATCAGATGAGGAGACATGACTATATCCTGAGCACTTTACAGTTCTATTTAGCAAAAAAGTAATTCATGTAGTCTGGAAACCATTATCAAGCAGGTTGGCAGATCTCTTTACAGCCGGAGTGAATGCCAGGGTCAGAGAAGCTACTAATCTACCAAATGTGTCTGAATGATATCAGGAGTCTTAATATTAGCCAATTTCCCGGGTATTGCCCGTGAGTTGTAGACATTGGATCGGTCGACACATCCCTGGTGACCACCTTCTGATAACGAGCGGAGACTTTCTAGTTCGCCAGATCTGGAGGACGGGGAGGGATTGTCTTTGGGAATCCCCATCACTCGCTGTACGATATTCTCAGTAATAGGATCGTTGGTCAGAGAATCGGACGAGACGCAGATAACTACTGAGTGCAGATCAGACAGACTCCTGGTGCAGAAGCTGGGAGTACCAGCCTTTATCCAGATACAAGTGCCATCGTTGAATCTTGTGATACTCCAGGAGCAGAGAATCGTATGGAAATAAGGGGTTCCCACTACATAAGTAATGGTTGTATAGAGATCAATCCATCCAGCGGCTTTACAGTAGCTCATGTGGGGCTAGATCTGCACCTTCGTCCCAACACACCAATGAGTCTTGTTCACCCAGGACCCCATCACCAATACCCCGAATGTTCCCCTTCCTGGATTACCCTTGCAGGTGGCAACTCATGGATACCAGCAACCTCCATCCTCCAAGACCCCACCTGCCCCAACACCCTGCTCTCTAAAGACCCCACGGGTCATTCCATGTCAAGTGAACCAATGATTATTACCTCTATATGTTTAATTCTTTTGAGATTTTGTTATTTGATAATAGCATGTCAGACAATGCAAAATGTGAAGAGAAAAATTAAAAAAAATTTTTTTTTTTTTTTAAATGATTTTCAAAGTTTGGAAAAAGTGTGAATTTCGCTGTTGCCTGCCTTTACGTTTCTCCTCATAACTCAGGCTAGGAATAAGATAGAGAGACAAAATAAACACCATTCTACTCAGAACTGTACAGGCTTTCATCAGATATGTCACAAGAGGATCTTTGTTAATATTTTACCCATGTGATCGCAAGCGCAAAACTTTAAAACGCATTTCCGAAAAATCGGCGCGCTTTAAATATTTCAAAAACTGCCCATGTGTCTGCTTTGTTCTTAGCCACATCTGTACCAAATTTCAAGTTGGGGTCTTGATGGGATCATATTTTAAAATATTTTACTATTAATAGTGTCAATGGGTCATTCCATATCAAGTGATCTAAATATGAATATTTTTTTTTACCTGACGTCTTTAGATTTTTTTTTTTTTTCTTTATGAAGTACTACTTTAGTTAATTACAAATTAAAAGTTTAGAATTTTTTTCTTCATCAGTTAATTTTTTACAGATTTTTAAAGTTTAAAAAAAGGGTGAATTTTGGCCTGGTATGACTTTACATTTTTTTATTCAGATCACTTGATATGGAATGACCCATTGACACTATTAATAGTAAAATATTTTAAAATATGATCCCATCAAGACCCCAACTTGAAATTTGGTACAGATGTGGCTAACAGCATAGCAGACAACATGGGCAGTTTTTGAAATATTTAAAGCGCGTCGATTTTTCGGAAATGCGTTTTAAAGTTTTGCGCTTGCGATCACATGGGTAAAATATTAACAAAGATCCTCTTGTGACATATCTGGCGAAAGCCTGGACAGTTCGAAGTACAATGGTGTTTATTTTGTTTCTCCATCTTATTTCTAGCCCGAGATATGATAGAAAATGTAAAGCCATAGCAGGCCAAAATTCACACTTTTTTAAAACTTTAAAAATCTGTAAAAAATTAGTTAATTACAAAAAAAAGTTTTGAATTTTTTTCTTTATCAGTTAAAGTTGTTCTTCATATAGAAAAAAAATGTAAAAAAATCTGAGGACGTCAGGGAAAAAAAAAATATTAATTTTTGGATCACTTGACATGGAATGACCCCCACCAGACATTGAGCACTCACCACCCCCGTCTACTGGTGTGGAGATGCCTCCAACTTATATTTCTAGTCCTCAGTTTGATCCTTGTCGAAGTTGCTCAGACCTTAAGACTTGACTCATTTTACTCGATCCAATGCATGAACTTCAGGAAGCGACTGTTCACTTCCTCCTCTCATGTATTCTACACCTCATGGACCCTCCGCCTTCTCCCTGGCTTCCATCCTTATCATCACTTCTAATGAGCCGGGTCTTATCGCATGGTGAGCGCCAACCATGGAGGACAAGGACTCATACGAGTTGCTCTATATGGACATCGGGTGTGACCCACAAGCAATGACCATACCCACGAGGGAGTCTCCCTCATGACACATACAGCTCCCTGGTCTTCTGAAATTCTCATTTTGTCCAGGTCTTGCCCATATTCTTTTTTTCTTTCCAAGAAGTCTCCGTCTTATTCATAAGTGTCAATCGATCCTTGGGGACAAATCCTTGGAAGCAACAAGGATCCAAAACGCAATAGGATTCCATGAAATGTAGACAAGTGGATATTATCCGCACTACCTATGATCCAGTGATGCCCAGCAGACAAGAGATAAGACAGGGGGTTTGTTGGATCAATACGTTTCAAAACCCATCTGGACAAACCAGAAGCAGTAAGTGTGTTGCCTCCTCCACTCGTCACATGTCCACGGTTCATGTCAATGGCGTCATGACGTGCCCAATTAGTCCGTGCAATCAGCCAGGGTTTCTTAAATTAGCCGGTCACTCAGGGAGTTAAGTTTTCTCTCTGCAGAGGATTTGGTGCTTGATATCATAAAAAAAAAAATAAAAATGGAGGAGTAAGAAAATTTTAAATGCTGCTCCAAAGGCAGAACTTGGTGGATGCAAAGCCGAGGATCCAAATACCACAAAGTTGAAGTGTCCTGGACTCACTGAGCTCCTGGGGTTGGATTATAGCACCATCATGTGAGTGTTAGGGGGCGCTCTAATCCCGACAGTCAGATCCTTCTTCATCCAGAGAGCAGTTTGGTGACAGAAGCCCCTGAGGGGGCAATTACAGGACACATGCGGAAATAGCTGGAATTTCTAAGGTAACCAAGAATCAAGCATTCAATCTCCCTGCAGCGCCCCCACAGGAGGAATGAAGCATTACACTACCCATTATAATTTAAAGGGAACCCGAACTGTTTAAAACGGCCGGGACGTTCTGAACATTTGATATCCTTGGTGTTTAGGCATCCAGTGAGCAGTGCTATTAGTGATTGACGGCCTCCCCTATATGACCCAATCATTAGAAGGACCGTCCAGTGGACTCCTAAAGGCCAGGGATATCCAAGGAGTCTTTCTATTTGATAAAATGATAGCCTCCGACCAGGGAAAAGTCTGTCATACACCAGATCACCTTTAAAGTGAATCTGTTAGGTCCCCTAAGCTCACTAACTATCAGCAGGCACATGTGTGGGCCAAAATTCCCGTCCTAACCATCCTGGTCTCATATTGTGGGAATCCAGTAACAAAAACAAAAAGATTTATAAAGCTCCCTTTTCCCTATGGTAATGAGGCTAGAGACTAGTCACAAGGGCGATAGTTCATCTGCCTGGGCCGCCCCATTTTGCCCCTATGGATGTGATAACATAATTACCAGGAGCCAAAGACAACAGAGCTGTGGAGTCGGATTCAGGGAAATTGGGGAGTCAGATGAGGCTTACAGACTCTACAGCCCTGGATGTCGCCTTGAATTCACGACCATTTTGCTGTGCCTCTGTATCCAGCTGCACAAGTCCCCCCTTCAGAGCTGTATTGCACATGCTCACAAGCAGGGCAGAGGAATCGGTTAACCAAACCTCAAACGACTCAATTTCCCCGAATCCGACTCCACCAAAATGGCATCCAACTCCACAAGCTTGCTCCAAAGGCTCCTGCACTTCGGACTATGCGCAGAGCGGCACTAAAATCGGGACCTACCCTCAAAACAGAGCCGTACTGCGCAAAGTATGAGGGGGAAGGGGCCTTCTGAGCATGCGCAGGGTGGCTCTGTATTGGGGGTAGGTCCCAGGTGTAGGGGCCTACAGAGGATATGCAGTATGGCTCTGTATTGGGGGGTCAGTCCTGGATGTAGGGGCCTTCTGAGCAAGCGCAAGGTGGCTCTGTATTGGTGGGTAGGTCCTGGGTGTAGGGGGTATCCTGAGCATGCACAGTATGGCTCTATATTGGGGGAAGGTCCCATATGTAGGGGCCTACTGAGGATGCGAAGTATGGCTCTGTATGGACCTTCTGACCATGTGCAGTGTGGCTCTGCATTGGGGTTAGGGGCCTTCTGAGCAAATGCAGGGTGGCTCTGTATTAGGGATAGGTCCTGGGTGTAGAGGTCTTCTGAGCATGCGCAGTGCGGCTCTAAAGCAGGGGATGCGTACACCAGGATACAGAGGCACAGCAAGATGTCCGGGAGCTCAACGTGACGTTGGCTGTTGGTAATTATGTTATCCCGCCCACAGGGATGAACATGTGGACTTGGTGAACTAACGCCCTTACAACTAGTCGCTGGCTTCATTGCCATGGGGAACAGGAGCTTTTGCCGTTTTTTAAAACACTGGATTTGCAGAATATTATTTGACAGGTACAGTTAGGCCGGGAATTTTGACCACACGCGTGCCTGCTTATAGATTAGAGGGATCAGGGGAACCTGATGGGTTTACTGTCAAGGAAATCTGTCACCACTTTGACCTTTCTAAACTATTAATCTGGACAGAAAGGTTCTAGACTTCTGATAATAATCATCCTTGTCTGTGTCCTATTAGATGCCTGTGGAGAAATCATCTTTTATCAGTTTATGCAAATGAGCTGTTCCAGGCTGTGGGGCGGACGCTGCCGGGAAGATAACCCCGCCTCCAGAGCTTGAAATAAACAAAAGTGGGTGTTAACAGTGTGATGTGATGGCAGCTCTCTGCCCTCCTGATCTCACTGGACTGCAGAGCTGTGTGTGATTATAACTGACACCTGCAGGCTCCTCTCAGCTTCAGCCTCCATCTCTGATGGTGGGTTTACACGTTGCGATATCGGCGTCCAACTCCGACCAAAAAAGTCACGTGATTCGTGCGTTGGACCAGATATCGTTCGTGCGTTGTACGGTGTGAACATCCGATACGATGCAGGTACGATGGCAAACCGATATCGGGGGTCGAATGAGCGTGCTATTCAACCGCCCGATATCGGATGCCGGTTGGAGCCGTATCGTCCTGTGTGACAGCCCAACTCCGATGTGTAGTACAACGTCACCCATTCACTCCCATGTTAAATGGTCGTTCCTGGGTCGGGGGGGGGGGGGGGGGCATAGACATCGTAGGGACGTTGTATCCCGATATCGCAACGTGTAAACCGCCGATGCGATTCAGGGAAAACCGGGCACTAAATGCGCGCTCCCGCGCCGTTGTATACGATATCGCGACGTGTAAACCCACGAGTGCAACACAGTTGCAATACAGCAGAGCTGTAAAATTATGTTTCCAAAAAAGAGGAGGTCCTGGGTTCAATACCCACCAAGGAAGACATCTGCAAGGAGTTTGTATGTTTGCCCCATGTTCTTTTGGGTTTCTCCCAGGTTTAGATTGTAAGCCCCAATGGGGACAGTGTTGCAAATGTATGCAAGGCTGTGGATTATACAGCATTTTTTTTGCGCGGGCGCTTTTTTCCAGCGTTTTGACCCGCGCAAAAAAGCCCGTAAACATACGCGTGTGCATGCACACACTGTGTTTTTACGGGGCTACTTGTTCAGTGATGTCACAGAGGGGGAGGAAGAATACTGTTCCTCCTCCCCTGTTTCACAGCCCTATTTAACTTCGCAGTGCATTATACACTGCAAAATAATGCCAAATGTATTAAAAATAATAAAGATACTTGTACTTACCCTCCGCCAGGTGATCGGTAACTGGGAGTCAGAGCGAAAACCGCCGGCGGTTTAGCATAGGTTTTATTTAAATTTATGTAAATCCTAAGCAGCGTTAGGACTTACAAGTAACCCTATGTAATTTGGAAAACGCTGTGCACACAATGTCGGTTTATGTGAGCGGATCTGCCAGAGGTTGAGCGGTTTCCTAGCGGTTTAGCAGCATACAACATGTCAATTCTTCTCAGCGGTTTGTGATCGTTTTTGAGGCAGAGAATCCTACCTAGAAAACCGCTTAGAAAGCGCTGGAAAAACCGACTGAAAAACGCTGTTCAACAGCTCTTAAATCCGCTGGAAAACCACTGAGAAACCGGTGGAAAACCGCTGGAGACTTCTGAGCTCAGGAGTCTAGGATCCTTGGATTTTCCACCGGTTTACTGACTGTCTGAACGTCCCTAAACCTCTATGTGGGCACGCACCCTTAAACCTGCAAGGACCTTGCATGATGTCATAATGACATTGATGCTGTGATTGGCCCGCTCGTGGTCATGTGACGCGCATATCACATGACCACGAGTAGCCAATCACAGCGCCGATGTCATTATGACATCATGCAAGGTCTTTGCAGGTCGGTGCCTGCTCCTGGCTACCGAACACTCGGCGGAGGGTAAGTATATCAATCTTTATTATTTTTAATACATTTTGCATTATTTAACATTTGATTTTGCAGTGTATTATACACTGCGAAATCAAATGGGGGCTGTGACAGATGTGACACAGGGGAGGAGGAACAGGATTCTTTCTCTCCTCTGTGACATCAGCGCCGGCGTATTCCCGTTGGAGTTACGCATCGTCTGAACGGTGATGTGTAATTCCAGCGGTTATCATGGGGCCTATGGGAGAAAGCGCGGAAAAAGGCGGAAAGAATGAACATGTTAATTCTTTTTACACGCTTTCTCCCATAACAGCCCGAAAATAGCGCTGCGTGTGAACAGCAAAAGTGAAAGCCCATTCACTTTGCTGTGAAACGCAGATTTGCTTTGTGGGAAAAGTGGGCGCAACAATGCGCGCAAAACACGAACTGTGAACGAGGCCTAAAGTGATATGGAATTAATGGACCTATGAAAATGAATTTCCATTAATCTAATTTCAGTTCTCCTGTTCTGTTTGTTACTGGCTCTCCCTCTTATTTCTAATAATCTCAGGAGGTGGAGTTATCTTCAAGGCAGCGTCCACCTCATAGCCTGGAACAGCTCATTTACATAAAAAGTGATTAAAGATGATCCATCCACAACACGGCATCTGATATGAGGCTGACAGGGAGGATTATTATCAGCATGTATTACATGTCTGCCCAGATTAACAGTTTAGAAAGGTCAAAGTGGCGACAGATTCCCTTTTAAATGGAGCTAAAACAAATCCCTTTAAATTAAGCCCTAACAAACCACCAACATTTGTAGGGTCACAGCTTGGAGGCCCTGGCACTCACACACCCCTGTAAGCTTATTGATAACCACCAGTGCTGACACTGACCAATTGGAATGAAGCTGTCATCGCCGCAATGAAGGCAGAACACAACAGCAGTGCTCTGATTGGCTGGTCTGAGCCAGATGTCCCACAGCAGGACGTAGTTGAAGAACAAACAGCGCCACCCCCTGTTGGGTATGGACAAGACTGATGGCAGAGCGACTTTCACTTTATAGCCAAGAGAAGAGTCGTAAATTGAAGCTCATGGGCTCCCAACTACGGTACTATAAATCCTTAATAGTCTCATAATCCCCAATTTACTATGTATGTATGTATGTATGTATGTATGTATGTATGTATGTATGTATGTATAGGAGGACTTGGGTGTCAGCGATAGGACTCGTCGGACCTGAAGTCACTTTGTCGCAGTCGACGAGCAAGCAGACATTGGCCAATGTGTGTACTAAGAACTTCAGATTTAAAAAAAAGAATTTGAGTTTTTTGAAAAAAACGTTAGTTTTTAATTTTTTTCTCATATATATATAGCTTGTCAGCATATGTACATCATTGGTAGTAGCTGAGTGCTGCAAGGTTTTTTTTCTAGTATATATATACTTGCATACATACACACACACACAATTATATATACCGTATATATTGTGGTGATGTGGCCCCTGGCCGAGTGCATCACACGGGTTATCAATGCAGGTCTCTGTTCACATGGGCCGGTTTTCCTGATTGTGTGTGCTGTGTGAAACCTGTCCGATGTACAAGGGGTTAACAGCTGAAGGGTTTTCATGAGCTGAGTGAAACAGCTGAGTGTGAGTGCTGAAGATCCAATACATTCATGAGCCTAATGAGCGGCTGAACCTGTGGGGATGAGTGCTTTGCTGGGCTAAACCTGAATGGTGCACAGGGGGTTAATCACATCTCAGGTCTGTGTGTGAGTGAAGATGTGCTGATTGACTCACTGTGTTGCAGCTGTGAGTGAGCAGCCTGGATAAGAACCTGCCAGGTGTCTGAGTGAGGAGAGGACGATGGGAGTCAGAAGTCCAGACCACTGCCATGTGAGGAGGTGCTGGAAGTGATCCGTCCCCGGCGGGGGAAGTGATGGGAGCCTGCCAGCTCCATGCCGATGGCACAAAGATGCGTGCATGGCAGCAAGTGTCCAGGACCGAGGACGGCTCAAGGGCCAGGCGGTCATATGTGTGATGAGGACCGAGGATGGCTCAAGGGCCAGGCGGTCAGATGTGCGGTGTGAGAGACCGAGTACGGCTCAAGGGCCAGGCGGTCACAGCTGACTTTGGGACTGACTGAGTGAGTCATGATATGGTCCCGTTGATCCAGATGTTAGTGTCCTAGATCCTGGTGGATCCATGGAGGTCTTGTTTGTACTGAGTGACAGGGTTCCTGGTACTATTGTGGGCCCTGAGTAGGTAGCATATTGGTTTATGTAAAATGCCATGAATGCTGTGTCCTGCGTGAGTCATAATGGTTCATGAAAAAGTGCCATGTGTGATGACTCGTGTGCAATAGGATGGGGAATGATCCCTGTCAGGGTGATAGACGGTGATAGCCGTCTTTAGAATCAGACTGAGGTCTGCAAGGGTCGGTGGGTGACGCCTTGAAGTTCTGGGGAAAACGTATGTGAATGTCCTGTAATGTAATGTCATATGGGAATGTCATATAATGCAATGTAAGGATATGCATATTATATGTGAAAATGGAAATACAGTGTTATGGTTTATGTGTTGAAAGCGGTTTATGACAGAAATTAATAATCCGCCGGTTATGTTACGTTGAAATATACATATACACACATACCCATGACACCATTCTTCCACCCAGACTGCCCCTCAGATTCGCTCCAATTAGGAGCGCTGACGCAACTCAGAGCCCGCCCACCAATTAATTCCATTGGTCCGCAGCTCCTAGACGATGATGCGGTGTCACAAACCTTTAATAGCATTAGTCTTTTTCTATAGGCCAAAGGATTTTGGGGGCCCCTAGGCTCCGGGGCCCGGGTGTGATTGGCACCCCTGCACCTGGTGAAGTGATGTCTTTGGCCAAGATCAGGGCCTGCACTGTGCTGCTCCTCCGCTGTGCTTTACAGTGCAGCTCTGCTCACCTCCCTCACCAGACAGCAGGGAAGAGAACATACAACAGTAAGCAGCATTTAGATGCATTTTCCCAGTCACTTTTCATATGTCACGACATATACATTAAGGTCACAATATCGGTGGCCCCAGCTGATAACATGAGAGCCCGATTGTGTCACGGATCACTATTTATCCTGACGACGTCATGGTGACAACGTTCTCCTTTCTCTGATACTAACAGGATATTCACAGACACAAGCTGCAATATCGTGACAGATACACAAAGATCAGAACAGAACTACAGTATCTGCATAAAGACAGATCAGGACGTATACAGCCCGGTATCGTGATATCAACAATGACAAAAGCCGCAGAGAAAACAACATCATGATAAATAGAACAAATATCAAGTGAAAAGGCAAAATATCACTCCCCAGAGACACTGTATCGTGACAGAGATACACAACGGTCACAGCAAAACTATCACCAGTGGCGTAACTTTAAGCCCATGAGCCCCGATGTGAAAGCTCCAACGGGGCCCACAATTACTGCAAACCTTTAACGGCAATAGCCTTACTATAGACTACAGGGACTTTTGGAGCCCCCTAGGCTCTGGGGCCTGGGTGCAACTGCAACCCCGACACCTGTTGTAGTTAGGCCCCAGACAGATCAGGACGTATACAGCCCGGTATCGTGATATGAACAATGACAAAAGCTGCAGAGAACACAATATCAAAGACACAATATATTGTGATATACAGAATATCACCCCTATAGACACTGTATCGTGACAGAGAAACAACAATCACAAGAAAACCACAATATTACAACAAAGACAGATCAGGACGTATACAGCCTGGTATCGTGATACAAACAAGGACAAAAGCTGCAGAGAACACAATATATCGTGATATACAGAATATCATCCCCATAGACACAATGTCATGACAGAGATACACAAATGTCACAACCCACTACAACATCACCATAAAGACAGATCAGGACGTATACAGCCCGATATCGTGATATCAACAATGACAAATGCAGATAATACAATACCAGAGACACAATATATCGTGATATACAGAATATTACTCCCCAGAAACATAGATACACAACGATCACAAAAAAACTACCACCATAAAGACAGATCAGGACATATACAGCCCGATATTGTCATACCAACAAGGACAAAAGCTGCAGATAACACAATATATCGTGATATACAGAATATCACCCCTATAGACAAGATCATGACAGATACACAAATGTCACAACCTAACTACAATATCTGCATAAAGACAGATCAAGTTGTATACAGCCTGGTATCGTGATAGTAAGTATGACAATAGCAGCAGAGAACACAATATCATGATAAACAGAACACAAATATCAAGTGAAAAAGCAAAATATCACTCCCCAGAGACACTGTATTGTGACAGATACACAACAGTCACAACAAAACAACATCATCACCATAAAGACAGATCAGGAGGTATACAGGCCGATATCATGATAGCAAGTATGACAATAGCAGCAGATTACACAACATCAGACACAACATATCGTGATATACAGAATAACACCCCTATAGACACAATATCATGACAGATACACAAATGTCACAACAAAACCACAATATCACCATAAAGACAGATCAGGACATATACAACCCGGTATCATGATACCAACAAGGACAAAAGCTGCAGAGAACACAATATTTTTTGATTTACAGAATATCACCCCCATAGACACAATGTCATGACAGAGATACACAAATGTCACAACCCACTACAACATCACCATAAAGAGAGATCAGGACATATACAGCCCCATATCAACAATGAAAAAAGCAGAAAATACAGTATCAGAGACACAATATATCGTGATATACAGAATATCACCCCTATAGACACTATCGCGACATAGATACACAACAAAACTATGTCACGATACAGTGTCTATAGGGGTGATATTCTGTATATCACAATATATTGTGTCTCTGATATTGTGTTCTCTGCAGCCTTTGTCATTGTTGATATCACGATACCGGGCTGTATACATCCTGATCTGTTTTTGTTGTAATATAGTGATTCTATAGATCACAGTATATTGTGTCTCTGCAGCTTTTGTCATTGTTGATATCACGATACCAGGGTGTATATGTCCTGATCTGCCTTTATGGTGATAGATACACAACGATCACAACAAAACTATCACCATAAAGACAGATCAGGACGTATACAGCCCGGTATCGTGATATCAACTATGACAAAAGCCGCAGAGAACACAATGTCAGAGACACAATATATCGTGATATACAGAATATCAACCCTATAAAAACAATATGACAGAAATACACAAATATCACAACAAAACTACATCACAATAAAGACAGGTATACAGCCCGGTATCGTGATAGTGAGAATACAATATCTCGACAAACAAAGCACAGAAATATCATGTTAATAGGTAGAGCCCCCAGACACACTATATTGTGATATACAGAAGATCCCCCATAGACTCCCCTATAATATCATGACAGAAGCACAAGGCAACATCAACACCCCAAATACAAAGGACAAACACAGTGATATCGCGACACACACCGAGGACACAGCACAGCCGCACTGTCGCGACCAGTCCCCGGTCTCCCGTCAGTCTCGGCCTCGTTGTGTCGCGATATGACTGAACACCGTGCACACAGTGCGGCCGTGTCGCGATATGAGGCGTCACACACCGTTGTCCATCCTGCCCTCACGTCCCGGTGCAGACAGGTGACAGCTCCCGCCGGTGACGGCTCGGTGCTCGGTGCTCGGCCTCCCCCCTCCTCCGGGCCCCGCTCACCTCCTCCGGGTATCCCCCGGCCGCTGACATCTCCCCGGCTCCGCTCAGGCTCCCGGCCTCGGACTCCAGGTCCCCGTTGAGCAGTGAGGGCCCCTCGGCCGATCCCCCGCTTAGCGCCGCCATCTTGAAGTGATCGGGAGCCGCGGGAGCGCGCACGAATGGCAAAAGGCCCAGCTGAGCAGTGCGTCACCTGAAGGGGGCGGGGCGAGCGGGCGGCGTACGCGCACACGTAACCGGTCAGCCAATTACAAATGGGAGGGGGCGTGGCCGCAGATGTGTTTGTTGACGTCGCTCAGGGGGAACCCTCGCTCCAGGCCCCGCCCCCGCTCAGGTGCAGAGAGCGCGTCCCCGCTGCGGCTCTGACGTCATTGGACCCTGCGGCCGTGACGTCACAGTGCTCCACTTCACGTGTAGAAATGAGGGATGACATGAAAGAGAGGAAACCAGGAAAGAAAGAGAGAGAGAAATATCATCAGAGAGGAGAGGGGTAACAGCCTGTATACCGAGGAGAGCGACCACTGCTCATACTATAATACTGCTCCTATATACAAGAACATAACTACTATAATACTGCCCCTATGTACAAGAATATATCTACTATAATACTGCCCCTATATACAATAATATAACTACTATAATACTGCCCCTATATACAAGAATATAACTACTATAATACTGCCCCTATATACAAGAATATAACTACTATAATACTGCTCCTATATACAAGAATATAACTACTATAATACTGCCCCCTATGTACAAGAATATAACTACTATAATACTGCCCCTATATACAAGAATATAACTACTATAATACTGCTCCTATGTACAAGAATATAACTACTATAATACTGATCCTATGTGCAAGAATATAACTACTATAATACTGTCCCTATATACAAGAATATAACTACTATAATACTGCTCCTATATACAAGAATATAACTACTATAATACTGCCCCTATGTACAAGAATATAACTACCATAATACTGCTCCTATATACAAGAATATAACTACTATAATACTGCTCCTATGTACAAGAGTATAACTACTATAATACTGCCCCTATGTACAAGAATATAACTACTATAATACTGCTCCTATGTACAAGAATATAACTACCATAATACTGCTCCTATATACAAGAATATAACTACTATAATACTGCTCCTATGTACAAGAATATAACTACTATAATACTGCTCCTATATACAAGAATATAACTACTATAATACTGCTCCTATGTACAAGAATATAACTACTATAATACTGCTCCTATGTACAAGAATATAACTACATAATACTGCTCCTATATACAAGATATAAACTATAATGCTCTATGTACAATATAACTACATAATACTGCTCCTATGTACAAGAATATAACTACTATAATACTGCTCTATATACAAGAATATAACTACTATAATACTGCTCCTATGTACAAGAATATAACTACTATAATACTGCTCCTATATACAAGAATATAACTACATAATACTGCTCCTATAGTACAAGAATATAACTACTATAATACTGCTCCTATATACAAGAATATAACTACTATAATACTGCCCTATATACAAGAATATAACTACTATAATACTGCTCCTATGTACAAGAATATAACTACTATAATACTGCTCCTATATACAAGAATATAACTACTATAATACTGCCCTATATACAAGAATATAACTACTATAATACTGCTCCTATATACAAGAATATAAACTACTATAATACTGCTCCTATGTACAAGAATATAACTACTATAATACTGCTCCTATATACAAGAATATAACTACTATAATACTGCTCCTATATACAAGAATATAACTACTATAATACTGCTCCTATGTACAAGAATATAACTACTATAATACTGCTCCTATGTACAAGAATATAACTACTATAATACTGCTCCTATATACAAGAATATAACTACTATAATACTGCCCTATTACAAGAATATAACTACTATAATACTGCTCCTATATACAAGAATATAACTACTATAATACTGCTCCTATATACAAGAATATAACTACTATAATACTGCCCTATATACAAGAATATAACTACTATAATACTGCCCTATATACAAGAATATAACTACTATAATACTGCTCCTTATTACAAGAATATAACTACTATAATACTGCTCCTATATACAAGAATATAACTACTATAATACTGCCCTATATACAAGAATATAACTACTATAATACTGCTCCTATATACAAGAATATAACTACTATAATACTGCTCCTATATACAAGAATATAACTACTATAATACTGCTCCTATGTACAAGAATATACTACTATAATACTGCCCCTATGTACAAGAATATAACTACTATAATACTGCCCCTATTACAAGAATATAACTACTATAATACTGCCCCTATATACAAGAATATAACTACTATAATACTGCTCCTATGTACAAGAATATATCTACTATAATACTGCTCCTATTACAAGAATATAACTACTATAATACTGCTCCTTGTACAAGAATATAACTACTATAATACTGCTCTATGTACAAGAATATAACTACTATAATACTGCTCCTATATACAAGAATATAACTACTATAATACTGCTCCTATGTACAAGAATATAACTACTATAATACTGCTCCTATATACAAGAATATAACTACTATAATACTGCTCCTATGTACAAGAATATAACTACTATAATACTGCTCCTATATACAAGAATATAACTACTATAATACTGCTCCTATGTACAAGAATATAACTACTATAATACTGCTCCTATATACAAGATATAAACTATATAATACTGCTCCATAAGAATATAACTACTATAATACTGCTCCTATATACAAGAATATAACTACTATAATACTGCCCCTATATACAAGAATATAACTACTATAATACTGCCCCTATATACAAGAATATAACTACTATAATACTGCCCCTATATACAAGAATATAACTACTATAATACTGCCCCTATATACAAGAATATAACTACTATAATACTGCTCCTATATACAAGAATATAACTACTATAATACTGCCCTATGTACAAGAATATAACTACTATAATACTGCTCCTATATACAAGAATATAACTACTATAATACTGCTCCTATATATAAGAATATAACTACTATAATACTGCTCCTATATACAAGAATATAACTACTATAATACTGCTCCTATATACAAGAATATAACTACTATAATACTGCTCCTATATACAATAATATAACTACTATAATACTGCCCCTATATACAAGAATATAATACTATAATACTGCTCCTATATACAAGAATATAACTACTATAATACTGCCCCTATACAAGAATATAACTACTTAATACTGCTCCTATATACAAGAATATAACTTATATCTTATATAAGATATAACTCTATATTCTATATAAAGAATATAACTACTATAATACTGTCCTATATACAAGAATTATACTACTATAATACTGCTCCTATATACAAGAATATAACTACTATAATACTGCTCCTATATACAAGACTATAACTACTATAATACTGTCCCTATATACAAGAATATAACTACTATAATACTGCTCCTATATACAAGAATATAACTACTATAATACTGCTCCTATATACAAGAATATAACTACTATAATACTGCCCTATATACAAGAATATAACTACTATAATACTGCCCCTATGTACAAGAATATAACTACTATAATACTGCCCCTATATACAAGACTATAACTACTATAATACTGCCCTATGTACAAGAATATAACTACTATAATATCTACCCTATATACAAGAATATAACTACTATAATACTGCTCCTATGTACAAGAATATAACTACTATAATACTGCTCCTATATACAAGAATATAACTACTATAATACTGCCCCTATGTACAAGAATATAACTGCTATAATACTGCCCTATATACAAGAATATAACTACTATAATACTGCTCCTATATACAAGAATATAACTACTATAATACTGCCCTATGTACAAGAATATAACTACTATAATACTGCTCCTATATACAAGAATATAACTACTATAATACTGCCTGATATACAACAATATAACTACTATAATACTGCCCCTATATACAAGAATATAACTACTATAATACTGCCCCTATATACAAGAATATAACTACTATAATACTGCCCTATGTACAAGAATATAACTGCTATAATACTGCTCCTATGTACAAGAATATAACTACTATAATACTGCTCCTATATACAAGAATATAACTACTATAATACTGCTCCTATGTACAAGAATATAGCTACTATAATACTGCCCCTATATACAAGAATATAACTACTATAATACTGCCCCTATGTACAAGAATATAACTACTATAATACTGCTCCTATTATACAGGAATATAACTACTATAATACTGCCCCATATACAAGAATATAACTACTATAATACTGCTCCTATGTACAAGAATATAACTACTATAATACTGCCCCTATGTACAAGAATATAACTACTATAATACTGCTCCTATATACAAGAATATAACTACTATAATACTGCCCTATGTACAAGAATATAACTGCTATAATACTGCCCCTATGTACAAGAATATAACTACTATAATACTGCTCCTATATACAAGAATATAACTACTATAATACTGCCCCTATGTACAAGAATATAACTGCTATAATACTGCTCCTATGTACAAGATATATAACTACTATAATACTGCTCCTATGTACAAGAATATAACTACTATAATACTGCTCCTATATACAAGAATATAACTACTATAATACTGCTCTATTACAAGAATATAACTACTATAATACTGCCCTATATACAAGAATATAACTACTATAATACTGCTCCTATATACAATGAATATAACTACTATAATACTGCTCTATGTACAAGAATATAACTACTATAATACTGCTTTATGTACAAGAATATAACTACTATAATACTGCTCCTATATACAAGAATATAACTACTATAATACTGCCCTATATACAAGAATATAACTACTATAATACTGCCCCTATGTACAAGAATAAACTACTATAATATGCTCCTATTACAAGAATATAACTACTATAATACTGCCCTATGTACAAGAATATAACTACTATAATACTGCCCTATATACAAGAATATAACTACTATAATACTGCTCTATGTACAAGAATATAACTACTATAATACTGATCCTATGTGCAAGAATATAACTACTATAATACTGTCCCTATATACAAGAATATAACTATAAATACCCCTATACAGATATAACTACTATAATACTGCTCCTATGTACAAGAATATAACTACTATAATACTGCTCCTATATCAAGAATTAACAAATATGATATACAATAACTATAATACTGCCCTATATACAAGAATATAACTACTATAATACTGCCCCTATATACAAGAATATAACTACTATAATACTGCCCCTATATACAAGAATATAACTACTATAATACTGCCCTATATACAAGAATATAACTACTATAATACTGCCCTATATACAAGAATATAACTACTATAATACTGCTCCTATTACAAGAATATAATACTATAATTACTGCTCCTATATACAAGATATAACTACTATAATACTGCTCCTATATACAAGAATATAACTACTATAATACTGCTCCTATATACAAGAATATAACTACTATAATACTGCTCCTATATACAAGAATATAACTACTATAATACTGCCCCTATATACAAGAATATAACTACTATAATACTGCCCCTATGTACAAGAATATAACTACTATAATACTGCTCCTATTACAAGAATATAACTACTATAATACTGCCTCTATTTACAAGAATATAACTACTATAATACTGCTCCTATGTACAGAATATAACTACTATAATACTGCTCCTATGTACAAGAATATAACTACTATAATACTGCCCTATGTACAAGAATATAACTACTATAATACTGCCTATATTCAACAGAGTATAACTACTATAATACTGCCCTATGTACAAGAATATAACTATATAATACTGCTCCTATGTACAAGAATATAACTACTATAATACTGCTCCTATTACAGGAATATAACTACTATAATACTGCTCCTATTTACAAGAATTAAACTACTATAATACTGCCCTATATACAAGAATATATCTACTATAATATTTGCTCCTATATACAAGAATATAACTACTATAATACTGCCCTATTACAAGAATAAACTACTATAATACTGCTCCTTATGTACAAGAATACAACTACTATAATACTGCTCCTATGTACAAGAATATAACTACTATAATACTGCCTCTATGTACAAGAATACAACTACTATAATACTGCTCCTATGTACAAGAATATAACTACTATAATACTGCCTCTTATGTACAAGAATATAAACTACTATAATACTGCTCCTATGTACAAGAATATAACTACTATAATACTGCTCCTATGTACAAGAATATAACTACTATAATACTGCTCCTATGTACAAGAATATAACTACTATAATACTGCCTCTATATACAAGAATATAACTACTATAATACTGCTCCCATGTACAAGAATATAACTACTATAATACTGCCTCTATATACAAGAATATAACTACTATAATACTGCCCCAATATACAAGAATATAACTACTATAATACTGCCCCTATATACAAGAATATAACTACTATAATACTGCCCCTATATACAAGAATATAACTACTATAATACTGCCCTATATACAAGAATATAACTACTATAATACTGCTCCTATATACAAGAATATAACTACTATAATACTGCCTCTATATACAAGAATATAACTACTATAATACTGCCCCTATTACAAGAATATAACTACTATAATACTGCACTATGTACAAGAATATAACTACTATAATACTGCCCTATATACAAGAATATAACTACTATAATACTGCCCCTATGTACAAGAATATAACTACTATAATACTGCTCCTATGTACAAGAATATAACTTCTATAATACTGCCCTATATTCAAGAGTATATACTACTAAATATTGCCCCTATATACAAGAATATACTATAATACTGCCCCTATATACAAGAATATAAATAACTATAATACTGCTCCTATATACAAGAATATAACTACTATAATACTGCCCCTATATTCAAGAGTATAACTACTATAATACTGCCCCTATATACAAGAATATAACTACTATAATACTGCCCCTATATACAAGAATATAAATACTATAATACTGCTCCTGTATACAAGAATATAACTACTATAATACTGCTACTATATACAAGAATATAACTACTATAATACTGCTCCTATGTACAAGAATATAACTACTATAATACTGCCCTATATACAAGAATATAACTACTATAATACTGCCCCTATGTACAAGAATATAACTACTATAATACTGCTCCTATGTACAAGAATATAACTTCTATAATACTGCCCTTATTCAAGAGTATAACTACTATAATATTGCCCCTATATACAAGAATATAACTACTATAATACTGCCCTATATACAAGAATATAACTACTATAATACTGCCCCTATGTACAAGAATATAACTACTATAATACTGCTCCTATGTACAAGAATATAACTTCTATAATACTGCCCCTATATTCAAGAGTATAACTACTATAATATTGCCCCTATATACAAGAATATAACTACTATAATACTGCCCCTATATACAAGAATATAAATACTATAATACTGCTCCTATATACAAGAATATAACTACTATAATACTGCCCTATATTCAAGAGTATAACTACTATAATACTGCCCCTATATACAAGAATATAACTACTATAATACTGCCCCTATATACAAGAATATAAATACTATAATACTGCTCCTATATACAAGAATATAACTACTATAATACTGCTACTATATACAAGAATATAACTACTATAATACTGCCCCTATGTACAAGAATATAACTACTATAATACTGCTCCTATATACAAGAATATAACTACTATAATACTGCCTCTATATACAAGAATATAACTACTATAATACTGCCCTATATACAAGAATATAACTACTATAATACTGCACCTATGTACAAGAATATAAACTACTATAATACTGCCCCTATATACAAGAATATAACTACTATAATACTGCCCCTATGTACAAGAATATAACTACTATAATACTGCTCCTATGTACAAGAATATAACTTCTATAATACTGCCCTATATTCAAGAGTATAACTACTATAATATTGCCCTATATACAAGAATATAACTATAATACTGCCCCTATATACAAGAATATAAATACTATAATACTGCTCCTATATACAAGAATATAACTACTATAATACTGCCCCTATATTCAAGAGTATAACTACTATAATACTGCCCTATATACAAGAATATATACTATAATACTGCCCTATATACAAGAATATAAATACTATAATACTGCTCCTGTATACAAGAATATAACTACTATAATACTGCTACTATATACAAGAATATAACTACTATAATACTGCTTCTATGTACAAGAATATAACTACTATAATACTGCCCCTATATACAAGAATATAACTACTATAATACTGCCCCTATATTCAAGAGTATAACTACTATAATATTGCCCCTATGTACAAGAATATAACTTCTATAATACTGCCCCTATATTCAAGAATATAACTACTATAATACTGCTCCTATATACAAGAATATAACTACTATAATACTGCTCCTATATACAAGAATATAACTACTATAATACTGCTACTATATACAAGAATATAACTACTATAATACTGCTCCTATATACAAGAATATAACTACTATAATACTGCTCCTATATACAAGAATATAACTACTATAATCTGCTCCTATGTACAAGAATATAACTACTATAATGCTGCTCCTATGTACAAGAATATAACTACTATAATCCTGTCCTATGTACAAGAATATAAACTATACTGTCCATATACAAGAATATAATACTATAATACTGTACCTATATACAAGAATATAACTACTATAATACTGCTCCTATATACAAGAATATAACTACTATAATACTGCCCCTATGTACAAGAATATAACTACTATAATACTGCTCCTATATACAAGAATATAACTACTATAATACTGCCTCTATGTACAAGAATATATCTACTATAATACTGCCCCTATGTACAAGAATATAACTACTATAATACTGCCCCTATATTCAAGAGTATAACTACTATAATACTGCCCCTATATACAAGAATATAACTACTATAATACTGCTCCTATGTACAAGAATATAACTACTATAATACTGCTCCTATATACAGGAATATAACTACTATAATACTGCCCCTATGTACAAGAATATAACTACTATAATACTGCTCCTATATATAAGAATATAACTACTATAATACTGCTCCTATATACAAGAATATAACTACTATAATACTGCCCCTATGTACAAGAATATAACTACTATAATACTGCCTCTATGTACAAGAATATATCTACTATAATACTGCCCCTATGTACAAGAATATAACTACTATAATACTGCCCCTATATTCAAGAGTATAACTACTATAATACTGCCCCTATATACAAGAATATAACTACTATAATACTGCTCCTATGTACAAGAATATAACTACTATAATACTGCTCCTATATACAGGAATATAACTACTATAATACTGCCCCTATGTACAAGAATATAACTACTATAATACTGCTCCTATATATAAGAATATAACTACTATAATACTGCCCCTATATACAAGAATATAACTACTATAATACTGCCCCTATGTACAAGAATATAACTACTATAATACTGCCCCCAAGCTGTGAGGTTGTGTTGAGCAGTTCTCCTGATGTCTGGAGCAAGCCCAGGGCGGGGCCACCCTGGGCGGGGACGCTCCCAGGCAAGGCCCAGGCTTCCCAGCCTACACTGGGACAAGGCTCCCAGGCCTCTTCCAATGGGACTAATACACCCAGAGTCACTGTGAGACCTGTGACTGCTGCACGAAGCTCCTGCTCTAGAGAAGAAAGTAAAGAAACAGTGTGTCATGTTCTGGGAGGAAAAACTCCAAGTTTTGGAAAGAAGCCTGAAGTCAGTACAGAAATGCAGCAGATTGTGAAGTCTTGTAATTCACCCAGAGAAGCCCCAGTCAGTGCACAGCTGCCATCATCATCAGCTGTGCAGCTCAGCTCTCCAGTCGGTTCACAGCTCCAGCCTGCAGCTCAGCTCTCATCATCAGCTGTGCAGCTCAGCTCTCCAGTCTTTGCACAGCTCCAGCCTGCAGCTCAGCTCTCATCATCAGCTGTGCAGCTCAGCTCTCCAGTCTGTGCACAGCTCCAGCCTGCAGCTCTGCTCCCATCCTCAGCTGTGCAGCTCAGCTCTCCAGTCTTTGCACAGCTCCAGCCTGCAGCTCAGCTCTCATCATCAGCTCTGCAGCTCAGCTCTCCAGCCCGAAAGCAGCGGACGTCTTTGGAGAAACAGACCCTGCAAGAGAATCTCCAGCAGCATGTGGTGTCCGGCATGGCCAGCTCAGGCCGCACCAGGTCGCAGTCCGGTGCCCGCGGTAAGCAGGTGCCAGTGCCTGGATCCAGCAAGGCCGCCATGAAAATATCTGTGGTGGAGGCCAGTGACAAGCCTGTATTCAAAGTCCCTGCACCTGTGGCCAAGCCTGAAGCTGAGGAGACGGCGCGTGCACCCGAGCTGCAGCTTGCGGATGAGATACCCGGACTGGTCAGGAAAATGGGTGAGTTGCAGAAGCAAAAACAAATGCTGCAAAGTGAAATTGACGTGATTTACACCCTAAAGAGCACTAACCCTGATAACAATGCTATGTATGACACAAGACTGAATACACTTGGTGCAGAGCTGGCAGGTGTGGTGCAAGACATTGACATTTATCTGGCGGCGATGGGGCCCCTGAAGGAGACCTACGAGAACCAGGAGCGGTTCGCCTCCTATACACAGGACCGTGCTGTGGAGACCAGGACCCCCCACATAAAGTCTGAGACTGCTCCGGACGAGGCCCCCTAGCAGCAGACACGGCCGGTGATATAGTCTGCACGCTTCTGCTTCCAGGATGAAGCACCACTGCCGCAGCAGGGACAGCCTGTAGCGTCTGAACAGGAGCATACAGCTCAGACTGCAGCAGAGGCACCACAGGTCCCAGCATGCCCCACACAGGAGCAGGACAGTATGGGTGGGACTGTTAGTACTGATGAGGCTGAGGCACAGACTGGGGCTAATGACGCTGTACCTGTGGGGTCGGGGGCTGGAGGGGATACACTATTTATCCTGTGTGACTGGACATGCACTGTCTGATAATGATGGCTCATGATATGTGCATATTGTGATATCCCCCATTACCATCTAATCCGCAAGGTGTGACAGCCCCCCCTGCTGCAGACCCTCTCCCTGTCAGTCAGCCCAGTGTTACCCGGCAGGTGCCCCCCAGGAATGCCTGGAGCCGCGGCGCCCCATCATTCACCTCTAGCACCAGGTATACCGGACAGACGTTTAAACGTATTAATGTTGTGCGGTTTAAGTATATAGGTCCCAAGGAGGATCTGCCGCAGCGCAGGTATGTGGTGAGGGAGCTACTGTGCCGCCAGATGGGGTTTGTGGTACATGAAATACTGGCAGTATCTAATCTACAGGACTGGCAGGGCTATGAGGTCAGCTTCAAGCTCATGTCTGACCTGGACAGATTCTGGGCCAATTACCCCAAGTTCAGGGACACCGAGGGCTGGAATAACTTTTTGTTGGTTCCCATTTCCAGGCCGGATACTGTGACTGTAAATATCACCTTCTGGAATGAGGCCGTTCCCCCACAGGACATCGAGGTGTGGCTCCGGAGACATTGTGACCTCGTCTCTGGACTCACCAAGGTCAGAGATGAGGACGGTATCTGGACAATGGGGTGGAAGGTCTCGGTGAAGCTGCGGCAGTGTAATAATATCACTGCCCACTTACCCAACTCCTTCTTCATTGGGAGGGAGAGGGGAAGATGTTACTATCCCGGGCAGCCCAGGAAGTGCTTCAAATGTGGTGGGAAGAGTCATCTGGCTAATACCTGTACTGTGGTGAAGTGCAGCCTGTGTGGGGACATCGGCCATGTCGCTGCAGACTGCCGGGACGTCCGGTGCAACCTTTGTGGTAAGATGGGCCACCCTCACAGGGACTGTCCAGACGCCTGGCACAACATCTGCAGAGCCTTCCCTGATGAGGATGTGATGGCAGGGGCAGAGGCTCAGGAGGAGGTGGTGGCAGGGGCACAGGAGGAGGACGGTGTAATGTCAGGAGAGATATTGACCAGCTCAGATGCCCTTCAGGAGTCTACCAATGTAACCCCAGAGCAGCAGGGTACAGAGGGTGAGGAGGGGAACATAGAGGTAGTCCCTCAGGTCCAGCAGCCTCAGGTGGCCCCCCCTTCAGGATCACGCTCTGTATCAGATGACTGGGGCGTTAAGCAAAATAAGAGGAAGAAAAAGAACACGTCCTCCATAAACCTGAGGCAGAATGTAACACTGGTCGGAGGGCTAGAAAGAAGGTCCAGGGTTCTGCAGGAGCGATGGTCATGTCTAACAAGTATGGGGTCTTATCAGAGTCGATTGATGAGGACTATGAGAACGAGTTGAGGAAAATCGATGCTGAGTGTGACGGGGACATAGAGGACCACCCCCCGCCTAAGCGGAAGCCCATATCTGTTGACCCTCATGTAGAGACTGACATGGACACCGGTGGTGGACAGACCATCTCTGACTCATGATGATGGCTGTTACTCTGCTCCTTCTATATTGTGTTGTGATGGCCGGGTTCTCATTATCACTAACCTCGAGTAACGTGAATAGCATTAAGGTGAGGAGGACGAGACACGCGGTGTATGAACATCTCAGGTATCTGGACACAAATGTCATCTTCCTGCAGGAGACACTTCTGACATCTCTGGGGCTTATGAGAGAGGCTGAGAGGGAATGGCGGTCCGGTCCATCATTCTGGTCACTGGCTGTGGAGCCTTACGCCGGGGTCGCTGTTCTGTTTAATACCCATGATGTGACTGTACATAGGATGACGGAGGTGGTCATGGGGAGGTGTCTGGTCCTGGAAGTCACTATCCATGGTAGGCGACTTCGGCTCATTAACATTTATGGGCCACAGACGGTGACGGACAGGATCCAGCTTTATAATGACGTCAAGCCTTATCTCTTCACTTCTCTTCCGGTGGTGATGGCGGGGGACTTTAATGCCATACTGACATCAGGTGACAGCTCCTCAGGCAGGGCGGTGACCACGGATGGTAAGGTCCTACAGAACATCATAACGCAGGCAGGACTGATTGACGCTTTCACACAGGGAGGTCGGCGGCCTAAATTCACGTATTCCTGTTCCAACAGGAGCAGTAGGATAGACTTTGTGTTTGTGAGTCCTACTGAGGCTGTCAGCGGCCTGAGTGAGAAGGTCGTCCCTTACTCTGATCACCTGGCCTTGTGCTTCTGTCTGGGGACCTCTAACCGTCCGGACATTGGTAGAGGGTTGTGGAGGCTTAATTCCAGTCTCCTTGATGATACCTATGTCCAGAGTCGTGTCCACTCCCTTATTGAGCTTCATCTGGACAGGGCTGACTTCTATGACAACATGACTGACTGGTGGGAGGACGTCAAGGAGGATATCAGATCCCTCTTACAGAGACTGTCAGTGAGTAAAGGGAGGAATAAGTACAGCCAGTACCTAAGGCTGCGTAAAGAATTGGAGTCACTGTATTCGGCGGGCGGGGATGACAAAGTGAAGATCGACCGGCTGAAATCTGAGATAAGGCAGTATCAGTACAGTAGGTACACCTCCCTGGTTCTTGAACGGGATTACGGGTCCTTGGGGGCCCCTGATCCCTTTGAGAATTGCAGGGAAAGGGTGGCCAAAAAAATGGTCACGGGTCTCACTGACTCCCAGGGTGTATTGCAGGATTCTCGGGAGGGTATCCTGGGGGTGGTGAGATCTTACTATGCTGACTTGTTTCAGAGGAAGGTTTTGGATAAAGATAAGATGGCTCGATTCTTGGAGGCGACTCCATTGCCTGATACTACTGATCTGGACTTTTCTCCTTTGACAGCAGAATTAACGGTGGAGGAAGTTAAGGAGGCTATTGATAAATTATATCTGAAGAAGGCACCAGGTCCAGATGGTATAACAGCAGAATTTTATAAGAAATTCAGGGACCTCCTGGCTCCAATCCTTGTGGATGTGTATAGAGATTGTCTAGAAAATCACCTGATGCCTCCATCCATGAGAGTGTCCTCGTTAATCCTGCTGTCTAAGGGTAAAGAGCCGAGCGACATCAAGAACTGGAGGCCGATTGCCCTCTTGAATGTGGACAGGAAGATTCTGGCAAAGATCCTATTTTCTAGGTTAGTCTGTGTGTCCCCGGCACTGTTGGCAGGCTCTCAGTTTGGCACAGTAAAAGGGCGGAACATCTCTGGAGCAGTCATCTCGATACGGGAGATTTTTGAGAGATGTAAAGCTCTGCGGTGTGGGAAATATGTTGTCAGTCTGGACCAGGCTAAAGCCTTTGACAGGGTTGATCATGACTATTTGTGGGCCACTTTGTTACAGTACGGTATTCCGGGACAATTTGTGGATTGGCTGAAGACACTGTACAGGGAGGCGGTGAGCTTTCCTCTGATTAATGGTTGGCAGGGTGACACTTTTGGAGTTGGGGCGGGGGTGAGACAGGGCTGCCCACTGAGTCCGCTCCTGTATGTTTTTGCCCTCGATCCTTTTCTGAGGTCACTGCAGGAGTGCGATTTTCAGGGGGTGTCGGTCCCCCACTTCCTGCCTCTGAATGTTGTTGCCTATGCGGATGATGTGACGTTGGTGATCTCCAATCCTCGAGAGGTGCAGATGTTATCTTCGTCTATCAGAAGCTACTCAGAGGCCTCCGGGTCTCTGGTCAACCTTGAGAAGAGTCAAGCTCTGTGGACATTAGACACTGATCCCAGCTTTGATCTGCCGCAGTTTGCCAATGCCTCCACCCATATTAAGATCCTAGGGGTTAAATTCGGGAGGGGTGATAATGCCACACTAAATTGGGAGGAGAAATTGGAAACCGGAAATGCAAAGGTTCAGCGATGGAAGAACTGGAGGCTGACCTACAGAGAAAGGGTCGCCATGTTGAAGACTTACCTGGTCCCTGTGTTCTTGTATGTCTCTGTCATTTTTCCGTTGCCGGAGTCTTTCTCAGCTAGACTCTTCAGCCTGTTCTTCCAGCTCTTATGGGGGAATAGGTTGAACCTAATAAAGAGAGGAATAACGTACCTACGGCGGAAAGAGGGTGGGCTGGATATGTTGAATTCAAGGGTTTTCTTTGACTCCTTGTTTCTGAAGGTGAATTTTGGGAACATGGACTCAAACAGTAGCTACCTGTGGGTGAATAGTATCAGGTACTGGATATTGCCTTTTGCAGAGTCTTGGGTGCGAGGCGGCAGTCTCAAGAGGAGGAGATGGACAGGTGACTACCTCCCCCAGTATCTGGACTACGGTCTGAAGTGTGTCAGGAAGTGGAGACTGGAGAGGTCTTACATTGAGAGCAACACGAGAAGAGACCTATATGCTCGTGTATGTGGGACTTTCTTCTGTTCTCCGCTGGCCTTGAGGGACTGTGTCACCACTGCCCTGCAGGAAAGTCTCAGGTTCCTAAACAGCAGACGACTTCCTCCCAAACTGTTTGACATCTCTTGGCTTTCGCTACATAGTCGGCTCTTTGTCAGGGGGAACCTGAAATATCTAAGTGTCTCTGATCGGAATTGTCCCCTTGGTTGTCAACAGGAGGAGACTATGGATCACTTATATGTGGTTGCTGGGGAGGGAGGAAGATCTGGGAAGAAGTGTCAGGACATCTACAAATCCCCGACTGCGGACACTAAAGTATCCTGACATAATCTATGGTGTCCCCCCCACTATCAGTAACATCGACAGGGAGACCATGTATATAATCATCAGTGTCATAAAATACTACCACTGGCACATGAGAACCCGGGTATCACTGCACAGTGAGCCGTTCGATCACACCGCTGCGGCCAATCAGGTGATGTCAGAGCTCCGGTGGATAAAATCAGTAGAAATTGGAAGGAGTCAGAGGAACGCAAAATTATGGAGTAATGTTACATTCAGTTAAGAATATGATGATTTGTTTCTGTTTAATTTTCATCTTCTTCCCCCAGGTGTGGACTTTTTGATTTATTTATGTATATGATGTGATTATTTAGTTTTGTTGGTATATATCACCGAAGTGTTTTCTGGTTTGTTATTGGGGAATTTGGGGTTTTTATAATTGTATTTATGTTTGTTTTTATAATAAAAATTGCCCCTATATACAAGAATATAACTACTATAATACTGCCCCTATGTACAATAATATAACTACTATAATACTGCTCCTATGTACAAGAATATAACTACTATAACACTGCCCCTATATACAAGAATATAACTGCTATACTACTGCCCCTATGTACAAGAATATAACTACTATAATACTGCTCATATGTACAAGAATATAACTACTATAATACTGCCCCTATGTACAAGAATATAACTACTATAATACTGCACCTATGTACAAGAATATAACTACTATAATACTCCTATATACAAGAATATAACTACTATAATACTGCCCCTATGTACAAGAATATAACTACTATAATACTGCTCATATGTACAAGAATATAACTACTGTAATACTGCCCCTATATACAAGAACATAACCACTATAATACTGCGCCTATATTCAAGAATATAACTACCATAATACTGCGCCTATGTACAATAATATAACTACTATAATACTGCCCCTATATACAAGAATATAACTACTATAATACTGCGCCTATGTACAATAATATAACTACTATAATACTGCCCCTATATACAAGAATATAACTACTATAATACTGCGCCTATGTACAATAATATAACTACTATAATACTGCCCCTATATACAAGAATATAACTACTATAATACTGCTCCTATGTACAAGAATATAACTACTATAATACTGCTCATATGTACAAGAATATAACTACTGTAATACTGCCCCTATATACAAGAACATAACCACTATAATACTGCGCCTATATTCAAGAATATAACTACCATAATACTGCGCCTATATTCAAGAATATAACTACTATAATACTGCTATGTACAAGAATATAACTACTATAATACTGCCTCTATATACAAGAATATATCTACTATAATACTGCCCACATGTACAAGAATATAACTACTATAATACTGCCCCTATATACAAGAATATAACTACTATAATACTGCCCCTACATACAAGAATATAACTACAATAATACTGCCCTATATACAAGAATATAACTACTATAATACTGCCCCTATATACAAGAATATAACTACTATAATACTGCTCCTATATACAAGAATATAACTACTATAATACTGCCCCTATGTACAGGAATATAACTACTATAATACTGCCCCTATATACAAGAATATAACTACTATAATACTGCTCCTATGTACAAGAATATAACTACTATAATACTGCTCCTGAGTACAAGAATATAACTCCTATAATACTGCCCCTATATACAAGAATATAACTATTTTAATCCTGCCCCTATGTACAAGAATATAACTCCTATAATACTGCCCCGATATACAAGAATATAACTACTATAATACTGCCCCTATATACAAGAATATAACTACTATAATACTGCCCCTATATACAAGAATATAACTACTATAATACTGCCCCTATGTACAAGAATATAACTACTATAATACTGCTCCTATATACAAGAATATAACTACTATAATACTGCCCCTATGTACAAGAATATAACTACTATAATACTGCTCCTTTATACAAGAATATAACTACTATAATACTGTCTATATAAAATAGAATATAACTACTATAATACTGCCCCATGTACAAGAATATAACTACTATAATACTGCTCCTATAGACAAGAATAAACTACTATGATACTGCTCCTATGTATAAGAATATAACAAATATAATACTGCTCCTATGTACAAGGATATAACTACTATAATGTGGCGCCCCTATGATCAGGAGGTCATAGGGTGAACTGCAATTGGGATAGGTAAGATGGCTAGCTCACAAAAACACCCACACACGCACACTCCGACCCTAAGCCCAAATCACTTCATGTCAGGCGAGGGGTGGCGGGAGTAGCTACATGTGGGTGGAAAGAAATTGAACCCAGGTGAGAGGTGGAGGAACTAAACTCCAAGAGCACCTAGAAACACTAAGTTGGGCGGGTAGATTGAGTGATTCCCCGGAGGGTGTGAAGGAGTAGGGAAGCCTCCCCAAGCCGAGACACCCCACAGCTGAGTACTGACTGAGACAAACTGAGAGAACAACGGGGCCCAGCGGCCTGCACCCTTAATGGCCGGCCCGGAGCCCAGGCTGGAACCCGCGGAGAAGTAGAAGGAGCCAGGTGAGCCCGACTAACCCGGGTCACTAGTGGCTGAGCCAGAGAACTAGAGCGCCGGCTCTGTAGATGTGGTCTGGAACGTTTCAAGCCCCTAACCAGTAGACACCCGGCGGGGTGCTGGAACTCTATGTCCCCGAGACCCAACAAGCGGTACGGAGTAGGACAAAGCCATCTTACTAGGGCTAGTGACCCAGAGTGAGGGATGACTCACTGTAGAGCCCATGACGGTCGGACCGAACCCTTACGCGAGAGGAGAGAAGGAACCAGAGGGCCCGAGAGGTACACTGAGGGGAGTGACGCAGAAGAACCATCCCAGCTGCTGTGACAGCCTGAGCCCATGACCGGTGTGTGGACCGGTCCATGAAAAGTGTAAAAAGAACTGTACCATTAAGAACTGAGTGAAGAAGTGACTGAGGTGTTAAGCAGTAATGGTGTAAAGTACCTGGTCAACTGATCGTAATACCGAGCGATCAGCTGATGTACGAGCTGGTCACCTGACAGTCAGCTGATCGCTTCACCAGCAGAAGCAGGAACCCGCGATGAGGACCGGACACCTCCCCCATCCATCGGCTAGGTGAGTATGTAGTGTGGTCATGTACTGATCAGCTTAATTGTTCTGCTGACCGGGCACTGAGATACATTAGGTTAGTGCCCGGTCAGCAAACTAGTCTGCTGATCAGTGTAGTGGCTGTGACATAAGCTGATCGGTTTTCCGGGTGGTAAACCAATCAGCTGACAGTGGATTCATTTTGGATATCGCGGGACCCGACCCTGAACTGCGTCGGAGGGTTTTTCGGGGTAAAGAAATAAATTGGAGAATGAAGTGTGTGGTTTTTTTTTTGTTATATAATAAAGATTATTTTTACAATGTGTTGTTTTTTTTCCAATCTCAATTTTTCTATTGCTAATGGCCGGCTGTCATACTGACAGCTGACATTAGCAATAGGGGCTTGGTGGCAGCTGGAAAAAAAAGCTGTCACCAACTCCGTTATTACCCAGACTGCCACCTGCAGGTAACCACAGGCTCACCTACAGCATGGATGGGTTTCCACAGCGGGTACATAGAAGCAGACAACACTTCCACCCCAGCACAGTAGGGGGAGCCCAACTTGCTGCTTTTAGGCAAGATCCCCTATAAATACTGGTGCTGGGGGCAGAGTTAGTTAGAGTGTGCAGACGCTAGAAGAGCTGTGAAGACGTACTGGTGGTCGGTGCTGCGTTAGGCCAATTTTCTCCGAGCAGCCCCTCAAGCAGTCCTGCAAGGCCCAAGAGTGGGGACGGAAGGTAAAGAGAAGAGAAAGGACAGTGGGGACCAAGGAGCCAGCGTTAGGTTCACCCCCGAGCAACACACTGGACACCGGAGTCTGTGTCTACTGGAGAGCACCAGGACCAGTAGAAAATACTGGTACACCATGGAGACTCTAGTCTCCCGGGCATCTGCACAGTCACATACCAGGGAGCCAAGTATCGCAGAGAGGGAAGCAGCGGTAGTTGAGCGAGGGTTTCCCGACGACAGCACAGGTGGAGAAAGAGAGCAGAGGAGGCCAGCCAAGTTCTACATAGGCGGGGGCTTCACACACACAGGGAAAGCAACAAGGAGGGCTTATACCCACTCGCTGTGGAGACCCAGAAGTGCACCCGAACACCTGGCAGTGCTCTGAACATCTACCTGCAACTACAACAGTAAAAGGTAACAGAGCAACCAGCGGTGTGTGTCTCAGTTCCTTACCCGCGTCCCTGTCAGCCCCAGAGACTGTCCTGTCTTCCAGCAGCCTGGCCAACTTCCTGCTCCATTCCTCATTCCTCATCAGCACCTCCATTACCAGTGGTGCATCCCTGCCCCGGAGGGCCAGCTCCACCTGCAGGGAGCTGTACCATCTTGGTCGCTATACCACCACCCTCCGGAGGTCTGTAACGGCGCTGGTGCTCAATCACCAGAAGCTGCGGGTGGTGTCACGATAAACTTTATAAACTCTATTACTCCCATTCAAACTACCCCTTTTCAAAAGCAGGGCCACTGGTCTGGGCAGGCCACCAGTGACAACCCCAATTGCAGCAGTGACCCAGACACCCGAGTCCCCATGACCCTGGGTGAGTCAGATCCAGCAGTCGGACCGCAGCGCTGCTGCCGCTCTCTCGTATGCTGGCCTACAATTTTCACATACTGTCAGACCTGAGAACAGACCAAGTGAAGGTGCTGTTCTGCTTCTTTCAAGAAATTGCTTTAGGTTTCCTCGCCCATCCCCTCACTTACCTTCTCCCTGCACCCTTCAGACTCCAGATACCGTCAGTTCCTGCATCATTTTGCCACCTCAGTTTTGATGACACTGCACTTCTACAACCTTGATAAAGCTGCATTCCCCATACTCATTACTCTCTGGCACAGGCTGTAAGCAAGCTTTCTCCAGTAGTGCCCAGGTACATAAAATCACTTTTGGCTGAAAATTTCATCCATAATAAGTTTGTGCTTAAAACTTACAAATCTGCTTTTTCCAAACAAGCAACTTCACCTCCCTCATCACCTTACTATCCAGCCGTCCTAGATGACTGACACTTTTGACTCCTTCCTCAGTCCTAAAGTGCTGTCCCCAACCACAAACCTCAGTGCGGACAATCTGGCCCAACCACTATCCTCAGCATGGACGATCTGGCCTAACCACCATCCTCAGTGTGGAGGATCTGGCCCAACCACCAACCTCAGCCCGGACGATCTGGTCCAACCACCAACCTCAGCGTGGACGATCTGGCCCACCACCAACCTCAGCACGGACGATCTGGCCCAACCACCAACCTCAGCACGGACGATCTGGCCCAACCACCAACCTCAGCACGAACGATCTGGCCCAACCACCAACCTCAGCCCGGACGATCTGGTCCAACCACCAACCTCAGCGTGGATGATCTGGTCCAACCACCAACCTCAGCGTGGACGATCTGGTCCAACCACCAACCTCAGCGTGGATGATCTGGCCCAACCACCAACCTCAGCCCGGACGATCTGGTCCAACCACCAACCTCAGCGTGGATGATCTGTCCAACCACCAACCTCAGCATGGACGATCTGGTCCAACCATCCAACCTCAGCGTGGTCGATCTGGCCCACCACCAACCTCAGCACGGACGATGTGGCCCAACCACCAACCTCAGAACGGACGGTCTGACCCAACCACCAACCTCAGCACAAACGATCTGGTCCAACCACCAACCTCAGCGTGGACGATCTGGCCCACCACCAACCTCAGCGTGGACGATCTGGCCCACCACCAACCTCAGCAGGGACGATCTGGCCCAACCACCAACCTCAGCACGGACGATCTGGTCCAACCACCAACCTCAGCACGGACGATCTGGTCCAACCACCAACCTCTGCGTGGATGATCTGGCCCAACCACCATCCTCAGCGCGGATGATCTGGTCCAACCACCATCCTCACCGCGGACGATCTGGCCAATAATTTTTTAAAAATTGACTATATCTGTCAAGAAATTTTCTCATGATCTCCTCATATCATGGATCCTCTTCCCTCCTGCACTTCTTCCAGCTAATGTTCTGTCTTTCAACCAGTCACAGAAGAAGTTACCCGGCTCCTTGCATCTTCTCACACTACTATTTGGTTCAGTGACCCTATTCAGTCACTTCTAATAATAATCTTTATATAGTGCCAACATATTCCGCAGCACTTCACAATTCAGAAGTTTGTATACTGTCATAAGGAACAGTTATGGAAAATGCAATAATTAAAGCAAAAAATAATGATGGCCCTGCTCATAAGAGCTTATAATCTACAATGAGGTGGGGGGTGACACAAAGTACAGGTGCTTATTTACAATGATGGTGTAGCCAACTTCAGGAAATGGCGAGTAGATAAGAGCGGAGTATGTGGCCACCAGCCAGTCTGTGTAGAGCTTTTGGGTCTAGTGGAGTTTGACAGTTATGTTCTGAGAAATAGTGAATCCCCATTGTCTAAATGACTCTGATTAGGGAATATGATAGGCCGCCATAAAAAGATGTGTTTTTAGGGAGCGCCTAAAACTATGTAAATTGTGGATAGTCCTAATTTCTTGGGATAGAGCATTCCAGAGAATTGGTGCAGCTCGGGAGAAGTCTTGGAGTCGGGAGTGAGAGGATCGGATTAGTGCAGATGTTAGTCTAAAGTCACTTCCAGAGCAAAGAGAACAGGTGGGGTGATAGAGATGAGGGAGATGTATGGGGGTGCTGCACTGTGAAGAGCTTTGTAGGTGAGAACAAGCAGTTTGAATTGGATCCTTTAGTGTATGGGCAGCCAGTGCAATGACTAGCATAGAGCGGAGGCATCCGGTTAGCCAGATAGGTGACCCTGGCTGCTGCATTGAGGATGAACATCTCCTTCAGTCCCTCTCCCCAGCTGTCACCACTCACCTAAAATATTTATCCTCTCTCATCTGGTGTCTTTTTCTCTTCCTTCAAATACACGTGACATGTTTCTATTATACTTTTCCTCTGATTGTTCCACTCCTGGCTTTGTCTACAAATACTGAGGTAAAAAACTCACCAAATCCCCCCCCTTCCCCGTGTGCACATGCCTTTATAATCCAGGTTCTGCTCCTTACATTCAATTTAAACCTCCCTCATTAAAGTCTCTAATTGTGGCACCCCTGCTGAGGGATTGCCACAGGACCCACCGATGCAAGGAGGGATTTGCACTTTGGTACACAAAGCACACAACACATTCCACCGCAGACCTGGAGGGGGAGCTCTATTGGCTGCCTTAAGCCAGATCCCCTATAAAAGGTCCAGGCCTGAGGGGAGGAGTCAGTTAGTTTCAGTTCAGTTCCAGTTAGTCTGCAGTGAGCAGAGGAGAGAGCAGAGTGAAGGAGCTGGTCGCTGGGATCAAGCCAGGCCCAGTACCAGGGAACACTGACCCAGCTGTGCCGCACCCTAGGGAAAGGGTCAGCGGCCAGTGAAAGAGTAGCAGGGAATTAAAGAAGGGAACAGACCAAGCTTCCATTTAACTCACCCAGACACCGGAGTCCCACACTGCTAAGCATTCATTGTAGCAGGAAAAGCCCGGAAAGACCAAGAGGAACTAATCCCCCTGAGGTGACAAATTAAGAGACACTCAAACATGACCAAGCACAGGACCAGGGGCCCGAAAGGAGAATAGGGGTTTCCACAGGAGGTCCTCAAAGTCGGTTACAGAGTAACACCCTGAGAGGGAGAAGGAGCGGTGAGTTCAGTTATAGGCAGAACTTACCCCAAACCACCGTACATAGAGACAGAGGAGGCCTCACAACTCTCAAGGTGAAAATCCCAAATTGCACCGAGGACCTGGTTACCTTCCTGGACTGTACCTGTTACTGGACATCAGTAAAAGGTACCGAAACAAAGTGTGTGTGTGCCTGTTTCACCGCCGCAGCCTGCAGCATTCACCGCAGAGACGCTACTACGACTCCCCTCATCCATCCTCGCTGCCCTGAGGCAAAGCTCCACCTGTGGGGAGCTGTAGTACCCAAGCTGAATCACATCACCTCAGTGGCCAGCCTGCAGCGCTGCTATCTAAATTACAAGGTACCACAGGTGGCGTCACGTTACCATTCCCCATCCATCATCATCATCCCCCATCCAAGTAGTCATCAGCCCCGGTATTCGAGTACCCCCCTACCCTGTCGACCGCCTCATAATGATCTATTAACAGTTAAATCTAATGGTCACTACTCCCTGCCGACTCTCCTGGATCTCTCTGCTGCATTTGTTATTGTGAATCACCAGCTCCTACTCTCTATGCTCCGCTCCATGGGGCTCAAGGGCACCGCGCTCTCCTGGTTCTTATCCCATCTTCCTTCAGTGTATCTTTTGCTGGCTCCTTTTCCTCTTACAGTAATTCAATTATCAACTCAGGAGTGTAATTTGTACACAGGAAGTTGGGAAGGGCGGCATACACAGTATTGCAAGAACAAAGCATCTGTAGAATGCAGTTACAACATAACCCACCATATCCACCATCACAGGGCTCCTCAGGGTTCAGTCCTAGGTCCCCTCCTCTTACTGTCAAGGCTTTTCAGATTTCAGTCCTAGGTCTCTTCTTACTGTCGGGGTTCCTCAGGGTTCAGTCCTAGACCCTACTGTCAGGGTTCCTCAGGGTTCAGTCCTGGGTCTCCTCTTACTATCAGAGCTCCTCAGGGTTCAGTCTAGGGTCCCCTCAGCTTACTGTCATGGATCCTCAGGGTTCAGTCCTGGGCCCCCTCCTTACTGGTGGGGTTCCTCAGGGTTCAGTCCTAGGTCTCTTTCTCTTACTGTTGAGGGTCCTCAAAGCTCAGTCCTAGCTCCCCTACCCTTACTATTGTGGTTCCTCAGATTTCAATCCTAGGTCCCCTCCTCTTACTATCGGGTTCCTCAGGGTTCGGTCCTAGGTCTCCTCTTACTATCGGGGTTCCTCAGGGTTCGGTCCTAGGTCCCCTTCTCTTTTCTCTATACATCACTCCTACTGGACAAATGATCAGTAGATTTGGTTTTCAGCATCATCTCCATTTTGGCACCAAATTATACACATTCGTCTCCTGACATCACCTTGTGCATTACTACTAAATACCAGTGACTGTCTGCTGTCTCTAACATCATGTCCTCCCTCTATCAAAAACTGAATCTGTCAAAATCTGAACTTCTCATGTTTCCTAACTCTACTAATCCTCATAAACCCAATATTGCCATTTCCGTGTGTGTTTCTATCATTACTCCCCTGCAGCACGCCCGCTGTCTTGGGGTCATATTTGACAGATCTCTCCTTCACCCCCCACATCCTATCACTCGCTCACTAGTGCCACCTACACCTCAAAACCATCTCTAGAATTTGACTGTTTCTTACTGTTGACTCTGCAAAAAGGGTAGGGTCACACATGCGGCAGGAATTAGAAATCCTGATCCGGTTTTGAGCTGTCAAAAAGCTCAAAACCGGATCAAGAACCGCTCCCCATAGGAGCCTATTATGATAACCGGATTGCTCTATATGCAATCCGGTTACCGGCTCCGGATCTGCAGCCTGCGCTAAAAACCATGCAGGCTGCAGTTTACGGAGCGGTTCCGTCAACCGCAATGCGGTAACCGGATTGCTCATGATGTGTAATCCTGAGCAATGCGGTTACTGTATACTTTGTTCATCTCTGATGCAGCAGGAATAAGCAAAGTGTTAAATGTGTATTTAAATATTAATAGTAGCTGTGGGCAACATGTCTCTAGGGGGTGCCCACCCTCCCTAGAGACATGCTGTCCACACCTGTGGGCATGTGAGGGGTTAATGAACCAGTTATACTATTGCCGGCTTTGTATAAATTTATGAATGAAGCTGCGGCTCCTGACAGTTTCGCAGATGTACGTATAGTATCAGCCGCTGTCCTTGGTCCTGTAACCATTAACATTAGGTCTATGGGCAGGGCACCGCCATAGACCTACTGTAACTGCTTACAGGACCAAGGACAGCGGCTGATACTATAAGTACATTACGTACAGTATCTGCGAAACTGTCAGGAGCCGCAGCTTCATTCAGAAATTTGTACAACGCCGGCAATAGTATAACTGGTTCATTAACCCCTCACATGCCCACAGGTGTGGACAGCATGTCTCTAGGGAGGGTGGGCACCCCCTAGAGACATGTTGCCCACAGCTACCATTAATATTTAATGTTTTAATAAACATTTCACACTTTGTTAAGTAGATGGTAACCGCATCCGGTTACTGCAATGCGGTTTCAAGCACACATTTTGGAAAAAAAAGCGTGTGTGAAGGCAATTGCGGTTACCCCTCCGGATGTGAATGCGGTCACCGCAATTGCCTTTCAAAGTGTGACCCCAGCCAAACTCTGTTGCTCTTATTCATTCTCGTCTGGACTACTGTAACTCTCTACTAATTGGTCTCACTCTTACTAAACTCTCTGTTCTCCAATCTGTCATAAACGCAGCAGCCAGGATCATATTTCTGTCTAGCCACTACACCGATACCTCTATCCTGTGCCCGTCATTGCACTGGTTGCCCATCTGCTACAAATCCAATGTAAAATTATTACTCTTATCCACAAAGATTTTCCACAGTTCTTCACCGCCCTAAATCACCTCCCCTTATCTCTGACTACCATTGTACCCTGTTCTGTCCATTCTAATAATGACTAGTGATGAGCAAAAAGTAAGATATTTGGGTTTGGATAGCTCTAACTGAATACTTTGAACTCTTTCAGCATTCAGATCCGAGTGATTTTCCCATTGACTTGCACTGGATTCGTTACTGCTTCAAAGTATTCGGTTAGAGCTCTCCGAACATCTCACTACTCGCTCATTGCTAATAATGACCTAAGACTAATATCCTCAATAATCAGAACCTCTGAGACTTCTCTTGTGCTGCACCAGTACTCTGGAATGCACTACCCTGAACATTTGATCATGTTCCTCCCCTTTTTCCTCATGGATTGTAAGCTTGTGAGCAGGAACCTCAATCCTCTTGGTATCTGTTGAATTGTATTACTCTTTAATGTCTGATTTTGTCTGTACACGTCCCCTCTGAATTGTAAAGTGCTGCGGAACGTGTTGGCGCTATAGAAATAAGTTCTTCTTGTCACTTTTCATTTTTTCATTACCTCAGACTTCCAGGACAGCCAGCAGCAGGAGTGAGGTCAGGCCAAGTTGGCACCATTGAGGTTGGCTGTTATAGAGGATAGTCTAAGTGGTCTAAATTATTGATGACATAGTTAGGATATTGGATTGGGGTCTAATATCGACTCGCCCCCTCCCCACCCCAGGATCTGCAGTAATCATGGGACTGAGATGCAGTACCAGGCACAGCCACCGTCTCTGTGTATTCACTGTAGTGTTGGGACCCCCAAAGAAAACCACCATAAGCCCCCGCCTCTGTCCCATGGGTACTGCCCCAACTCAGCACATTTGCATAAGCGACATCCCTTTGTTTGACAGCAGGTACCGTGTGTCAGATAACTGCGAACAGATGAAATAATGTGGGTCATTCCATGTCAAGTGATCCAAAAATGAATATTTTTTTTCCCTGACGTCCTCAGATTTTTTTTTATTTTTTTTCTATATGAAGAACAACTTTAGTTAATTACAAAAAAAAAGTTTTGAATTTTTTTCTTTATCAGTTAATTTTTTACAGATTTTTAAAGTTTTAAAAAAGGGCGAATTTTGGCCTGGTATGGCTTTACATTTTCTATCATATCTCGGGCTAGAAATAAGATAGAGAAACAAAATAAACACCATTCTACTCAGAACTGTCCAGGCTTTCATCAGATATGTCACAAGAGGATATTTGTTAATATTTTACCCATGTGATCGCAAGCGCAAAACTTTAAAACGCATTTCTGAAAAATCGGCGCGCTTTAAATATTTCAAAAACTGCCCATATGTCTGCTTTGCTCTTAGCCACATCTGTACCAAATTTCAAGTTGGGATCGCGATGGGATCATATTTTAAAATATTTTACTATTAATAGCGTCAATGGGTCATTCCATATCAAGTGATCTAAATATGAATATTTTTTTTTACCTGACGTCTTTAGATTTTTATTTTTTTTTTCCTTTATGAAGTACTACTTTAGTTAATTACAAATTTAAAAGTTTTGAATTTTTTTCTTCATCAGTTAGGCTGCCTTCACACTTGCAGATGGATCTGCAGCGTTTTGCAGATGCATCTGCAAGTGTGAGCATGCTGACCGCGGCCCCTATGTTTATAATAGGGCGCACGCGGTGTGAAAGCTCTCATTCACTCCTATATGTGTACTGTCAGCAGGCGTATGCCTGCTTACAGATCACACTCTCCCGCCCGCAGCATGGACGCTACATCTCGCGTCCACAGTGCGGACGGGAGTGTGTGATCTGTCAGCAGGCATACGCCTGCTGACAGTACACATATAGGAGTGAATGAGAGCTTTCACACCGCGTGCGCCCTATTATAAACATAGGGGCCGCGGGTCAGCATGCTCACACTTGCAGATGCATCTGCAAAACGCTGCAGATCCATCTGCAAGTGTGAAGCCAGCCTTAATTTTTTACAGATTTTTAAAGTTTAAAAAAAGGGTGAATTTTGGCCTGGTATGACTTTACATTTTTTTTTATCTCAGGCTAGAAATAAGATAATGAAGGGGGAGAGGCATCATTTTACTCAGAACGGTAACAGCTTTCATTTGATATGTTACAAGACTATGTTTCTTTATATCAAATTCAAACTATTGACGGGCAATTGTGAAAAAATGACTGATTGTGTTCTTGGTGATTTTTGAATTGACACTATAATAGTTAAATATTTTAAAATATGATCCCATCACGATCCCAACTTGAAATTTGGTACAGATGTGGCTAAGAGCATAAAAGACACATGGGCAGTTTTGGAAAATTTTTATTAAAACGTTTTTTTCGGAAATGCGTTTCAAAATGTTGCGTTTGCGTTCGCATGGGTAAAAAATTAAAATGAACAAATATACTCTTGTGACATATCTGGTGAAAGCCTGGACAGTTCTGAGTAGAATGGTGTTTATTTTGTTTCTCTATCTTATTTCTAGCCCGAGATAAAAAAATGTAAAGTCGTACCAGGCCAACATTCACCCTTTTTTTTAAAACTTTAAAAATCTGTAAAAAATTAACTGATGAAGAAAAAAATTCTACACTTTTAATTTGTAATTAACTAAAGTAGTACTTCATAAAGGAAATAAAATAAAAAAAATCTAAAGACGTCAGGTAAAAAAAAATATTCATATTTAGATCACTTGATATGGAATGACCCATTGACGCTATTAATAGTAAAATATTTTAAAATATGATCCCATCAAGATCTCAACTTGAAATTTGGTACAGATGTGGCTAAGAGTAAAGCAGACACATGGGCAGTTTTTGAAATATTTAAAGCGCGCCGATTTTTCGGAAATGCGTTTTAAAGTTTTGCGCTTGTGATCACATGGGTGAAATATTAACAAAGATCCTCTTGTGACATATCTGGTGAAAGCCTGTATAGTTCTGAGTAGAATGGTGTTTATTTTGTCTCTCTATCTTATTTCTAGCCTGAGTTATGAGGAGAAACGTAAAGGCAGGCAACAGCGAAATTCACACTTTTTCCGAACTTTGAAAATCATTTAAAAAAAATACATTTTTTAAAAAAATTTTCTCTTCACATTTTGCATTGTCTGACATGCTATTATCAAATAACAAAATCTCAAAGAATTAAAAATATAGAGGTAATAATCATTGGTTCACTTGACATGGAATGACCCATGTACAGACTCGTCGTGACCAACACTTTCCAATATGGAGGATTTCTTTATTCCACATGATATCCAGATTAGTGAGGTTTATACATTACACCAACATCTCTTCCACATAAAGACTTCATGTCCTCGGGGCAGATCTGCACTGTGCCTTATATAACACAGGCTCTGGGGCCCCGCGGCAAATACCATCCCTTTAAGTGCAGCATCTGCATAGTGAGCAGCCTATGACTTCTTGGCTCTCTTGCCTTCTCCCTTCTTGGGCGTTCCTTTACCCGCAGTCTCCGCAGACGCTTCATTTCTTCTTTAAAGTCTTCGTGTTCATCCCTACAAAGAGCAACAAGTTATTTTACCTCTCGGCCGGCCGGTTATTGGACAACCCCTTTAAACCTAGGACATATAGGGCTTGGGGTATATTCACACACAAGGACCGGACAATGGGCCTCCTGACCTGACCTCATAGTCATGTATGCCTGACAGGTTCAGGGCTGGAACCCTGCATCCAATCCGAGCACCAGAGCTCTGAGCGACAAGGACCCAAGGGCCCAAGCACTAGGGGCCCAAGCACCAAGGGCCCGAGCACCAAGGGCCTGAGCACCAGGGTAGATACTCTGGTACTAGAGACCTGTCAATGAACTGGAGCAGCGCTGGAAAAAGCCAGCTGGGGGAACACCAGACTTGTATGCGCAGTGCGGGTCTTGAAGCTAACAGCGGCGCGGGTGTACATACGTCACCCGAAGCCGGAAATGACGCGTTTCGCGTCATACAGCCTCACAATGCAGCGGTCCGGCCAACATAGGAGGGCGGGGAGGCGCGCATTTGAATGTGAGTAGAAGATCACGCCTATTGAGGCGTGATATTAGGAATAGGGAGAGCCTGCCAGGGTGACTGCATACAATAGTCACTAATTAACATGGCTAATGAGGTAGTTTTATAACGTTTATCTTCAGTTTCAATAGATGCATTTAGGAGCTAAAAGGAGTGTAGGGTAAGTGTGAATATGCTTTAGGGACAGCTTTTAATAGCTTTTGAGGTGTTTTGGGGTGGACAGGATCCCTTTAAGACAGTCTTATAAGCTAAGCCCAATTTACCTGAAAAGGCCGAAGAATCTGAGCCGGCGCATGAGCGGCCCGTACACGTCGTGCGGCGGGTACCAGTCGTAAACCCCTTTCCGTTTCGCCAGTGGCTGCTCGCTCAGGAGTTTCACCACCTTCATGGAGTGCGTGTTGGTCGGTCGCACCACCTCTCCGAAGATTCTGGCGCTGAGACGAGACATGCGGAAGGCGTAGCTCGACAGGGAAGACATGGCGGGGGGAGGCTGGGAGGCGTTGTCCTGCAGAACAGAGAATGACCATGGTCCTGCGTTACCATAGCAACAACACAAACAAGGGATGTTTGAGGAAATACTATAAAACGCAATCTGATAGGAAAACCTAGTCCGATGGCTGAGTCTGCCCTTCTTAGCTGTCAGTATTGTCCTCATTTAGCTTTCTGAGCAACTTAGTCATGTCTGACAGTCTGGTTGCTAGAGATGTGCTGCCTAACAACCGCAAATAGGTTGTCAGGGAGAAAATAGCCCTAGCAACAGGAATCTGATAATTCATCAATGTAGAACAGGGATCCGACCTCCAAGACCCCTGACAAAATGCAAAATGAGGGGCTGCCTGGTCTCCAGTACATTAAATACCTTCCCCCTGCGGACATCATTTTTCGTGCTCTTTAATACCCTCCCCTTCCCCTCTTTTTTTGTGCTCTCTTTATATCCCTCCCCTTCCTCTTCTCCTCTTTTTTGTGCTCCCTATTTCCCTCCCCTTTCTCTTCCCATCTTTTCTGTGCTCTCTTCATTTCCCTCCCTTTCCTTTTCCACCATTTTTTGGGCTCTCTTCATTTCCCGCTCTTTCCTTTTCCCCTTTTTTGCCATTCTCTCCCCTACCCCTCTTTTTTGTGCTCTTTAATTCCCTCCCCTTCCTTTTCCTCTCTCGATTTCCCTCCCCTTCCCCTTTTTGTGCTCTCTGTAATTCCCTCACCCCCTCTTTTTTGTGCTCTCTTTATTTCCCTCCCTTTCCTCCTCCCTTCTTTTTTGTCCTCTTCCCCTCTTTTTTTGTGCTCTCTTTATTTCCCTCCCCTTCCTCTTACCCTTCCCCTCTTTTTTTGTGCTCTCTTTATTTCCCTCCCCTCTTTTTTTTTGTTTTTCACAGTTGTAGTCTTGAATGGCACCGTTTAATGTACTATGTTATGTATGGAAAAAAATATCCTAGATGTGGGGAAATGATAAACAAAAATAGGTACTTCCACCCTTGTTTTTTTGGCTAAGTGTCACGTTTCCTCCTACCCGTGTGCTGTTCTGCTCCTCTGCTGACCTGACCTAGGTATTGCCGTTTGACCACTCTCTTGGATAGCCCCTTTTCTCTTTGATGCACTCTGACCCTGGAATTGTCCTCTGACTATCGATTTTGTCTTATGCCTCTGTCCTTTACGTACTCTCTAGGCTTGACCTCGAACTAGTGATAAGCTAGCACTGCCATGCTTGATACGCGCAACGAGTAGGTAGTGCTCGGATGGGGGCGACTCATGTACCCAAGTATTATGGAAGTCAATAGAAAACATGAGCATTTTTCCAGAAGAATCCCAGGAAAAATGCTCGAGTTCCCCACACCGGTAAGAGGAACCGAGACACTCCCCCAAAAAACAAGGTTCATTCCATGACGGTTGATCATCTGGTCAGCACCTTTCATTGTAGATTTCTTAGGAAACACGGTGGTCTGGTAGCAGAGGCGTACTCTCATGACTCCTCCTACCGAATGTGTTGGGACGCAGTGAGAGACACATGAGCTGTCCAATCTTGGGCAGGGCCATGCGGAGCTGTCAGAATGATTATAGACAGCTCAGCTATCCAACAGGGCTTGGGCGTATGAGTTATTCTCCATGTGTCTCCCGTCCAGAGTGATTGCCTTGCTATTCAGCTGCCTTTCTGCCTTCAATTAGTGTCAGTCCTAGCTTTAGCTCAGTGGTGCCTGTTGCTCCTTTGCTCATTCTGATCTGTTGTTACCCGACCATGTACCTCGCTTCTGATGACCCATTTGCCTAGCCCCTTTGCTCTTGATCCTCTACCTTCCTACAATTATGACCTTGTACTGTGACCTGACTACACCTTTGTCTCACCCCTTTGTTTATTGCTAGTGTCATGTGTTGACTGCCTTGCAATCCATTACTGTTGCTGCTGTGTTTAAATTGTTTTTTTTTTCCCTAGTTTATGCTGTGTGTTGCAGCTGCAATTGGGGGGGTGAGTCGAACCATTTGGGTGGAGGTGGAGGGGTGAGTATTACTATTTAGATCGCCACTCCCTCAGCCTTTAAGTAGCTCCACTACCCTCCAGTAGGTGTCGCAGATAGAGATCATTTCCTACCTGGACTTCGTGCTGTGAAGTCGTGCTGTGCTGAACTGTGTAATTGCTGCCATTGACTTTCATCAAAGCTGCTGGGTTTCCTGGTCCATGGGTGAAGGTAGGAGCTTTTAATCTAGGGCTGATCAGGAACGAAGGGCTAGGGTGGCGACCTGAACCTCCTCACCTTCGGAGGTACCTTCGAGAACAGGGCTAGACTAGCTCCCCTGAACGCCCTTGCCCACCTTACCATATTGCCTCCTGATTCCCTATCCGTTATACCACCCCATGACAGCTAGCCCTCCTGGTATCTGACCCTGCACCTCTTGACTATCGTGGCTAGCCTAGAGTCAGAGGGAATCTGTTTTTATTACAATCATTGCCTGGCAAGAATGACCCGGCAGCGAGATTCTTCAGGTCAATACTAGTACGATGAAACTTGTGTAGTTTTTATTTAATTAGATGATCAAAAAAATTCGAATTTTGTAATGAAAAAAAAAAATTTTGTTACCATTTTAAATTTAATTTTTTTTGTCGAAATTTTTTTTTTTCCGTGCCCAGCTGACATTTATTGACACGACGTATTGTTGGATTTTTTCTAAACTTTATTGAATGGGTTAAACAATACGATAATTTGATGGATCAGACTTTTACAATATCAAGTTTGATTATGTTTTCAATTGGGAAAACGGGGGCATTTACATTTTTAAAACATTTTTAAAGTCACCGGGGACCGTGAACCTGTGATTGATCGCTTGTACTATATTCTGTAATTACAACATATATATATATATATATATATACAGTACAGACCAAACGTTTGGACACACCTTCTCATTCAAAGAGTTTTCTTTATTTTCATGACTATGAGAATTGTAGATTCACACTGAAGGCATCAAAACTATGAATTATCACATGTGGAATTATATACTTAACAAAAAGTGTGAAACAACTGAAAATGTGTCTTTAGGCCACTTCACACACACAGATATGAGTCCAATATCTGAACAGATCTCTGGTTGCAGTGAAAACATGGATACATTGCTCCATTTTGTGGCTGTGTACAACATGGAGCAATGTATCCATGATTTCACTGCAACCAGAGATCTGTTCAGATATTGGACTCGGATATCTGTGTGTGTGAAGTGGCCTTTATATTCTAGGTTCTTCAAAGTACCCACCTTTTGCTGTGATTACTGCTTGGCACACTCTTGGCATTCTCTTGATGAGCTTCAAGAGGTAGTAAACGGAAATGGTCTTCACTTCACATGTGTGCCTGTCAGGTTTAATAAGTGGGATTTCTTGCCTTATAAATGGGGTTGGGACCATCAGTTGTGTTGTGCAGAAGTCTGGTGGTTACACAGCTGATCGTCCTACTGAATAGACTGTTAGAATTTGTATTATGGCAAGAAAAAAGCAGCTAAGTAAAAAAAAAACGAGTGGCCATCATTACTTTAAGAAATGAAGGTCAGTCAGTCCAAAACATTGGGAAAACTTTGAAAGTGTTCCCAAGTGCAGTTGAAAAAAACATCAAGCGCTACAAAGAAACTGGCTCACATGAGGACTGCCCAGGAAAGGAAGACCAAGAGTCACCTCTGCTGCAGAGGATAAGTTCATCCGAGTCACCAGCCTCAGAAATCGCAGGGTAACTGCAGCTCAGATTAGAGACCAGGTCAATGCCACACAGAGTTGTAGCAGCAGACACATCTCTACAACAACTGTTAAGAGGAGACTTTGTGCACAGGCCTTCATGGTAAAATAGCTGCTAGGAAACCACTGCTAAGGACAGGCAACAAGCAGAAGAGACTTGTTTGGGCTAAAGAACACAAGGAATGGACATTAGACCAGTGGAAATCTGTGCTTTGGTCTGATGAGTCCAAATTTGAGATCTTTGGTTCCAAAAACCTTGTCTTTATGCGACGCAGAAAAGGTGAACGGATGGACTCTACATGCCTGGTTCCCACCGTGAAGCATGGAGGAGGAGGTGTGATGGTGTGGGGGTGCTTTTCTGGTGACAGTGTTGTGGATTTTTTCAAAATTTAAGGCATACTGAACCAGCATTCCATTTAGTTGGACCATCATTTATTATGCAACAGGACAATGACCCCAAATAAATATAGGATATCTGCCGCGACACTACTATATATATATATATACTTCCCAGAAAAAACAGGCAGCACTCCAGCGTCTTATCAACAACCGACAGGTTTAATGTAGCCCCAAGTGGTGCGACGTTTCAACCTATAACAGGTCTTTCTCAAGCATCTTGATGCTTGAGAAAGACCTGTTATAGGTTGAAACGTCGCACCACTTGGGGCTACATTAAACCTGTCGGTTGTTGATAAGACGCTGGAGTGCTGCCTGTTTTTTCTGGGAAGTATAATACACTGCATTGGACATTGCAAGTTCACAGGATATATTGCACCCATCTTTGAGTGGAAGTTTGTGCTGATTTCTTTTTTCTTTTTTTTTTTTTATATATATATATATATATATATATATATATATATATATATATATATATATATATATATATATATATATATATATATATATATATATATATATATATATATATATATATATGAGAAATGTAAATCAATGAGTGGCACTAGAGAAAAGAGGATCCAACTGAATTGTGCATATGTGTAATGCAGAAACTGCCCTGTGCTAAATATGAAAATCAGAGGTCTTAGTCTCGATAGTGGCCACTAAGGATCAAGCCTGGCACCCACTTCAAGGAGCTTTTGACTGAGCTCCCATTATATATAATTTTCCCTTTCCTTCTTTCCTTAGTCTGGTAGCCACACTTGGACACCAATGTGAGGTACTAGCACACACCTAATTCCTGTTTTTAATTACATCCATGGACATATAAGCCTATACACATTTCACTATTTCACTAGGGCATAGTGTCAGGACCTGGCAGTGGAGGCTCCTTGAAGTGGGTGCCAGGCTTGATCCTTAGTGGCCACTATCGAGACTAAGACCTCTGATTTTCATATTTAGCACAGGGCAGTTTCTGCATTACACATATGCATAATTCAGTTGGATCCTCTTTTCTCTAGTGCCACTCATTGATTTATATTTCTCATATATATATAGTAGTGTCGCGGCAGATATCCTATTTTTGTAAGTATTATTATTTCCTGGCAGCACCTACATGTATGGTGATGCCAATGACCCCAAACACACCTCCAGGCAGTGTAAGAGCTATTTGATCAAGAAGGAGAGAGATGGGGTGCTACGCCAAATGACCTGGCCTCCACAGTGGCCAGAGCTGAACCCAATCAAGATGGTTTGGGGTGAGCTGGACCGCAGAGTGAAGGCAAAAGGGCCAACAAGTGCTAAGCATCTCTGGGAACTCCTTCAAGATTGTTGGAAGACCATTTCCGGTGACTACCTCTTGAAGCTCATCAAGAGAATGCCAAGAGTGCGCAAAGCAGTAATCACAGCAAAAGGTGGCTACTGTGAAGAACCTAGAATATAAGATATATTCTCAGTTGTTTCACACTTTTTTGTTAAGTATATAATTCCACATGTGATAATTCATAGTTTTGATGCCTTCAGTGTGAATCTACAATTTTCATAGTCAGGAGAATAAAGGAAACTCTTTGAATGAGAAGGTGTCCAAACTTTTGGTCTGTACTGTATATAATATCACTGATCTCTTATGAAGCCTTAGATTGGGCTCATATAGAAGCACAAAGATGGCGGTGACCGGGTTGGGGGACGGTGACCTTTAGTGACCCCAGCTGCCATGGCAACCCATCAAGTATCTATACGATTCTATTAGGGAAGGGGCAGCTTTATTATAGGGAATCCATATTTATCTCCGGCTGGGAACGTCCGTGACTCCGTCCATATAACCTCAGTTTATGTTATTGTACAAGATCTTAATTTCAAGGTTCACAAACTTTAAGTACTAACGCTGATGTGAATATTCTGAATATCTGCCACTAATCTGACAAAACTGGAGTCAGCAGAGCGGCCATGCTGGGTGTGAGGAGGCCACAGGAGGAGCCCCGGACCGGATTTACAGACATTCCCGACACGTCAATAATAAGCACAACTGACATTTATTACAGAGTGAGGTCTTTATAGAGACAGTCATAGACTATTAGCGCCACATAGTAAAGGGCAGGGCCCAAAAAATGAGGGTCAGGAATGTGCACGGTAATAGCTCGTACAGAGCGGCCATTGTACCTTATAAGGTGGGGTCTCTATGGGACAGCATAGGCACTAACATAATGACGGACGGTCTGGAGTGCGGCGTGGTGTCATGTGATGGGCGGTCTGGAGTGCGGCGCGGGGTCATGTGATGGGCGGTCTGGAGTGCGGGTTCATATTACGGTCAGTCTGTGGGTGATGTGATGGTTGGTCTGGAGTGTGGGGTCATATGACTGTCGGCCCATGGGTCACATGATGGGTGGTCTAGAGTACGGGGTTACACGATGGTTGTTCCCTGTGGGTTACATGACGGTCCTGGGTCATGTGACGGGTGGTTTGGAGTACAGGTTCATGTGATGGGCGGTCCACGGGTCACGTGACAGGCAGTCCGGGGTGTGGGGTCATGTGATGGGCGGTCTGGAGTGTGGGGTCATGTGATGTGTGGTTCGGGATAATGACAGGAAGTCTGGAGTACGGGGTCATGTGATGGGCGGTCCGTAGGTCACGTGATGATGGGTCCAGGGTGCAGGGTCATGTGAAAGGTGGTCCGGGGTCACATGACGGGCGGTCCATAGTGCGGGGTCATAGGACAGGCGGTCTGGAGTGTGGGGTCTTGTGAAGGGCGGTCTGAAATGCGGGGTCATATGACAAGCAGTCCGGAGTCAAGTCACTGGCAGTCTGGAGGGTGGGGTCATGTAGCTGGGGCTCCGGAATCATGTGACGAACGATCTGGAGTGCGGAGACACGTGATGGGCAGTCTGGGATCATGTGACTGGTCTGGAGTGCAGGGTCATGTGACGGGCGGTCCGTGGGTAACGTGATGTGCGGTCTGTAGTGCGGGTGGTCTGAAGTGCGTGGTCATGTGATGGGTGGTCTGGAGTCATGTGACAGGTCATCCGGGATCATGTGATGGGCAGTCTGGAGTGCGGGGTAATGCGACTGGCGGTCCAGAATCATGTGACAGGAGGTCTGGAGTACGGGATCATGTGACGGGTGGTCCGGGGGTTAGGTGATGGTCATTCCAGAGTGTCAAGTGAGGGGCATCCCGGGGTCATGTGACAGGCGGTCTGGAGTGCAGGGTCATGTGACAGGCGGTCCGTGGGTCACGAGACGGTCAGTATGGAGCGTGGAGTCATATGAGAGTCGGTCCGTGGGTCGTGATGGTCAGTCCAGGGTCATGTGATGGGCGATCTGGAGTGCAGTCATGTGACAGGCGGTCCGTGGGTCGTGATGGTCAGTCCAGGGTCATGTGATGGGTGATCTGGAGTGCAGTCATGTGACAGGCAGTCTCTGGGTCACATGATGGTCGATCCAGGGATATATGAAAGGCCATCTGGAGTGCGGGCTCATGTGACTAGCAATCTGGAGTGAGGCGTCATGTGACAGGCAGAGTGGAGTGCGGGGTTCATGTGACAGGCAGAGTGGAGTGCGGGGTTCATGTGACAGGCAGAGTGGAGTGCGGGGTTCATGTGACAGGCAGAGTGGAGTGCGGGGTTCATGTGACAGGCAGAGTGGAGTGCGGGGTTCATGTGACAGGCAGACTGGAGTGCGGGGTTCATGTGACAGGCAGACTGGAGTGCGGGGTTCATGTGACGGGCAGACTGGAGTGCGGGGTTCATGCGACGGGCAGAGTGGAGTGCGGGGGTCATGTGACAGGCAGAGTGGAGTGCGGGGGTCATGTGACAGGCAGAGTGGAGTGCGGGGGTCATGTGACAGGCAGAGTGGAGTGCGGGGTTCATGTGACGGGCAGACTGGAGTCCGGGGGTCATGTGACAGGCAGACTGGCGTGCGGGGGTCATGTGACGGGCAGACTGGAGTGCGGGGGTCATGTGACGGGCAGACTGGAGTCCGGGGGTCATGTGACAGGCAGACTGGCGTGCGGGGGTCATGTGACGGGCAGACTGGAGTGCGGGGGTCATGTGACGGGCAGACTGGAGTCCGGGGGTCATGTGACAGGCAGACTGGCGTGCGGGGGTCATGTGACAGGCAGACTGGCGTGCGGGGGTCATGTGACGGGCAGACTGGAGTGCGGGGGTCATGTGATGGGCGGTCACATGATGGTCGGTCCAGGGTGTGGGGTCATGTGAAGGGCAGCCCAGGGTCATGTGATGGGCGGTCTGGAGTGCGGAGTCACGTGACAGTCGAACCAGGGTCATGTGATCGGTGGTCTGGAGTGACATGACTGTCGGTCCAGGGTACGGGTCATGTGACGGTCAGTTTGGGGTCATGTGATGGGCAGTCTGGAGTCACGAGTCTGGTGGTGTGGGGGATGTGGTCACGTGATATCCAGGTCCTGCAGATCGCTCTGTAGATCCCTCTCATCTCTTTCTAGCCGTCTATAATAACTGTCTATGACACTCACCTCACTGCTCCCCACTGACCTACATCCACCTCTGATGCACACCAGTATGTCAGGAGTTAATTCAGCGCCCCGGTGTCTTCTTACCCGGTGACCTCTCCCGTCTCCTCCTCACGTGCAGCTTGTCTGACCCGGAAGTGGTTAGCAGACCGGATTCCCGCAGCGCGCATGCGCCCGGCTGTCACTCAGCGGTTGCCTGGTAACGGCTTCTCTTCAGAGGTGACGTCTGGCGATGCCGTCACGTGATCACGGGACAATGTAGGAGAGATGATGTGCGGTAGACGGATAATTGTCAGCAGCCAATAAGCGCACAGCTATGAAAATGAGAGGTGTGATGTGATTGGTTGCTGTGCAGCGTTATGTGTATAGATGACTGTCCATGTCTCCCAGGTGCCTGAATCACAGTGTTCAGGGTCACGGCGGTGATGTCATAGTGTTCAGGGTCACGGCGGTGATGTCATAGTGTTCAGGGTCACAGTGGTGATGTCATAGTGTTCAGGGATCACAGCGGTGATGTCACAGTGTTCGGGGTCACAGCGGTGATGTCACAGTGTTCAGGGTCACGGCGGTGATGTCATAGTGTTCAGGGTCACGGCGGTGATGTCATAGTGTTCAGGGTCACGGCGGTGATGTCATAGTGTTCAGGGTCACAGCGGTGATGTCATAGAGTTCAGGGTCACGGCGGTGATGTCACAGTGTTCAGGGTCACGGCGGTGATGTCACAGTGTTCAGGGTCACGGCGGTGATGTCATAGTGTTCAGGGTCACGGCGGTGATGTCATAGTGTTCAGGGTCACAGTGGTGATGTCATAGTGTTCGGGGTCACAGCGATGATGTCATAGTGTTCAGGGATCACAGCGGTGATGTCACAGTGTTCGGGGTCACAGCGGTGATGTCACAGTGTTCAGGGTCACGGCGGTGATGTCATAGTGTTCAGGGTCACGGCGGTGATGTCATAGTGTTCAGGGTCACAGCGGTGATGTCACAGTGTTCAGGGTCACGGCGGTGATGTCACAGTGTTCAGGGTCACGGCGGTGATGTCATAGTGTTCAGGGTCACGGCGGTGATGTCATAGTGTTCAGGGTCACAGCGGTGATGTCATAGAGTTCAGGGTCACGGCGGTGATGTCACAGTGTTCAGGGTCACGGCGGTGATGTCACAGTGTTCAGGGTCACGGCGGTGATGTCACAGTGTTCAGGGTCACGGCGGTGATGTCATAGTGTTCAGGGTCACGGTGGTGATGTCACAGTGTTCAGGGTCACAGCGGTGATGTCACAGTGTTCAGGGTCACAGTGGTGATGTCACAGTGTTCAGGGTCACAGCGATGATGTCAGTGTTCAGGGTCACAGCGGTGATGTCACAGTGTTCAGGGTCACAGTGGTGATGTCATAGTATTCAGGGTCACAGTGGTGATGTCACAGTGTTCAGGGTCACAGTGGTGATGTCACAGTGTTCAGGGTCACAGCGGTGATGTCACAGTGTTCAGGGTCACAGCTATGATGTCAGTGTTCAGGGTCACAGTGGTGATGTCATAGTGTTCGGGGTCACAGCGATGATGTCATAGTGTTCAGGGATCACAGCGGTGATGTCACAGTGTTCGGGGTCACAGCGGTGATGTCACAGTGTTCAGGGTCACAGTGGTGATGTCATAGTATTCAGGGTCACAGTGGTGATGTCACAGTGTTCAGGGTCACAGTGGTGATGTCACAGTGTTCAGGGTCACAGCGGTGATGTCATAGTGTTCAGGGTCACAGCTATGATGTCAGTGTTCAGGGTCACAGTGGTGATGTCATAGTGTTCGGGGTCACAGCGATGATGTCATAGTGTTCAGGGATCACAGCGGTGATGTCACAGTGTTCGGGGTCACGGCGGTGATGTCACAGTGTTCGGGGTCACGGCGGTGATGTCATAGTGTTCAGGGTCACAGCGGTGATGTCATAGTGTTCGGGGTTACAGTGGTGATGTCATAGTGTTTGGGGTCACAGCGGTGATGTCATAGTGATCACTGATGAGCCTGGTGTCAGATTCCAGCGGTCTGATACTGATGGTCGTCCTATCCATTATATAAAGTAGTGGATAACCCCTTCAGATGGGTTTCCCAGATCAGCACTTCTCACCCATCCACAGGAAAGTGTGTGATCGGGGGGGATGGGGTTCTATGACCCCTGCTGATATTGAGCATGAAACCGAGTGTCTGCTTTATTAGAGCAGCTGTGCACATGAAAAGGGACCCCTGATATTGTGATGGGGGGCCACTAATTGTGCATAAGTGTTGGTTTTTGAAAACCTATTTATAATAGATTATAAAATACTCATGTCGCACCCACTAGGGGACCGGGGTACTCGGGGCCGCACCGTGCTATCTCAGGGGTTGCCACGGTGGTTTTGTCCGGCTCCGTGACCCCAGGTGCCGCACACTTGAAAAAGGGGTTCTGGGAGAAAGTCAGTAAAGCTGATAAGGTGTAATTCGTGACGCCACCCGTGGGTCATGGCCAGTGTGGCCACCGCTGCCGTGGAATCTGCTGAGGACAGTGATAGTGGCAGCAGCTGGGATGGTGAGCTCTCCACGGGTAGGGCTGGGTCCCTGGGCAAAGGGAGATGTCCTGCGCACTCGGGATGCTGCACTTTTCCTCTTCACGCAGCTCCTCCAACCAGCGCGCGCAGGCAGCAAGTGTATGGCTCCGCAGGCTAGCCGCTGCCATAACAGTCTCAATAAGTCACACATACAATTCTTGAGTTCACCGGGTACTTTACTTTTCCTTGTCAATTAATACACAGTCCTTTGCACACAAACTGTGCACCGGGTCCACGCAACAGTCACCGCTCTTACTGTAGCAGGGATGGTTCCTCTGCGTCACTCCCCTCAGTGTTCCTTTTGGGCCCTTCGGTTCTCGCTACTCTCTCAGCTACGGGTTCGGTCCAGCCGTCACGGACTCTATAGGGAATCATCCCACGCTCTGGATCACTAGCCCTAGTCCGATGGCTTTGTCCTACTCCGTACCGTTTGTTGGGTCTCGGGGACTTGGAATTCCCGCACCCCGCTGAGTGTCTCGTGGTTAGGAGCATAAAGCGTTCCCAGCCACATCTACCGAGCCAGCTCTCTGGTTTCTCTGGCCCAGCCACCAGTGACCCGGGTTCCTTGGCCTCACCTGACACCTTCTACCATCCACCATTCCCAGCTTTTTGGGTTCCTGGTCAACCACTAGTGGTGCAGGCCGCCAGGCCCCATCGCTCTCTCTGTCGCAGTCTGAACTTAGCTGTGGGGTGTCTCGGCTTGGGGAGGCTTCCCTACTCCTCCACCATCGAAAGTTCATGATTGTCTCGCCCAACTTAGTGTTCCAGTGTTTTACTACTGTTCCTCCACCCACTTGTCCGGGTTCTGTCTACTTCTCACCAACTTGTGCTACTCCCGCCAACCCTCGCCTGACATGAAGCGACTTGGGCTCAGGGTCGGAGTGTGTGGGTGTTTTTGTGAGCTGACCCTCTGCAGTTCACCCTGTGGCCTCTTGGTCGCAGGGGCACCGCAATCACTGTCATCGGGGCTTCAGAGTGTGCAGCTTCATCTCCCTTCTCCCCCGTTCCTCTGCCCTGATGACTATGACAGGACCCCAGCAATCAGTCACTCATCTCCTAATTGATGAAGTGTTGATTTGGGAAAAATCTACTTAATCTAGAAGATAGAAAAGAATCACTGTAAACTGGGCTGATTGCTACATCTGCAGCTTCATCTCCCTCCTGCCCTCCACCTGTGTCTTGATGACTATGAGGAGACCCTCAACAATCTGGCACTCATCACCTAATTGATAAGTGTTCATTGTTGTGTCCCACGAATGGGAATAACCTGTTGTGTATATTTTTCTGCATTGAGTATTTTCTCCAATCAGTAATTTTCCTTGTTGTTACCAGGTAGATTAGACTATGTACTAAAATTGTCCCTATGTCGCTCCCTTAGTTTGCCTCTGTAGAGGGTGCTCCTCCCTTCTTCCTCAGTTTAGTCTAGAGAAGCCATTGCTGAACATGCATGTCTACAACCCTGTACAGATTATTCCTTTTCACCTGCTGTTATGTTGAACTTAATACAAGATTCTGGAAGAAAACTACAGCGTTTCTCATCTTACTACAAGTCATCGTACTGGCCGAGTTCAAAGCTGTCTGTTGCCCCTGATGGTGTAAGTACAAGCATACAATTATCTAAGGGACTGGTAATTCGAGCGCTTGGGATTTGCAGTCATCAGAAGGGGACAGAACATTCCGAAGGGAACAGAAGAAAGTAAAACAATTATAGTCATCGGGGCTGACTGCTACACCTGCAGCTTCATGTCCCTCCCACCCTCCACCCCTACCCTGATATTTTTGAGGGCAATTGGAGTACTAATCTCTTAGGTAATAAGTGTTGAATTTGGGAAAATAATTTATTATGAATGGTTATCACACAAGTATTGTCATTGTGGCTGACTGCTAAATCTGCAGCTTCATCTCCCTCCTATTCCTTACCCCTCTCTTGATGACTATTAGAGGACCCCAGCAATCAGGCACTCATCACCTAAGTAATAAGAGATATATTGGGGAAAACCCATTTAATATAGAAGAGTATAACGTAATGAGTGTCATGGAGCCCAACTGCTACATCTGCAGCTTCATCTCCCCCCCCCCCCCCCCTACTCTCCACCCCTGTCTTGATGAGTGTGAGGGGACCCTTAGCAATCAGGCACTCATCACCTACTTGATAAGTGTTGATTTGTGTTGTACCCATTTACCGTAATATAGAAGATTATAAAATAATGACTGCTACTGGGACTGACTGCTACATGTGCAGCTTCATCTCCCTCCTATCCTGATGACTATGAAGGATTGTGATCAGCGGGACCCTCAGCAATTCAGGCACTTATTCCTTAGGTGAGAAGTGTTGAATTTGGTAAATCTATTTAGTGTGGAAGATTATCAAAGAATTATTGTCAGCAATCAGGCACACATCACCTAAGTAATAAGTGATGATTTGGGGAAAACCCATATAATCACCGTCTTTGAGGCTGACTGCTATTTCTGCAGCTTCATCTCCCTCCTACCATGATGACTTTAAGGTTGCCGTCACCGCCGATGTATTAGGTGACATAGGGGCGTGGCCTATCGGCGCCGATATCGCCCCTGCGTCGCCTAATGTAAAGGGGCGATGTCGGCGCCTCCTGAGTGCTCGCCTGGTTTCACATCAGTGATGTGAAACCAGGTGGCCGATCTAGGGCGATGTGTCCACCGGCGACATGACAAAGGATGGGAGCCATAGGCTCCCATTGTACTGCATCGCCGCTGGGGTTTCGAGACACTCCAGCGGCGATGCCGCCTGTCAGCTCCCCGGGGCATCGCCGGAGGTGTCTCCCCGTGTTGACTGGGGGCGGCGACGCTGTCGGGGCGCCAAAAGCGTGCACACTCCCGCCAGTTGCCGCCGACATCTCCGGTGCCGTCGGCAGGTGTGACGGTACCTTAAGGGATTGTGATCAGCGGGACCCCCAGCAATCAGGGCACTTATCTTTTAGGTGATGAGTGTTGATTTTGGAAAAACCTATTTAATATGGAAGAGTAAAACATAATGAGTGTCATGGAGCCCAACTGCTACATCTGCAGCTTCATCTCCCCTTTCCCACCACCCGTGTCTTGATGATTATGAGAGGACCCCCAGCAATCAGGCACTCATCACCTAAGTGATAAGTGATGATTTGAAGAAAATCCATTGAATATAGAAGACTATAAAATAATTAGTGTCATCAGGGCTTACTGCTACATCTGCTGCTTCATCTCCCACCTGTCCCCTGTCTTGATGACTATGAGAATATAAAATATTGATTGTCATTGAGCCCAATTGCTACATGTGCAGCTTCATCTCCCCCCTTACCCTGATCACTATGATCAATATGTCCTGCATCCCTGGCTGCCATCTATGGGGCCTCCTGGCTGAGCTTGTGTCTAGTGAACGTCCCTTCATTATTAAATGTTGGTCCCCGCAGGCTAATGACTGCGCGAGTGCTCTGCTCTGATTACACCGCCGCTCGCCGCCTCCCCCTCCCCCATCACCCTCATTCCCCCCTTCACAAATTAACCTGTGTATTAATCATCATCGCGCCCTACATAAAGCGGCCTTTCAAGGAGCTCATTAAAAATAATGCGCCTGTTTATTGGTGTTTTTCGTTGCAATTACAGAATGGAAAATCCCAACCCTCCGTTACTTTTTTAACTCTTGTCAGTTCCAGTTTGGTAGGAAAAGATGACAAGGGGGGAGCGAAAACCTATTATTGCTTAAGGGTTCGCAGTGTGATGAAGCCGCTTGTCAAAACATTAAATACCTGGAACGTGTCATGCCTCAGCATACGGGCTCTATCCGCTGACCTCTTGCTGCATGGTCAGTTTCCTTCTCTGCTGAGCCACAGCCTGGTCGGTCTCTGTTCAGCTGCTGATGGTGACCTTGCTTTTGCTTTTCTTCTGTGCTTTCCTGCTAGTCCTAGTTTGACTCTGTCCTATCACATCCCGGGTGGGGCTTTTTATCCTCACCTTGCACCGGCCTTCTTTACTAGCTGTACTTTATTTCTAGGTGAATTTTAGCTGCTCTGCAGCCAAAGGATTTGCCCTGCTAGGTAGAGACCAGTTCTGTTTCTGATATGTTTTCTCTTTTACCTTCCCAACACTCCCAACACCTTTCTTCTGTCCTCAGTTAGGTTGGTGGGAGGTTTCCCTTGCTTTCATTTATTATTCTCTTTTTTTTTTCCCCTTGTGGACATGTTTTAAGTTTACTCATCTTGGGCCCCCATGTACATCTGCGTACGGACTCCATCTTGGCTAGTTGTATGTAGCAGCCTCCCTCTTGGTTCCTCAAGAGGAGTGAGAAATCACTTGATTGCCTTTCAGGTAGCCAGGATCGAGTTTGATTGCCTTTCAGGTAGCCAGGTTCGAGATGTGGACCTGTTAGGTGTTTCTCACTTTCAGATTTTGTCTCTGTCCTATCACATCTCGGGTGGGGCTTTTTATCCTCACCTTGGTACCAGTCTTCTTTGTTGGTTATATTTCTAGGTGAATTTAAGCTAAGGATTTCCAGCCCTGCAACTGAGAAGTTTTGCCTGCTAGTCTAAGAAAAATTGTGTTACTTCTCTCTGTTTTCTCATTTACCTTCTCAACACCTTTCCTCTAGCCTCTGTTAGGTTTATATTCTCTTTCCCCCTTGTGCACGTGCCTTAAGTTTTATCATCTTGGACCCCCGTGTACTGTTGCACACTTTCCTTTTCTTAGTTATGTGTAGTGACCTCCCCTCTGGTTCCTCAGAAGGAACAAGAAACCATTCAATAGCCTTTCAAGTAGCCAGGTCAAAGTTGTAGACCTATAGAAAAAGATAAAGGAGACAAGCGAGGCGCAATAGTGCCGTATCAATATGACACTGATTCCACACTCAGATCAAAAGGAGGTGCACTAACCTGGTCTAGTTGTGTGCACCCACAACTAGTTTTTATGGCATATAGTTATAAGCTGCTGCAGGACCTCCACCGCCACGTAGCAAGTGTGAAGATAACCCGTCATCAGGGTATCAAGTGGAAATAAAGAAGGGGGGTCTTTTACCTAAAGACTTTTGACTGATTATTTCAAGCAGCGCGGACTGTCTACACACCATACCTGGATAAAGTTGTAGACCTGTTAGTCATGTTTTTTTCACTTTCCAATTTTCTCTCTGTCCTATTACATTCCAGGTGGGGCTTTTTAGACTCAACTTGGCACCAGTCTCCTTTGCTGGCTATATTTCTAGGTGGATTTCAGCCACGGAGTTCCAGCCTTCAACTAAGGGATTTTCCCTGCTAGGCAAGAGACCAGTTAAGTTGGTGGGATGTTTCCTTTGCTTTCAATTATTATTCTCCTCCCCCCCTTGTGCACATGCCTTAAGTTTCCTCACTTTGGGTCCCCTCCATATCTAGCTTTGCACACTTTCCTTATCTTGGTTAATTGTGCTTACCTGCTTTCCCCTGGCTCCTCCGGTGTCACGGGTGTGTCTGAAGGCACGGATGAGGCTGTTGAGGTCACTCGCAGAAGATTGCAGCGTTTAGCCAAACAGTCAAAATCCTAAATAATGTTTCTGTCCCTTTTAAGAGGCATCTCTGTCCTAGTGAGGTCACTAGAACCCAGCGGATCTTCCCTTCATTTGCCTACTTATACCTCTTGGCTCCTAGGATGCACTGCTGGTGATAGCTATTCAGGTGTTTCCTTACTCAAAGCAGTGTTTCCTGGAGTCTGTTGGTTTTCTGCTTGGATCTGCTCAAGCTCAGGGTATCTCTTCCCTCTTTGTTTGTTTCCCTTGTTTGTTTCTTTAGTTGCTAGCCGGGCTGACTAGTAATCACCCGGTCTGATCCCTGCATAGTTGTAGTCCAGGGACAGCTAGGGCAGGTAGCCCATTCGGCAACAGTTGCGGAAATTGTATAGGGACGTTAGGGGAGCCAGGTGTCAGCGCTAGTTATCTAGGGGTCACCATCTCCCCCTTTGGACTTAGCATCAGGGATTCCTTCCCCCCTCCCTCGCGTCGTCTTGCGCTGGGTGTCTCCCTACTCCCAGCGTGACATCAGGAGGAGCGAGAAACCACTCGATGGCCTTTCAGGTAGTCAGGTTTGAATTTTGATTTTTAGTTTTGCAGGTATGAATCTTCTATTCTGTATAGAGAGATCAGATTGAAGCTACCTGTAGTCTTTGGAGAAACAAAAGTGAGAGAGACAGATATAGACTGTTGCTGCTGCTTTCTATTATGTGTTTTATCTCATCCTAGAGCTGAAATAACACACTGTTCAGTACCGCTGCATAATGTTCTCCGTGTTGCTATCTGCACTCTCAGCTAATCCATTCAGTACTGCTGTATAATGTCCTCTATGCTTCTTCTATCTGAATTAACACCTACACTGCTCAATACTGCTATATAATGTTCTTCATGCTGGGATCTGGACTTACAGCTACACTGCTCAGTACTGCTTTATAATAATGTCCTTTATGCTGCTACATGGAATCACATCTACACTGCTCTATGCTGCTGTGTAATGTCTTCCATGCTGCTGTTATCTGGATTCACCCCTATCCTGCTAAGTACTGATGTATAATGTCCTCCATGCTGCTGATATCTGGATTTACAGCTACACTGCTGAATACTGCTCTATAATAATGTCCTCTGTGCTGCTATATGGAATCACATCTACTCTGCTCAGTGCTGCTGTATTATTTCCTCCATGCTGTTATCTGGATTCACTGCTACACTGCTCAGTACTGCTGTATAATGTCCTCCATGGTGCTGCTCCTTACGAACATTTGCTACATAGAGACAGGAAAGGAGAAATTATTTTTTCCTGTGTATGGGAAACATTACAGCAGTTAGTCTCCTCTGAGCAGCTCAGAGACAACATAAAACTGCTGATACATGATACATGTCATATAATGGCCAGAAGTAGCAATATTCCTCATGGGCACAGATTACCTTCCTGGATTGACTTTGTAGCAGGGCCTGTATGCTTTATGGCAGCTGCAATAAATAGTTGTGAATGAGGTTGTCCAGATTTTTAAAATCTTGGCTCTTTTAACACAAAAACAGCACAAGCAGTTGTGTCTGGTGTTGCAGTTTGGCTTCACTGCAGTTAACGTTGAAGAGCCGCAATACTACACACAACCTCTAGGCAGGGTTATCAGGGGTGTCTCCTGTGGGACAGGACCCAAGTCTGGGATCTGAGGGTCATATTGCTTTTTGAGACTCGTTTTTAAATGTATAGTCTTTCTTTTGTGCTGCAAGGCTTAAGGACTCTTTCCTTGCTGGTAGTTCTTTGTTTAGTCCTATCTCAGGTGTTACAATTTTGTGACCACTCCCCTCCACTTTCAATAGTCATGGGTTTCATCATCTGATACAAGAAGACGGCTGTCAAGCTCCTCCACCCTATATCCACCAGGATTCCCAGGCAGTGAATTAATGGCAGACGTCCATCAATGAATGAGAAAGATAAAATCCACTGCCACTTGCGGTTATTTCCTTTTATTTTCTTAAATGTGCAACATACAGATGCCCCTGTGGGGCTGCTGTACACGTTTCGGAGATATACTCCTTATTCGTTAGCAGTGGATTTTATCTTTCTCTTTCATCATCTGATGCCAGTTATAGAATCCATTTCTATGCTGACCACTGTGGAAGAAGCAAGTGTCTGGAAGTTCCTGGAGCCTTGGTGCTTCGCTGCAAGTTTGAAGTTGGGGTACATCCTTTTTGTCTATGTCCCTCTGTCTGTCTTTAACGTGCAAAACTGTCTGTCTTTTCCCCTTGTGTTTGATTTCTACAGTGGTGAGACTAGTGCACTCACCGGTCTGTGCATTATCCAGGGTGAGTGGAAGAACAGTGGGGGTTTAGGCATGTGATGGTGATGGGGGAAAGAACCTGTATAGGGACATTAGGGGATATCCCTTTTATACAGGGTCCTCCAGAATGAGGCCTGTTCGATGTAACTCCACCTGGGCTAATAGATAAGGGTCCTGAAGAAGGAACATCCCTGTGATACATCCGTTTTCCCTGATATGACTCTGACCTGGTCTACACAGCAAAGCTGCAAAAAACTCCAGTGCACAGGAATAACCGCATATCGTTAAATGGAAGTTGTCCGTCAATAGCATCTCTGGGCAGGAGGAGCTGAGCAGATTGATATCCAAATGGGTGGGTCTACTTAGTAATTGACAGCTATCTCTATGAATAGGACCGCCCACTTGACTCCTAAGAAAAGAAAGACCTGAGATTAAAATATAAGTTATTGTGAATATTTCCCCATAGACCAATATATCAATAGGCTCAGCTCCTCCGGCTCCAGAACCGGCAGATCAGCCGCCCGGAGGTCCCAGAGCTCAGACCCCCCCAATAATCCAGGAATTATCAGCTGTAGCTGTATGATGTATAGAGTTCACATGAAGCTTCTCCATCCAGAGATGTCACAGTGGTGAGAATCCTGTGATCCTTTCACTGTATGACCACAAGAGGGCAGTAAAGAAATGCCGAGAATCCCACAAAGGGAAGAAAAACGCGAGACACCTACCGACAACCGAGAATGAAAAGGCGCATTACCATGAAAAATCATTTTATATATATATATATATATATACATATGTAGATAAATTTACAATGTGATATGAGCAGCACAGAGCTTGCATGATGGTGCCAGCAACCAAACCTCTTCCTGCCAAGGTTTCCAATATACATTTCCAATGAAGTTGCAGCACTCTAGTCATTTATTTGGTGCAAAAAAGGTTTATTACATCACAGCATGGGCAACAGCGACGTTTCGGGTGTGCAAACCCTTCTTCCAGCTACTAAAAGGACTGGAGTGCTGCAACTTCATTGGAAATTTACATACCGTATGTAGATATATAGGGAATATATCTACTATAATACTATATACATAGGGACAGTAATATAGGAGTTATATTCTTGTATATAGGGACAGTATTATAGTAGTTATATTCTTGTATATAGGAGCAGTATTATAGTAGTTATATTCTTGTATATAGGAGCAGTATTATAGTAGTTATATTCTTGTATATAGGAGCAGTATTATAGTAGTTATATACTTGTATATAGGGGCAGTATTATAGTAGTTATATTCTTGTACATAGGGGCAGTATTATAGTAGTTATATTCTTGTATATAGGAGCAGTATTATAGCAGTTATATTCTTGTATATAGGTGCAGTATTATAGTAGTTATATTCTTGTACATAGGAGCAGTATTATAGTAGTTATATTCTTGTACATAGGAGCAGTATTATAGTAGTTATATTCTTGTACATAGGGGAAGTATTATAGTAGTTATATTCTTGTATATAGGAGCAGTATTATAGTAGTTATATTCTTGTACATAGGGGAAGTATTATAGTAGTTATATTCTTGTATATAGGAGCAGTATTATAGTAGTTATATTCTTGTATATAGGTGCAGTATTATAGTAGTTATATTCTTGTACATAGGAGCAGTATTATAGTAGTTATATTCTTGTACATAGGAGCAGTATTATAGTAGTTATATTCTTGTACATAGGGGAAGTATTATAGTAGTTATATTCTTGTACATAGGAGCAGTATTATAGTAGTTATATTCTTGTACATAGGAGCAGTATTATAGTAGTTATATTCTTGTATATAGGAGCAGTATTATAGTAGTTATATTCTTGTACATAGGGCAGTATTATAGTAGTTATATTCTTGTACATAGGAGCAGTATTATAGTAGTTATATTCTTGTACATAGGAGCAGTATTATAGTAGTTATATTCTTGTACATAGGAGCAGTATTATAGTAGTTATATTTCTTGTACATAGGGCAGTATTATAGTAGTTTATATCTTGTACATAGGAGCAGTATTATAGTAAGTTATATTCTTGTACATAGGGCAGTCAGTATTATAGTAGTTATATTCTTGTACATAGGGGCAGTATTATAGTAGTTATATTCTTGTAATAGGAGCAGTATTATAGTAGTTATATTCTTGTACATAGGAGCAGTATTATAGTAGTTATATTCTTGTACATAGGAGCAGTATTATAGTAGTTATATTCTTGTACTATAGGGCAGTATTATAGTAGTTATATTCTTGTAATAGGAGCAGTATTATAGTAGTTATATTCTTGTACATAGGGAGTATTATAGTAGTTATATTCTTGTACATAGGAGCAGTATTATAGTAGTTATATTCTTGTACTATAGGAGCAGTATTATATAGTATATTGTAATAGGATTCTTGTTATATTCTTGTAAGGACAGTATTATAGTAGTTATATTCTTGTACATAGGAGCAGTATTATATAGTTTATATTCTTGTATATAGGAGCAGTATTATAGTAGTTATATTCTTGTACATAGGGCAGTATTATAGTAGTTATATTCTTGTACATAGGAGCAGTATTATAGTAGTTATATTCTTGTACATAGGAGAGTATTATAGTAGTTATATTCTTGTATAGGGCAGTATTATAGTAGTTATATTCTTGTACATAGGAGCAGTATTATAGTAGTTATATTCTTGTAATAGGAGCAGTATTATAGTAGTTATATTCTTGTACATAGGGCAGTATTATAGTATTATTTCTTGTACATAGGGCAGTATTATAGTAGTTATATTCTTGTAATAGGAGCAGTATTATAGTAGTTATAATTCTTGTACATAGGAGCAGTATTATAGTAGTTATATTCTTGTACATAGGAGCAGTATTATAGTAGTTATATTCTTGTACATAGGGACATATTATAGTAGTTATATTCTTGTACATAGGGCAGTATTATAGTAGTTTATATTCTTGTACATAGGGCAGTATTATAGTAGTTATATTCTTGTACATAGGAGCAGTATTATAGTAGTTATATTCTTGTACATAGGAGCAGTATTATAGTAGTTATTATTCTTGTACATAGGACAGTATTATAGTAGTTATATTCTTGTACATAGGAGCAGTATTATAGTAGTTATATTCTTGTACATAGGAGCAGTATTATAGTAGTTATATTCTTGTACATAGGAGCAGTATTATAGTAGTTATATTCTTGTACATAGGAGCAGTATTATAGTAGTTATATTCTTGTAATAGGGCAGTATTATAGTAGTTATATTCTTGTACATAGGAGCAGTATTATAGTAGTTATATTCTTGTACATAGGGCAGTATTATAGTAGTTATATTCTTGTACATAGGAGCAGTATTATAGTAGTTATATTCTTGTACATAGGAGCAGTATTATAGTAGTTATATTCTTGTACATAGGAGCAGTATTATAGTAGTTATATTCTTGTAATAGGGGCAGTATTATAGTAGTTATATTCTTGTAATAGGGCAGTATTATAGTAGTTATATTCTTGTACATAGAGGCAGTATTATAGTAGTTATATTCTTGTAATAGGGCAGTATTATAGTAGTTATATTCTTGTACATAGGAGCAGTATTATAGTAGTTATATTCTTGTACATAGAGGCAGTATTATAGTAGTTATATTCTTGTACATAGGAGCAGTATTATAGTAGTTATATTCTTGTACATAGGGCAGTATTATAGTAGTTATATTCTTGTACATAGGGCAGTATTATAGTAGTTATATTCTTGTACATAGGAGCAGTATTATAGTAGTTATATTCTTGTACATAGGAGCAGTATTATAGTAGTTATATTCTTGTACATAGGAGCAGTATTATAGTAGTTATATTCTTGTACATAGGGCAGTATTATAGTAGTTATATTCTTGTACATAGGAGCAGTAGTTAATAGTAGTTATATATTCTTGTACATAGGAGCAGTATTATAGTAGTTATATTCTTGTAATAGGCAGTATTTAGTAGTTATATTCTGTAATAGGAGCAGTATTATAGTAGTTATATTCTTGTATATAGGGCAGTATTATAGTAGTTATATTCTTGTATATAGGGCAGTATTATAGTAGTTATATTCTTGTACATAGGAGCAGTATTATAGTAGTTATATTCTTTTGTAACATATGGACTATTATATAGTAGTTATATTCTTGTATATAGGAGCAGTATTATAGTAGTTATATTCTTGTACATAGGGCAGTATTATAGTAGTTATATTCTTGTATATAGAGGCAGTATTATAGTAGTTATATTCTTGTACATAGGAGGCAGTATTATAGTAGTTATATTCTTGTACATAGGAGCAGTATTATAGTAGTTATATTCTTGTACATAGGGCAGTATTATAGTAGTTATATTCTTGTACATAGGAGCAGTATTATAGTAGTTATATTCTTGTACATAGGGGAGTATTATAGTAGTTATATTCTTGTACATAGGAGCAGTATTATAGTAGTTATATTTGTACTTGTATATAATAGGGGCAGTATTATAGTAGTTATATTCTTGTATAGGGAGCAGTATTATAGTAGTTATATTCTTGTACATAGGAGCAGTATTATAGTAGTTATATTCTTGTATATAGGAGCAGTATTATAGTAGTTATATTCTTGTACATAGGAGCAGTATTATAGCAGTTATATTCTTGTATATAGGGGCAGTATTATAGTAGTTATATTCTTGTACATAGGAGCAGTATTATAGTAGTTATATTCTTGTACATAGGAGCAGTATTATAGTAGTTATATTCTTGTACATAGGGGAAGTATTATAGTAGTTATATTCTTGTATATAGGAGCAGTATTATAGTAGTTATATTCTTGTATATAGGGGCAGTATTATAGTAGTTATATTCTTGTACATAGGAGCAGTATTATAGTAGTTATATTCTTGTACATAAAGGCAGTATTATAGTAGTTATATTCTTGTACATAGGAGCAGTATTATAGTAGTTATATTCTTGTACATAGGAGCAGTATTATAGTAGTTATATTCTTGTACATAGGGGCAGTATTATAGTAGTTATATTCTTGTACATAGGGCAGTATTATAGTAGTTACAGTGTCGGCCAAAAGTATTGACACCCCTGCAATTCTGTCAGATAATACTCAGTTTCTTCCTGAAAATGATTGCAATCACAAATTCTTTGGTATTATTATCTTCATTTAATTTGTCTTCAATGAAAAAACACAAAAGAGAATGAAGCAAAAAGCAAAACATTGATCATTTCACACAAAACTCCAAAAATGGGCCAGACAAAAGTATTGGCACCCTCAGCCTGGTTGCACAACCTTTAGCCAAAATAACTGCGATCAACCGCTTCTGGTAACCATCAATGAGTTTCTTACAATGCTCTGCTGGAATTTTAGACCATTCTTCTTTGACAAACTGCTCCAGGTCCCTGATATTTGAAGGGCGCCTTCTCCAAACTGCCATTGTTAGATCTCTCCACAGGTGTTCTATGGGATTCAGGTCTGGACTCATTGCTGCCACCTTAGAAGTCTCCAGTGCTTTCTCTCAAACCATTTTCTAGTGCTTTTTGAAGTGTGTTTTGGGTCATTGTCCTGCTGGAAGGCCCATGACCTCTGAGGGAGACCCAGCTTTCTCACACTGGGCCTACATTATGCTGCACAATGTGTTGGTAGTCTTCAGACTTCATAATGCCATGCACACGGTCAAGCAGTCCAGTGCCAGAGGCAGCAAAGCAACCCCAAAACATCAGGGAACCTCTGCCATGTTTGACTGTAGGGACCGTGTTCTTTTCTTTGAATGCCTTTTTTTTTCTCCTGTAAACTCTATGTTGATGTATTTGCCCATAAAGCTCTACTTTTGTCTCATCTGACCAGAGAACATTCTTCCAAAACGTTTTAGGCTTTCTCAGGTAAGTTTTGGCAAACTCCAGCCTGGCTTTTTTATGTCTCGGTGTAAGAAGTGGGGTCTTCCTCGATATCCTACCATACAGTCCCTTTCCATTCAGACGCCGACGGATAGTACGGGTTGACACTGTTGCACCCTCGGACTGCAGGGCAGCTTGAACTTGTTTGGATGTTAGTCGAGGTTCTTTATCCACCATCTGCACAATCTTACGTTGAAATCTCTCAGCAATTTTTCTTTTCCGTCCACATCTAGGGAGGTTGGCCACAGTGCCATGGGCTTTAAACTTCTTGATGACACTGCGCACGGTAGACACAGGAACATTCAGGTCTTTGGAGATGGACTTGTAGCCTTGAGATTGCTCATGCTTCCTCACAATTTGGTTTCTCAAGTCCTCAGACAGTTCTTTGGTCTTCTTTCTTTTCTCCATGCTCAATGTGGTACACACAAGGACACAGGACAGAGGTTGAGTCAACTTTAATTCATGTCAACTGGCTGCAAGTGTGATTTAGTTATTGCCAAGACCTGTTAGGTGCCACAGGTAAGTTACAGGTGCTGTTAATTACACAAATTAGAGAAGCATCACATGATTTTTCTAACAGTGCCAATACTTTTGTCCACCCCTTTTTTATGTTTGGTGTGGAATTATATCCAATTTGGCTTTAGGACAATTATTTTTGTGTTTTTTTTTATTGAAGACAAATTAAATGAAGATAATAATACCAAAGAATTTGTGATTGCAATCATTTTCAGGAAGAAACTGAGTATTATCTGCCAGAATTGCAGGGGTGTCAATACTTTTGGCCAACACTGTATCTATCTTTCATCTATGTATTTATCTATATTTCTATCCTTCTAGATATCCATTCCTCTACCTATCCCACTATTATATCTATCTTTCTCACTATCTTTTTATATATTTCTCCATCGATCTATATATTATTATTCATTATTATACCACCATTTATTCTATGGCACTTTACACCTGGAAAGGGCATACATAGACAAGTACAATAAACATGAGGAATACAAGGCACAGACAGGTACAGGAGGAGAGAGGACCCTGCCCCCGAGGGCTCACAGTCTACAAGGGATGGATGAGGATAAGGTAGGTGAGGAGAGAGGACCCTGCCCCCGAGGGCTCACAGTCTGCAAGGGATGGAGGAGGATAAGGTAGGTGAGGAGTGGGGACCCTGCCCAGGAGGGCTCACAGTCTACAAGAGATGGGTGAGGATACAGTGGAAGAGGAGAGAGGACCCTGACCATGAGGGCTCACAGTCTACAAGGGATGGGTGAGGATACAGTAGGTGAGGAGAGAGGACACTGCCCACGAGGGCTCACAGTCTACAAGGGATGGGTGAAGATGCAGTAGGTGAGGAGAGAGGACCCTGCCCACGAGGGCTCACAGTCTACAGGGGATGGATGAGGATAAGGTAGGTGAGGAGAGGGGACAATGCCCACGAGGGCTCACAGTCAACAAGGGATGGATGAGGATAAGGTAGGTGAGGAGAGGTGACCCTGCCACGAGGGCTCATAGTCTACAAGGAATGGATGAGGATAAGGTAGGTGAAGAGAGAGGACCCTGCCTACGAGGGCTCACAGTCTACAAGGGATGGGTGAGGATAAGGTAGGTGAAGAGAGAGGACCCTGCCTACGAGGGCTCACAGTCTACAAGGGATGGGTGAGGATACAGGTAGTGAGGGAAGAGGACCCTAAGCATAAGGGCTCGCAGTCTACAAAGGATGGGTGAGGATACAGTGATTGAGGAGAGGATCCTGCCAGCGAGAGCTCACAGTCTACAAGGGATGGGTGAGGATACAGTAGCTGAGGAGAGAGGACCCTACCAACAAGGATTCAGAGTCTACAAGTGATAGGTGAGGATACAGTAGGTGAGGGTAGAGCTGATCTTGCAGCAATTTGGTGGACTGAGGGTCACTGCAGGTTGTAGCTTGTCAGAAGAGATGGGTCTTCAGGTTCCTTTTGAAGGTTTCCACAGTTGTTCAGAGTCTGATGTGTTGGGGCAGAGAGTTCCAGAGTATGGGGGATGCACAGGAGAAAACTTGTATGTTGTGGGAAGAATAGATAGGGGGGGAAGAGAGACGGAAATTCTGTGAGGATCGCAGGTTGTTGGTAGGTAAGTACCGAGACACCATGTGACAGATGCACGGAGGAGACAGGTTGTGGATGGCTTTGTATGTCATAGTTAGGGTTTTGAACTGGAGCCTCTGAACAATAGGAAGCCAGTGAAGGGCTTGGCAGAGAGGAGAGGCTAGGTAAAAGCGGGGAGACGGGTGGATTAGTCGGGCAGCAGAGTTTAGGATAGATTGAAGGGGTAAAAGAGTGCTAGAGGGGAGGTCAGAGAGCAGGAGGTAGTCTATGAGCTGTCTCAGGCCGAAGGTGTGGATGGAGAGGAGAAGGGGTCCTAGAACTGAACCTTCGGGACACCAACAGACCGGGGGCGAGATGAGGAGGTGGTATCGGAGAGGGCAATGCTGAAAGGAATCCGTCAGGTCAAAAATCCATATGTAACTGGTATCGTTTTCTAATTTCTTTCTCTAAGCTCTCTCTATTCATGTATTTCTATCATTTATGTGAGTCGGTCGACAGGATAGGGGGTACTCGGATACCGGGACAGGGGGTTACTTCGGTGAGGATCATGGCTGGTCAGTTTCCGGTTCCGTGCCCTGGACCCTCAATGGCGGGGGTAGGGGTGATGATGATGAGGGAAGTGGTATCAAGACGCCACTATTGTACCTGGTAATAGGGTTACCAGCGCTGCGGTCGGCCGCTGAGGTGATGGTGACGCAGCAGTAGTAGTACAGCTCCCCACAGGTGAAGCTTTACCTCAGGGCAGCGGGGTGGATGAAGGGAGTAGTAGTATTCACCTCGATGATACTATAGAAGCCCTCCGGGCGGCGGATAGAGGAGACAAAACACCAGATCAGCTCAAACAGTTCTTTACTTGCTCCAGGTAGAAAAGGGTACACGGTACAGTCTGGTTGAACAGGGTTGGTAGCCACAGTTTTTGGAGGGCTTTCCAGAGTCTGGCAGTGGTGCCTTTAATATGGCGTTCCTGGTCCTGACCCTCTGTCTGTCTGTATTTGCCCCTCTTGAGCCAAGTCTCTAGTCCTCTGGGTCTGTTACCTAAAGTCTCTTACTTGTCGGTGTCGTGGACCCAGCTGCGGGACCGATGTTGGGCTTCTTTAGGGGTGCTGTGGCTCCCTTGTGTCAGGTCCTCAGCTTGCCGGTCTGCAGTTAGGGTAGGACCTTTTACTAGCTTCCTCGGCTCCGGTGTGCCGATGGTGACCTGGGTCACCAGCTGGTTCCAACTAGTCCTGGAATAACCCCCTTCCAAGTCTGGGTCACCCCTCTCCTAAGAGGCGCCCTCCTGTTAACAGCCGCAGGGTCCCTGTGTCTGCCTTTGCTGCTGTCCTCACACCGTCTGCCTGACACTATTGTCACTCCCTGTCTCTCGCTCTCTATGCTCAACCCCCTGGGACCTATTAAATATACGGTCCCCTGTATTAAAGTGGCCTACTGTATGGATGCAGGGTGCAGACTCTGTAGGGTCCTCCATATCCACGGCTGCAGAGGCACTACACCTTCTGTTTGGGGTGCAGTACCTCCCTGTGGCGCCTTGCCTTAGGGGCGCCACACATGCTTCCTTTCCCATCCTGTGTAAACTGCAAAATAATAGATTAATTCCATCTGCTTCCCACGCTCCAAGGATTGAATATTCATGTATCACTACACAGCCCTGCCTTTCTGTGATCTGTTATGCTTGTGACTCTGAACAGAAAAGAGGGGGGAGGAGGGGTGTGCTCTTAGAGATCTACAGTGTGTGTATGTGAGGCATGTGTGTACTGTGCTCTGAGATGTTTCTATGTGATAAGAACATTTGATCATTTGCTCAGCAGATCACTCATTACATGTCTGCAGGAAAACCATAGTTCATATAATAGAAATCTTACAGATAGCACAGTGCAGGACAAAACACATCCTCCCCTCCCAGCGCAGAGGGGAGGAACAGAACACCAGCTTATATATAATAATAAATAACATTTACACAGGCAAACTAATCCTCTATGAACATAATGGGCAGGACTAATACACGAGCTGCCTGCAGGGTGTGAAAATGCTTATAGCAAGGAAACTACAAATCGTACCATGATAGTTTTACATGTTTTTAAAAGGCCTGCCCCTATGAGGGTGCTAAGTGTAGCTGTGGAGCCAGCAACTTCCACATATTAGACAAGAATAGAAAAAAACTTTCTGGTTGTTTGTTCCAGCATCGCAGCTTGCACCAGTTCACATTTATATCTTGAGTGCTGTGCAGTTTTTTTCTATTTCTGTCTAATATGTGGAGTTGCTGGCTCCACAACTACACTTAGCACCCTCATCGCCCCCAGGTGGTCTAGGATTGAGATGGTGTCCACCCACTTAGAGGTGGGATAGGGAGGACAGGGGAGGGATGTCAGCGTAGGACTCATCAGATCTGGGGTTACGTGGAGTGGTTGATGAGCAAACAGATATTGGCCAATGTATGTACCAAGAACCCCAGTAAATACGATAAGAATATTGATTTTTTTAAAAAACTTAAGTTTTTAATTTTTTCCTCATATATAAACCGCTTATTAGCGTGTGTGCATTATTGGTAGTAGCTGAGTGCTGCAGTGAAATTTTCTGGTTTTGTTGCAGCATCGCAGCTTGCACCAGTTCACATATATCTGGAGTGCTGTGCAGCTTTTTTCTATTTATGTTCTATCTTTCTGTCCTCCTATCTATCATCCACCTATCTATCTATTCTATCTATCTATCTATCTATCTATCTATCTATCTATCTATCCTCTATCTGTCTTTTATAGCCCCTCTGTGCCCTGTACACATGAGATTATTTGTTCCGTCATCCTCTCCTGTCCCTGGACTCCCCCTGTTTACCTTCTCCCCCTCCGGTAACACATTCTTATTCTTCTTCTTGTTATTTGTGGCACATTGCGGCCGGTGGGTAATTATTTGGGGCTGATTTGTCAGGCTCCACAGAGTCGGGCGATGGCGGCGGAGGCAGCGGCTTGTGTTATACGCAGTTTGCATGAATTAGCGCTGATTTATATAGTGTTTGTTCCCCGCTCTTTATCCTTGCGCATAATGACAGTAAATGTTACCATAGGAACACAGCCAGGTATATATCACATTATTGTTTACCTGTCACAAAAGGGAAATTATCGCAGATGCAAAACTGTGCGATTCTAGATAAAACTCCATTTAGGAGGACGGCGGCGGCGACGCAGCGGAGCCGAGAACACGACCGTATCGGTGACAGGGACAAAACCACTGCAAATGTGCAACCATTTGTACTACATAATATGGGGGCGATGGCGGCAGCGTGGGCAGCAGACGCCGGCAGAGGCTTTCTCGCTGCCCTTAGGACATTAGATGAGGAAAAATCTGAATTATCGCATATTTTTCTCTTGAATCCTGATCCAGCAGGACCGTCCTGGACTTTGGTCATTGTCAGAGATGAGCCAGGCCGCTGGGGACCCCTAAAGTAAAATAGTCAGACATAACCTGCATTACCATCAGCTGCCAGCAGAGGGCAGCAGGACTCCTGCACAGACCAGCAGGGATTGTGGAGGTGGTATATAATGAGGCTTCTTTATGATTTGGGGACTTTTTAACTTGGATGTCGGCCCTACATCTGCAATGTTATATAGGCAAAGTATGCGTAAAATAGCCCTGTACGGGCATGGAATTTTTTTTTTGGACAAATTATTGCACTGTTAGGCCCTGTGCCCACATTGCTTTTTTTTCCTTGCAGATTTCTTTTTCTGCACCAAAATCTGCAAGGAAAAAAATACAAGATGGGCACAGCACTTCTGAACTCTCATAGACTTTGCTGGCTTCAGGATAGACAGGTGGACACCATAGGGCTGTTTGTTAGATGTGGGTATTGTATGGCTGTGTGTAGACACCATAGGGCTGTTTGTTAGATGTGGGTATTGTATGGCTGTGTGTAGACACCATAGGGTTGTATGTGTGGACACCAGGGGCTGGCTGGCAAATTTCATCCTGGGGGGAAAAGCACACAGCATTTGCCCATGAGCAGTGAGCTTCATGGGCAGAGCGGCCTCACAGACCAACATGATAGATGGCCGGGCAGCCCCAAAACTGCTGCTTCATCACCGGCCTGGGGGGCATCTGCCCCCCTGCCCCCTGGACCAGCAGCCTGACCTCATATGACTGTTTGTTAGATGTGAGTGTAAGAGGGTGGACCTGCACATCCTGTACCCCCCCCCCCCGAAGACATCAATTGTATTGTGTGTGATTTCATTACATACTGTGTATTAAGCAAACTGTAATTAGTGATAGGAATAATGTAGGAAATGTTATGTAGTGGTGTGTTATAAGTTATATTCTACCTGCAAAAAGTACAACATATCATAACATGTAATATAAGCCAAACAGGGACAGGGGGTTCCTTGTGGACTCCGTGTAGGCGGTATGATCTCCTCGGACGCCCTCTAACAGGGATTTGAAGCTACTCCACCACGCCATTCTGGAATCGGGAGCTCTGGTCTCCTGGCTGTCGTCCTCCGGGATGCCAGTGTCGGGATCCTCCTCCTCGGAGCCAGACTGGTCGTCCTGTTTCTCCTCTTGACAGATTCCACAATGACCTCTGACTCTGATTCAGTTCTCCTGGAGCTCTGACTCTGATTCAGGTTCTCCTGGGACCTCAGGCTCTGCAGCTACTCCCTCTGGATCGTCAGGCTCCATTACGGCAACGTTGGCGCTGTCTTTAGGCAAGCTCTCGGGTTTCCGTCTGCACCCCAGCTTCCTTTGTCGCTACAAGCCGCGTTTACCGAGCGGGTTCCAACGGGTGACCAGGTGTTTGACCAGCTTGGTTCGTCACCTCAGCCTCCAGCGTCTGTCTCTCTATTGCTTGTGGTCAGCTCCAGGGCCACATCTGCACTCCATCTCCGACGGGCCAGTCTACCATCACATTGAGGTTGGCTCTCAGCTCCTGGAAGACGGCATTACAGAAAGCCGCATCTCACTTGTTGGTGAGGAGGGAGACTGCCCTCGGATCCCCACTTGTTGTACAGCCTCTTCCTCCATCTCCTTCAACAGATCAGCCAGCCGGGTTGCCGCCATTACTCCTGGTACCGAGACCGCTTCTCTGTTCTCCCAAGTTCCGACCGCACCCTGTCCGCTCTTAGAGGGTGTTGGCTCAAGAGTCTTTTTAGTTGGCTTGAGTGATGACACTCGGGGTGGGCAAACAGTTTCATGCTCTGGTATGGTCCTTCCATGGTAAGTGGTCGAGACATGCCACTGGGCCAGCACATTGTCTTTTTATATTGTTAGGTCGCCATTTTGGGACTTGCTGAAATGGCAGGAAACAGTTCTTTACCTGTGTATATTGACTGTGATAAGTTCTGTTTGTAACGCCAGAAGTTGATTCACCCAGGGGTCTATGGGAACTCGGAACCCGGGCGTGGAGTTGGGGGGATGTCACTGGTGGCCTGCCTGGACCCATAGCCCTGGTGGTCAACTGAAAATTGGGGAAAAATGAAAGGGAATAAAAAGAATAAATGTCTTGTGACACCACCTGCAGTTCTGGTGATGTTCACCAGCGCCGCTGTCAATCCACCGGGGACGGTGGTATTGCAGCTTGATGGATGAGCTCCCTTCAGGCAGAGCAGGTCCCTGGGGCAGTGTTGCCGCTGCACCTGTTGTCGAGATGGCGGCAATTTAATACTTCATGAGGAAAGAGACACGGAGGCTTAGTAGCTCTATACGGGTACTTTACTGGAAATTGGTTGTGCCGGCATGCAGGTTCACAGTTACACAGTTCTTTAGCGGGTAGCTGGCTAGGTGGTCACTGAGGAGAATAACATCTCTTTGAGGCTCCCAGAGAGTACCTTCTGCTTTGCTTTCACTGTCCTGTTACTTTCCTTGCACCTCCTTACTTCCTTGCACTGCTCTGCACAGCCCGCTTGTCTACCAGGCATGAGGTACCCTTCTTCTCTCTTAAGGGCTCAACCCTGTTTGGTGCTCCTGGTGGGGCTGCACGTTCTAGACAGGGGAGTCGGGGCTATTATATTGGCCCACGACCTACCGGTGTTGGCAGCTCAGGTTGGACTCCTGCACCGCAACTGGAGCCGTTCTCCGTTGTGGACTAGGATTCCCCCGGACTGTAGCAGGTCCAGCACTGGGTCTCCTCTTTCCATCTGGGTCGCCGCTCCTTCTGGGCACCCTCCCTGGGGGTCCCCTTTAGGGTTTCCTCCCTGCTTCGCTCCTCAGGCTAGGCTCTATCTGCCTGTTAGTTTCCCGCTTCTCCCTACCCTAACTCTCCTCCCACTAGGACCGGTTACCCTAGTAACGGGTTTACCGATTAGTGTAGGGATGCCAGGATGGGAGCCTCAGGTTGACGTTACACTCCCCAATGACAGGAATATCTCACATTCAGTTATGGGTGCAGTACCCCTACTGTGGCGCACTGACCAGTGGGGCGCCACAATGCCATCACCAGTAACCTTTAAGATTGTTCCTCTATGTTACACAGAAGATAAGAAGAGTGTTGCCTGCTGTATAATGTTCATTAAAGTTGTGTACCGTAAAGTTTGCCTTTTTTTACCGACTCTGTCGTCCCTGCCTGGAATACTTGGGGACTGGGTTGAGAGCACAACTGGACCGGTCTGAAGGCACTACAAGTAAGATCATCAGCACTCACACAAACCACGACTCATAGTTTAATGTAGTGTAGCGGGGTGGACCAATCACAGCACTAGCCGATGGCAACCACCGTCCCAGAGAGCCCCAGCACTGCTTCATGAGTACTGTATGGCTGTGTGTGGGCACAGTATGGCTGTATGTTAGATGTGGGTACTGCATACCTGTGTGTGGGTACTATATGGCTGTTTGTTAGATGTGGGTACAGTACTGATGTGTGTGGGCAACGTGTGGCTGTTTGTTAGATGTGGTACTGTATGGCTGTGTATGTACTATATGACTGTTAGATGTGGGTACTGTATGACCGTGTTGGCAACATATAGCTGTATGTTAGATATGGGTACTGTATGGCTTTGCGTAGGCAGCATATGGCTGCTTCTTAAGGGTGGGTACTGTATGGCATTGTGTAGTTACCATATGGCTGTTTGTTAGATGTGGGTACTGTATAGCTGTGTGTGGGCACCATATGGCTATTTGTTACAGGTGGGTGCTGTATGGGTTTGTGTAGGCACCATATGGCTGCTTCTTTATGTGTGGGCACTGTATGGCTTTGTGTAGTTACCATATGGCTGTTTGTTAGGTGAGGGTGCTGTATGGCTGTGTGTGGGCACCACATGGCTATTTGTGAAATGTGGGTGCTGTATGACTCTGTGTGGGCACCATATGGCTATTTGTTAAATGTGGAGGCTGTATGGCTATGTGTGGGCACCATATGGCTGTCTGTTAAATGTGGGTACTTTATGGCATTGTGTAGGTAACCTGGCCCCCTGTGTCTGGCTGCCACAATATGTTATTGCTATAACTTCTATGTAATGCCATGTCTGGTAGGATTGTGGTCCCCCTGCTGGATGTCACGAAGGAAACACACACACAGCCTGATCTCTAACCAGGAAGCTGAGCACTGAAAGCCTAGGTTGGGCTGTGACTCAGACTCTGGTTGGAGGGAGGGGTTAGGAGTAGTGTAGTATGACAGAGTAGGCAAAGGAGACATCCAGTGAGGAAGCAGCGGGAGCTCCTCTAAAGGGACCAGCTGCAGGCAGGGTACCAGTCCCTAGCTCATCCAGGCTTATAGGACTTGATGGCTGAAATGGATGCTAGTGAGTTTCAAGCTCACCAGCAACTTAATTAGAGTTCTTCAGCTCGTCAGTAGTATAGACGGTCAGAGAACTGCTATAGGTCTGGATTTCCACAGGACGCACACTGCCAGCCAGAACCTCAGAGCAGACTTCAGTTCTCATCAGACTGGCCAGACCACCTGTCTGGTGGTGGATGTACAACCCTGGACATGCTACAGAAACTTCAGTAAAAAGGTAAAGCAAAGACTGACTCAGGCTGGCTACTTCTTCCACTCCACCTTTCACCACTACCCGCATCATGTCCGCGGCGAGCCAGCCCTGGTTGCGAAGGTTTAACCACCTGCCCTGCTGTCCCCAGTTATCTCCCAGGGATCCCCAGCACTGCTTGCCACATCTTCCTGATTATCCCAACTGGTATCACATACAAACTTATCCCTACTACTGCCCCTTTATATGTGCGGTTAGGACCACACTTGCCTGGTACAGCTACCGTGAACCAGACTCTGACCCAGCTGCTGAGTAACCTGACTTTTCAGACTGACACAGTAACGTAATGCTGTTTGTTAGATGTTGATTCAGTAGGGCTGTGTGTGGGCACCATATGGCTGTTTGTTAGATGTGGATACTGTATGGCTGCATGTGGGTACAATATGGCTGTTTGTTAGATGTGGGTACTGTATGGATGTGTGTGGTCACCATAAGGTTTTTTGTCAGAGGTGGGTACCTTAAGGCTGTGTGTGGGTACCATGACTGTTTGTTAGATGTGGGTACTGTATGACTGTGTGTGGGCACCATATGGATTTTTGCTAGAGATTGGTACTGTATGGCTGTGTGTGGGCACCATATGGCTGTTCGTTAGATGTGGGTACTGTATGGCTGTATGTGGGCACCATATGGCTGTTTGTTAGATGTGGGAACTGTATGGCTGTGTGTGGGCACCATATGGCTGTTTGTTAGATGTGGGTACTGTATGGCTGTGTGTGGGCACCATATGGCTGTTCGTTAGATGTGGGTACTGTATGGCTGTGTGTGGGCACCATATGGCTGTTCGTTAGATGTGGATACTGTATGGCTGTGTGTGGGCACCATATGGCTGTTTGTTAGATGTGGGTACTGTATGGCTGTGTGTGGGCACCATATGGCTGTTTGTTAAATGTGGGTACTGTATGGCTTTGTGTGGGCACCATATGGCTGTTCGTTAGATGTGGGTACTGTATGGCTGTGTGTGGGCACCATATGGCTGTTTGTTAGATGTGGGTACTGTATGGCTGTGTGTGGGCACCATATGGCTGTTTGTTAGATGTGGGTACTGTATGGCTGTTGTGGGCACCATATGGCTGTTTGTTAGATGTGGGTACTGTATGGCTGTGTGTGGGCACCATATGGCTGTTTGTTAGATGTGGGTACTGTATGGCTGTGTGTGGGCACCATATGGCTGTTTGTTAGATGTGGGTACTGTATGGCTGTGTGTGGGCACCATATGGCTGTTTGTTAGATGTGGTACTGTATGGCACTATAATTCTATTTGTTAGATGTAGGTGCTGTATGGTTGTGTGTAGGCAGCATATGGTTGTTTATTAGATGTGGGTACTGTATAGCTGTGTATAGGCAATATATGGCTGTTTGTTAGATGTGGGTACAGTATGGCTGTGTCTGGCTATTTGGTAGATGTGGGTGCTGTATGGCTGTGTGTAGGCGCCATATGGCTGTTTGGTAGATGTGGGTACTTTATAGCTGTGTGTAGGCACCTTATGACTGTATGTTAGGTGTGGGTACAGTATGGCTGTGTATATTATTATTATTATTATATTTATTTATATAGCGCCATTAGGTTCCATGGCGCTTTACATGAGGATAAGGGAGACAAGAAGAAGTACACTAAATCTAGGCGATCAGGACGTACAGGTACAGGAGGGGCAGGGACCCTGTCCACGAGGGCTCACAGTCTGAGATGTGTATAGGCACCATATGGCTCTTTGGTAGATGTGGGTACTGCATGGCTGTGTATAGGCACAATATGGCTCTTTGGTAGATCAGGGTACTGCATGGCTGTGTGTGGGCACTGTGTGGGCAGATCCGTTGGGGGACAAGGACCAATGTTTGATTTTCTCATGCCACCTATTCCTCCAGTGAGAGAAACCTATGTAAGTTCGGAGAGGCAGTCCATTTTATGGAAGGTATATCTTTGTGGGATCGTGTAATTTAAGGGTGCTCACTCCGGACAGATGTTTTGTTGTTTTTTAACAGCGCCATTCTTCTCCTTTGTCAGGTATTACATGTCAGCCTCATTCACCTGTTGATACGGTAATTCAATGTACTGCTTCACTGTCTAATTCAGCATGTCTAAGAACTATCCCCATCCTCATGCTTTATAACTAGCCAGTTATTTTAAAGGTATTCCTTTACAGCTACATTCTGCTAGGACTATAGGTCCTGGAACTTCCTTTCTCTCTTCTGCTCTCGTGCTTCGTGTCCAGCATTGTCAAATAATTGTATACCTACCACTTTTTTGTGCTTGTATGAAATTAGATATTCAGGACAGCAGGAACAAAGAGACAAAGACCTGCCCCCGCATACTGTAAAAGGACAAAGAGCCACCTCTACTTACTGTTGAGCAACAAAGACCCACCCCCATTTCCTGTAGTGAGAAAGATCCACCAAAACTTCCTGTAGAGTTACAAAGATCTACCACCATTTCCTGTAAAGGGATAATGACCCCCCCAGTTCCTGTAGAGAGAGGTCCATTCACACTTCCTGTTGAGAGACAAAGACAAGCTCCCTACTTCCTGGCCAAAGACAAAACCCTACTTCCTGTAGAGTGAAAGAAATTGACCCACACTTCTTGTAGAAATACATAAACCAACTCTCTACTTCCTGTAGAGAGAAAGAAGTTGACCCACAATGCCTGTAGAGATCCAAAGACCCACCCCCATGCCCTGTAAAAAAAAGAGGTCTGCCCACACTACCTGTTGAAATTCAAAGACCCACCCCCACTTCCTATAAAAGGCTAAAGACCTGCCCCCACTTCCTGTAGAGAGATCCACCCACACTTCCTGTAAAAGGCCAAAGACCTGTCCCCACTTCCTGTAAATGGCTAAAGACCTGCCCGCACTTCCTGTAATAGGCCAAAAATCTGCCCTCACTTCCTATCGAGAGATCCACCCACACTTCCATTAGAAATACAAATACCTGCCCTCACTTCCTATCGAGAGGTCCATCCACACTGTAGAGATTCAAAAACCTCCCTCCACTTCTTGCAAAGGACCAAAGACACCGCCACTTCCTGTAGGCAGAAAGTGATCACCCCACATTCCCTGTAGAGATATGAAAAACCCGGCTCTACTTCCTAAATAGAGGTCTGCCTACACTTGCTTTAAGAGATACAAAGACTCATCCCTTACGTATGGTACAGACAAAGAGATCCACTCCTACTTCCTGTAAGAAATGCATAACTCACCCCTACATCCTGAAGAGAGAAAGAAAACTGCCCACACTTCTTGTAGTGATGCAAAGACCTGCCACCACTTCCTGTAAAAGGATAAAGATTTGCACACACTTCCTGTTGAGATGCAATGGCCTGCCCTACTTCCTGTAAGGAGGCAAAGACCCACTTGTGTCTGCAAAAAAAAAACAAAAACATTTCCCCACTTCCTGTAGTGACACAAAACTCCACCCCCACTTCCTGTAGAAATAAAGCAACGCTCCACCTTCTTGTAGAGTCACAATGCTCCACCCTCACTTCCTGTAGAGATACAAAACCTCCAACCCCACTTCCTGTAGACACAAAGCTCTGCCCCTTTCCTGTAGAGACATAAAGCTCTGCCCCCACTTCCTGGAGACAACTCTCTGCCCTCACTTCCTGTGGAGACACAATGTCCCACCCTCACTTCCTGTAGAGACAACACTCCGCCCTCACTTCCTGTAGAGACACAACACTCCACCTCCACTTCCTGTAGTGACACAAAACTCCAACCTCCACTCCTTAAACACAAACTCTGCCCTCACATCTTTGTAGAGACACAGCGCTCTGCCCTCACTTCCTGTACAGACACAACCTCTCGCCCTCACTTCCTGTAGAGACACAACACTCCGCCCTCACTTCCTGTAGAGACACACGCTCTGCCCTCACTTCCTGTACAGACACAACGCTCTGCCCTCACTTCCTGTACAGACACAACGCTCTGCCCTCACTTCCTGTACAGACACAACGCTCTGCCCTCACTTCCTGTACAGACACAACGCTCTGCCCTCACTTCCTGTACAGACACAACGCTCTGCCCTCACTTCCTGTACAGACACAATGCTCAGCCCTCACTTCCTGTAGAGACACAACGCTCTGCCCTAACTTCCTGTACAGGACACAACGCTCTGCTCTCACTTCCTGTAGAGGCACAACGCTCGCCCTCACTTCCTGTACAGACACAACGCTCTGCCCTCATTTCCTGTCCAGACACAATGCTCTGCCCTCACTTTCTGTACAGACACAACGCTCAGCCCTCACTTCCTGTCCAGACACAATGCTCTGCCCTCACTTCCTGTAGAGACACAACTCTCCGCCCTCACTTCCTGCAATGCATTTTGGTGTCTCTACTGTATGAGACTGTTTGCATTTAACAACAGGAAGTTAGACATGACTGAGACATCTAATGGCAGCACTTTTGAGTGATTTTTTGGGAGGGGAAACAATGTAATTTTTAAATTAATTTATTTGCATATTGTCTATTTCGATCACATCATCGGTCATAAGAAATATTTATTTTCTGAAAGTACAGAGACAATTTAAGCCCAACCAAGGGCAATAAAGAGCACAGCAGACACACAACATTGTTTATTAGGATTTGTTGGTTGTTCGTTTAATCAGTTTACATTCCACAACTGACATTTTAATATTTTATATCTTTATTTTCTCATGAACAAATTGATTGATTATTGATTAGACAGATGTCCAGCTGCCTGTGAAGCTGTCACTTCCATTAAAGATGCAACCATGTAATACCTATTATTACCCTGGATCCTCAGGGGTGGAGCTTGAAATAGAACACACCCTCTTTCACAAATATTCCACCCCTGCGTATCTCTTCCTTATTCTCTGAAGCAGCAAAATTTCTTGTGCAGTTTACTTATTCTTTTTACCTGAATGAGTGAAAATATACTAGTGGGAGCTGCAAGAACAAAAAGAAAACATATATACTATATATGAAATTGGGTGAACCTCCACTTTATATTACTCTGTATTAAATCATTTCCTAATATATCCTCATAGCAGTCAAGACTCACAAGTCCCATTCTCATAGCATTAAAGGGAATCAGTCAGCAGGTTTTTGGTCCCTCATCTGACCTCAATAATGTAGGCAAAGAAACCCTGAATCTAACGATGTATCACATAGGTCACTGGCTGAAGCCGTTCTGACACAATCAATGCCTTTCATTTTAGGCATGTAGAGGTAGAGCTGTCCCCACCCAGAGCAGGTTCTCAATAGAGATTTTGCATTGACGGAGGTGTCGAACTGCCCTGCATGTGAAAAAGTAGTCCTGTAATGGTGATCACCAGGTGATAAAGCCTTTAGTTTAGGCAAACAATAGCACAGAGCCTGATGAGAGAGGCACAGTTGTCTTTTTGTGTTTTTAACCCTTACATAACAAACACCTGCTGACAGATTCCCTTTAAATGACCAAATTCTGTCTGCTTAGACACCTCTAGAGGGAGCCAGCATTTTTTTAGCATTTAGTGAGCTCCTCCTAGTGGTGGCTGCAGACAGAATAATTATCATGTACGGTAACTATGCCGATGCGGGGGATTTGGAGCTCCATATAAGACTGCAATATATTAAGACACTAATCAGCTAAGCGAGTGACCTATTTTGATCACACGCAAAGAAATAGTGCTCTTGTAGACTCTATTATATATAATTTATTAGGCATATGTATAATGTGGACCTCACCGTCGTGCAGAATTGTATATGTATCCAATAAAAGTAACCAATTATGACTTGGTGGTAATGACAGAATACCTAGCTCCCATTCTATATATTGCCGTAATGACGCCTCGCTCTTTACTTCAGGGGGGAATATACATATATTTTTATGAGTCACCAGTGTTAAGATATACTGTACCACGAAGCTTGCTAAATCAGGCAATGAGGGAAAAACAACATTATAAATTAGCGAGTACATAGTCATACACGCTCCAGGAGGAAATATTAAAATAATATTATTTTATTATGAGTTTAGAAAATAATGATGTCATTAGTTATTGGCGGGAAGGGGTCCGAATCTTGGCGATAATATATTAACCATGTTAAAATATATAGCTGAGAAGATGCTTGGTTTTTCCTACTACAATTGGACTTTGCAGTGACCCTCCGCTCTGATGAATAGGGAAATCCAACTAGGAGAGTCTCTGCATCACAGAGAGTAAGCGGACTGGAAAAATGTCATGGTCAGGGTATTCATCCCTGCATAAAAAGTCAAAGTAGTACCCAAGGCACATGTCCTACCCCTGTCTTCATCTAACATCTTGCTTTGTACCTGTTCACATAATTATTTAAAAATGTTCAGAAACACGAAGTCTCTCCTTCTTTACGTGTATTTGTTTATCTATTTTATCTTTTTTATCTATAATCAAATAAAAAATTCTAAAAACAAGATATTAAAACGTTTAGTGGGCTCAAGATTCAATCGTGCTCTTTACCATCCATAATTTATTTGTCCAACTAGGAGAGTCTCTGCATCACATGCTGTATTTAGGTAAGTAGACTGGAAAAATCTCAGCCAGGGAATTCATCGCCCCTGAATAATATTTAGTTTACCAAGGCAGAGTAGCATCCATGGCCACATGTCCTACCCCCCCTTCATCTAACATCTTGCTTTCGTACCTGTTTATATATTTTTTAAAATTCAGATAACACTAAGCCTCTCCTTCTTTACCATGTTTTTGTTTCTCTTTTTTGATTTTTTTTAATACAAGAATTCTAAAAACATTATTTTTTTTAAAACATGTTTAGTTGACCCATGATTCAATTGTGCCATTTACCTTCCATTATTTATTTTTCCAACTAGGAGAGTCTCTGCATCACGTGCTGCAATAGAGTAACTGGACTGGAAAATCTTATACCCTGGGTATTCATCACTCCTGAATATAATTTAGTTTACCAAGGCAGAGTTGCACCCACGGAACAGGTCCTATCCCTCCACCCTCTTCATCTAATGTCTTGCTTTTGCTGTTCCTATATTTTTCAAAACTTTTCAGATAACACTATGTCTCTTTCTTGACCATTTTTTTTGTTTCTCTTTTTTGTTTTTTTTTTGCATTATAATAAAATAAAAATACTTCTATAACATCATTGTTTTTGCAAAACATGTTTAGATAGCCCAAGATTAAATTGTGCACTTTAGCTTCCATAATTTATTTTGCCAACTAGGAGAGTCTCTGCATGACATGGTGTAATAAGGTAACCGGACTGCAAGAATCTCATAGCTAGGGTATTCAACATCTCTTGAATAAAATTTAGTTTACCAAAGCACTGTCCTATCCCCCCACCCTCTTCATCTAACATCTTGCTTCTTACCCGCTCATATATTTTTTCAATTTTTTTCACATAACACTACACATCTCCTTTACCGTGTTTTTGTTTATGTATTTTATCTTTTTGATTTTTCTTAAAAAAATATATGTAAATTAGAAATTCAAAAAACATTGTCATTTTTGTAAACAAGTTTAGTGGTGCAAGATTCAATTGTGCCCGTTATCTTCCATAATTTATTTTTCCAACTAGGAGAGTCTCTGCATCACATGTTGTAATAGGGTAACCGGACTGGAATAATCTCATAGCCAGAGTATTAAACACTTGAATAAAATTTAGTTTACCATAGTAGCACCCATGGCACATGTCCTACCTCCCCCCCACCCTCTTCATCTAAAATATTTCTTCTTACCTGTTCATATATTTTTTCAAAATTTTTCGGATAACACTAGATAACATTAATGTCACGGGTGTTTCAGAAGGCATGGATGAGACTGTAGAGGCCACTCGCAGAAGGTCCCAGCGTTTGGTCAAACAGTCAAAATCCTAAGAATGTCTCTGTCGCTTTAAGAGGCATTCCTTTTTAGTTAAAGCTGGTGGTCACTGGCACCCAGCTGATTCCTTACCTTGAGCTGCCTATATATTTCCCTTGACTGCCAGGATGCACTGCTGGTGATAGCTGTTCAGGTGTTCCTGGTTGCATCCTAAATTAAAAGCAGTGTTTCCTGGAGTCTGTTGGTTTGCTGCTTGGATCTGCTCAAGCTAAGTGTATCTCTTCCCTCTTTGTTTGTTTCCCTTGTGTGTTTCTCTAGTTGCTAGCTGGGCTGACAGTGATACCCACTCTGATCCCTGTGTAGTGGTAGTCCAGGAACAGTCAAGGAATAGGTATCCTGGGCGAAACAGTTGCGGAGACTGTATAGGGATGTTAGGGGAGCAGGTGTCAGCGCTAGTTGTTCTAGTGCTCACCATCCCCCCTTTTTGCCCTTAGCATCAGGGACTCCAAACCCCATAGTTTCCCAGCACTGGGTCTCTCCCTACACCCAGCGTGACAATTAAATAACTCACCGGCTTGTCTTCCCGCCTTCTGACCAAATGAGCTATCAACAGGAAGTGAGTTGCAGCATAATTTCCTCTTGATTTTTCCTCTTGTCCGAAGGTGGAGAGAGAAGCCGGCGGTTATTGGACGCAGGCTCGGGTGACATCACAATGTCATGTGAACCTGAACCACGGTTACCAATACCGCTGTAATGGCGTCCGCACCGGAATATTATTTTTAACTGGTGATAACAGAAGGGATTGTCCTAGTAGTGGACAACCCCTTTAAAATAGTAATCAAAAACAAAAAATATATTTACAATAAAAATAACTCTATCCTTCCCCCAAAATTTTAAAAAAATTGATATTCCTCAGTGGTTGAGACCTTTTAATAACTATCTTAAAAAATGGTGATAAAACCAAGCTTTCGAGACTACTTAGGTCTCCATCATCATCCTTCTAACTTCCAGACGCTCTCTGATTATATCTTTGATGTGTCCCTTTGGTAGTATCTGTATCATTGTATAGATATTTGGGATTTATAAGCCAAACAAACCCCCTTGTTCCTCATCTTGAACACAGTTTTTTACGCTATCCGACCCTTACGCACGTTCAAGCACCTTAAGAATTTTTTTTCCAGGCCAACCAGTCAAGATTTTGATTTACAAGAATTGTCGTTTTTCCACTTTCCTTCATCCTAGGTTTATATATTTCATTTTTAAATTGTTTTATTATTATTTTTTTACATTTATACAGACATTTTTAGACAAAATCACTCCCATGTGGATATGATGGGTAAATAATGGAGGAAGGGTCTTGGGTTAGAGCTAATACTGGAGTCGCATGCTGATATTTTGATCCATGGATTAGTTGATTTAGAAGGGGCATTGATTGGCCATCCATGACTGAGTGAGAGGGGTGGAGGTTCCCATACTGGGGACAATTGTTTGTCTGTCCTACTTTTTTAGAAATAAGAGCCCAATTGTTGAATGTACTACTACAAAAGATAGGAAATCTGGTTGACAACCTGCATGGATACTTTTACAGCTTTTACAGTTGTGGTCACTCAGGCTCTTTAAGGAGTTCCCCCACTGTGACTGTCCAGTACTAGGACTTATTGACATCATAGTGTATCACATAGAGAGGAAAGTTTTTTTTTCACGGCTTTATTGTATATAAAACACTTGAGAGGCAAGGATAAAATACTATTTTTGGCCAACAGTGGCTGATAGTTACAGAGGTTTCTGGAAATGGAACAGTTGATCAATGACCAGTTTAGAAGATATTCTCATGTTATTAAATTGCTTTAGTTAGAAAGTATGAAAATAAGCAAGTTTGCAATTATCTTGCTTTAACTACCAGCCGTCATTTCCTACTATGAGAGAATTTATCTTGCATAATGTACAGCTGGTTTCCAAGGAAGGTGGCCACCAGAATCTAGCCAAGTGTGACATTAGTTACATTCCAAAAGAGGAGTTAACGCGTAACATCCTAGTCAGCTCCCTTTAGCCCATTGATTTAGCTGCTCTCCTCCATCACAGCTCCTGACAGGGCTCTTATGAGTCCTGTAGAATCAAATCTCCCAGCCTTTGTCATTGGCAGATTCCAGAGCAGGTCTCCAAATCAGGGCTCTCACTTTCCTGAGCCATGTGCTTGTTATCCAAATATAGTGGTAACAGTGTAGACTCTGACAGGCTATGAATGTGTTGTTGTATCAGGATAAAACACTTAACCAGAACTGTCTTTCAAGAAGAAGTACTCGACCCTCAAGCAACAAAGAAGTAAGGAGACTTCAGAGCCGTGAGCTCTCAGGAGACAACTTGTAAATACCCCTTTAATTGATCATACAATTGTTTTAGCTCATTTTCTAATTGAGGCTGCTTTCAACCGTCAGCGGTTGCGGCCTGATCTGCGGCAGTGGTGCGGTTGTGGGAAAAAAAAAGCTGGCAACTGCCGCGATTACCGCATAACGGCCGCACTAGCGGTTCACTTGCTGCAAGCCCCATAGAATGTCTATGGGGCTTGCGGCAGGTGTGGCATACCGCGGTCTTTTTCGCGACCACACCTGCCACAAGTGCCGAAACCGCACTTGCCGCACATGCCCACACTTACCGCAAGCCCCATAGACATTGTATGGGGCTTGCCGCAAGTGAACCGCAAGTTCCGCCATTATGCGTAATCGCGGCAGTTGGTTTTTTTCACCGCAACTGCCGCGATCAGCGAAAACGCTGATGTGAAAGCAGCCTTAAACGGATTTTTTCATGGTCAATTTTCCTTCCAACTCCCTCTACTCCAGTACGTTACATTGGATTTTAAGAACTTGTAGAGGTAGAGAAATGATTTTCAGGATGTAAATGAACTCACTAGAATAGAAACAAACGTAAAATGTTCCCGTAAGTTTTTACACGATCCATCTCGAGCATTGTTACAATCGGATTGGTCCATGTAGCACCAGGACTATGTTAGAGGCACTGTATAACCCCAGAGAGGAAAAGGTTTAACAGTCTTCAGCTGTTCACCCTCCCCCAGCACCACCGAGTCAGCACAAAGTGACAGCGGAGTCTTGTTTTCTGTTTACCGTATTTTAATTTCTGATGATGTTCTCAATTGTGTCTTATTAAGCCACGAGCTGCCAAAAAGGTGTAAGATAAGCAGAAAAAGGATAAGTTGACCGTAGCGGCGCAATTAATGTAGGGCGTCTCATTAGAAAACAAAATCTCCATACTTCTGCTGATCCTCATCGTGCTCTGAAAAATGCAAATTAAAACCGTACGGGGAAGGGTTGTCACGCTGGCGTGTTCTGACCTCATTAGATGTAGTCAAACTAATTTGTTTTTTGACAAATATATTTTTCTAAGAAGTCCCTTACGAATAAGGCTTATCTTTATTTTTGGATCATTTTGGGGGGAAAGGTTCGGCTTTTTAGCTTTACACTTTCAGTCAGAAGATGTAACCCATGAGTTATAGACATCGGTCATTTAGCCTACCTATACAGAGGCATGTCTTGAAGCTTCAGGACCCCAATGAAAAATCTGCAACAATTTCAACTACCATATGCCAACTATAAAGGGTTCTTTCACATCTGCGTTTTTGCTCATCCGGCTGTATTCCGCCTTTTTTGCAAACGGATCCTTCACACTTGCAGCAAGATTGCGTTCTGCCTAATGCATTTGTATAGGAGTTCGGACATGTGCGCCTCTTGCGTTTTCATCCAGATCCCGCACTTGTGGCTTGTCTTAAAACCGCAGTTAGCAACGTTTTTTGTCGGTGCTGGAAGTTCCGGATCTGGATGAAAACGCAAGTGCCGCACATGTCCGGAACTCCTAATTACAAAATCATTAGCCTAAACACCATGTTGCCGCGAGTGTGACGGATAAATTTTTTCAAAAAAGGCGTAATTCTGTCAGATTTGCAAAAATGCAGATCTGAAAGAGAAAAAATTGAAGCTCAAACGTTCAGGTTTGCCTGATCTGCCGTTACTGAAACAAAACGCAGATCCGAAAGTAGCCTAACACTGGTGTCTTCTTATATACATGCTTGCCAAAAGTTTCAAATGTCCTTTCGGGAGAAAATGCATTATGAGAGAAAGCCCTATTTTTCATCATGTCTTGCCAGGTCTCCTCCACTTGCCTTCTGCTCTTTTTCCATGCCACTCAATTTCCTTGGGATTCGAGAGTATTTGGCAAAGCTTGGATGATTTGCCAACTCCTCCAGAATGCTGGAAGGTCTTCCTTTTTTTCTGGAGGCTTCCATATGTTCTAGGAGAGTTGGATATACGTTTACGGTAATTTGGAAAGGGCTGTTAGGCCTCCTAAGGCCAGGATATTTGCCAACGCCTCTTGTATTCTGGAGTCTTCTTTTTTTCTGAGAGCCTCCTGGATGTTCTAGGAGAGTTGGCATATTTGCTTATGTGGCAAAGGGCCTTAAAGCGTCCTAAGCTCCAGGAGATTCACCACTCTACAAGTCTCCTTCTAGGTATTTCTGGAGAGGTCTATGTCCTTTTTTCTGGGGAGCCTCCCGGATTGTTCTGAGAGCTAGATGTTTAGGATATATGCTTATGTGGCAAAGGGCCTTTAGGCCTCCTATGATCCAGGAGATTTGCCACTCCTTTGGTATTCTGGAAGGTTTTCCTTCTTTCCTAAGAGGCTTCCAGATTATCTTAAAGAGTTGGCAAGTATGCCTATGAGGTGCAAGGACTTTTAGACCTCTTAAGCTCCAATGAACTTCTTGGGACTTTAAAAATTAATGTTAGTATCTTAGAGATTTTCCAACTCCTCCAGGATTCTGGAAGATTCGGAATGTTACAGAAGAGTTAGCAAATACGTCCATGTGGCAAAAGAGCCTTTAGGCCTCATGAACTCAAGGAGATTTGCCAACTCCTTGTGTATTCTGGAACCTTTCCTATATTCAGTTGGCAACTCTCCTGCAACATTCAGGAGGCTAAGTATACACTGTAATTATGTGGCAAATTGCCCTCTAGTCCTCTTAAGTTCCACTGAATTTCTTGGGGATTTATAGAGTATTTGGCAATTTCCAGGAAATTTGCCAACTCCTTTAGGTCTATTCTTTTTTTTTTAAGGGGCTAGACAGGAGAGTTAACCAACTTATCCAGATGATTATCTTGATTCTTGAAGCTACTGGACCCCAGTAAAAAAAATATCTGTGATAGGGTTCCTGCCTACTCTATGCCAGCAATACTAGTGTCTTCTCATTGTTCATGCTTGCCAACTTTTTAACATTTCTCGGAAAAAATACATTGTGTTGGAAAGCCTCGTTTTCTGTCATGCCTCTCCAAGCTCACCTAATCCCCATTCTCATCTCTTCCATGCACAATACATTTATTGGAGGTTTTCAAGAGTATTCAGCAATGCCAACTCTTCCAGAATTCTTAGAAGGTCTGCCTTTTTTCTGAAAACCTCCTGAGTGTTCCAGGAAACTTGGCAACTATACTTATGTAGCAAAAGGACCCTTAGGCCCTAAGTTCTACAAATCCTTTAGATTCTTTAAAGTTTTCCTTTTTTCTGAGGGTCTCTTGGATTGTCCAAGAGAGTTGACAAGTATGCTTATGTGACAAGAAGAGCCTCCAAGACCAGTTAGACTCCCTACTTTTGCAACCTTGATACCTCTGTTACATATGTGTCAGATTAATTGAGCAAAACATATCCAATAAAAGTTGTCTGACATTATCAAAACATTTGTAAAACAATTAAAACATCGTCTAAGAGCAGAGTTCTCCAACTTTTCTGATTTGAGAGCCTCAGCCAGCTCTGAATGATGGTTGCAAGCCACATTTAGCACCGAGAGAGTTTTGCAAGCCACATCCAGTTCCCACTCCCTCACCCAAAGACACCATCACCGGTATACAGTAATGACAGCAAAATCTCCACAAAAATCACACCGAGGCAGTATAGCAAGATCCAGGGTTCCTACCTTACCCCATTTAGATCTGCTCTACTATATGGGGCTACTCACAAAAGTCACCATTTTGAGACCTTGTCTTCATAGCTGTTGGCTGGACCTTATACACCAAACTGGAAGTCAACCATGAGCCACACATCATGAGCCTGAGAGCAACATGTGGCTAAAGTATAGGGCCTTGTAATTTTTGCCATTCTATAAACAGTTTTTTTAATTTGTGGTCAGTCTGTAAATGACAGTTGGACATAATGTGCAATAAACCTGGTTGGGACTGTCTGGTATTTTCCATACTGGTTCATTATTTGACATACTAATTGACTTTGGCATTATGAAAACACAAGTTTGATTGGCAAAGTACATGGTACATGATACTACTGGGCCACCACAATCTCTTTCCCAAGAAAGAAGTACCTGGGTTTTCTTGCTAGATGCAACCAACCTCCGAGAAGGCCGTATGCTCCTGAGAAGGACATATCTAGCTGCTAGATGACCTCACTTTCCATTGATCTTATCCATCTTTGGGTTAACATAATTTTTTATAATTAATGTTAGAAGCAGGACTGTGGAGTTGGTGTCCATTCTGGTGGCAGTCGGAATTGGATTCAAGGAAATTGAGGAGTCAAAGTTAGATATTTGCTTACTGACTCATGGTTGTGGAGTCGGAGTTGTGGAGTCTTTGTCCATTTTGGTGGAATTGGAGTCGGATTCAGGAAAATGAGGAGTCAGATGGGATGTTTGGCTTACTGACTCCACAGCCCTGGTTATAATACCATAGTCTTGTTTTTTATATACTTATAGGGTCTTTTAAGTGTCACTTGACTAATTCTATTTTACTACCAGAGCCGGTGCTGTTGCTGGTTTGTTTAAAACCTGATTCTATGAACACTAATTGTACACATGTTATTTATGCACTTGAGGTCCCAGATAAGTAATTAGTGGTAGGATAGATTTAAGGGAAGTGTTTGGCTGATCACATTTTGATAAGAATAACAAGCTCCTCAGGGTCCACTTGAAATGTGTTTTTAAGGCTCTTTCCACATCTTGAGAAAGATTTACTACGTACAACTACTCTTCCTGGGAGAATGCATTACTGCAGTCGAATGGACCTGTGTGCATCATTTTCTGGAAACTTGAAATGTTATCGAGTTTATAAGTGATCTTTATTACATTTGGAGATAATTAATCAGTCGAGTATGTAGGCCATTTAAGTCTTGCTACAATATAAGTACATTCAAGGACAGCATGACAAACAACCGTACCCATAGCGGTACCCTTCCCACTTGCCACTAACACTGCAGCTTTTATGTACTGTATCTCAACTGTTATGGAAATGTTAAGAATAATTAATCTTAAAGGATGATATTACAATCATGTCAGATGTGGAATAATAAATGTAGTATGCCATGTTATTTAGTTGATCCCGAAGAGGATCCTAAATTATTGGACATATTCCACAGGTAGATTGATAGCAGAAATGTGTAATGATCTGAGCTTTCTTTGCAGTGCTTGCAAGGCTTTCATTCATTCTTTCATTAGGGTTTCTGTAATTAATCTCAAGATTAAGTCAAACATTTTTGAACCTTGAGGGCAACCGTGACGGCCTCCATCGTAGGTCCGTGGGCTCCACAGGTGACAAATCTGATCTGTCATCGACGGATCCAGCAAATCATGTTGTGTGATTGTTATATGCCATTTTAAAATTGTAAAACCCCCTCTTCTTAAAAAAGGGGTCACAGGTGGAATATTTTTGCAATGGCTCATTTTGCCCCCAATATTTTCTGCTGGTGATAATTACATTCTTCTAATCAAATTATAAACTACCATGATAGGAAGATTTTTTTTTTACTGCTGTAGATTAGAAATAATTTCCAAGGAATGATTTAACTTACAGACCATTAAATCCAAAAACTCAGATAATGGGCGATATATAGATGATTAATATTTTTGAAAAATGGGAGCTGTGCCACCTAAAATCCACATACCTCCATAAAGGATTATTTACTATACTCCTGGAGTTTAACATGTATATTATTGTTTGAAGAAGGTAGTGTTGCTCCCAAAAAAGACCTGTAGATCTGGAAAAATCCCAAAAAAATTAATAAATTATTTTATAAAAATGCTTTATTCGAATAGTAATTGCTTGACAATGTATTTTGGCTTAAATTAAGAACAAGATTTCATCAGGTCTACTTCAAACATATTTAACTATATAAGTAAATATTTATATGCAGTGTACCTGATGAAGGCTTATTTTTTAGTTAAGGAAAGCGCGTTGTCAAGGAATTACTATTCCGATAAAACTCTAATGGCCACTTTACACGTCCCAACATCGTTTCGATATTGTATACAACGGCACGGGAGCGCGCATTTTTTTGGATGCAATCCAAGATCGCATAGGAGATGTCACACAGGGGGATATCGGCAGGCAACACAACTGCGATGTCTACGCCCCCTTGTACCCATGAACCAGGGAACGACCATTTAACATGGGAGTGAATAGGGGAAGTTGCTCTCCAAGTCGTTGTTGGGCTGTCACACAGAACGATCCTGCCAGATCGTCCATCCAATATCGGGCAGATGGAGAGCCTGCACAATTCTTCCCCGATATCGTTTTTACATCGTTCTTGCATCGAATTGGTCATTTACACCATACAACGCACGAACGATATCGGCGCCAATGCACGAACCACATGACTTTTTATCGAAGTTGGACGACGATATCGGGACGTGTAAAGTGGCCATTGCTATTTCTTGGATCTGTCCGGATCTAACTGGAGAGAGAAGTCAGATGAGCGGACCTTTTTCTTATTATAATGTGTCCGGATCTATGGGTCTTTTTTGGGAGCGCAACTACCTTTTTCGAAAATTTCCTAGCCTGTCAAGGTTCCGTCAGAGGAACCAGGTACAGCATTACTTTGGGGAGCAGCATACCCACGGAGGATCCCCACGGTATAATGGACTGAAGATTTAAGACCTGTTTCATGCGTTTATGCACATTCACCGGGTGAGTGCATAAAGTTTTTATTCTTATCATTTGGTGAATTAGAACTTACTACCCTTTACTGAACACTGTGCTGATTTTCTTCTCCCCCTTCTTTTTAGAGAAATGTGTATAGTAATATTGTTTCTAATGGTGTATTGCCCCCATACCTTCTAGTGCTGAGCAGCTGAGAGTGGACCGGATTACGCTGCTCTTTAGTATAACATATACAGGCTGGATCGGAACAATGTCATAATTCTCAACAAACTAGTCAATCATTATTGCTACAGAGACACCCGTACTTCTATCGTGCCTTTTCGAACAAAAGACAGAAATTAGGAACTATTTGCTTTCGAGATCTCCATACAAAAAGCTGCAGTATTTTGGGTGCAAAATACCAATAGGGTAAGGGCCTACTTACTTTGCGCTTACTTCCAGTGCTCCATAGATGGAAGTTATGACATCTTAACATCAAACAAAAGATAAACCTTTGAATCAACATTGTAAAAAAAAAAGTAAATTTACAGGAAAACAGTTATTTTATATTAGATTTTTTTTTTTTCGATAGTTTAGGCTAAGTTTTAGAACCATGATGTGACTCTAGTGGTCAAATCATCCTCCACTGTTGATAATCCCTATGATTTGTTGAGTACACTTCCGAGTTCCTTTGTATAGTCCAAGTCATACATCCATGGAGAACTCAACCGGACGACGGAACTGGACTCTTATAATTCCTAATTAAAAAAAAAAGAACAAAAATAAAAAGAAATAACCTCCCCCCCATAGTCTTAATGACTCGTAAAGGACTGGCACGGAGAGAAAGTCTTTCCAATTAGGCCTTGTGCTTCTGCCATTAGTTTTGAGTCCATCCTATAGACCAGGCACGTGCTAAGGCAGCAGAGACCCGCAACTGAGCGAGCAGGAATCGGCTTACGCTTCTTTCATTTTTTTGCCACATGTTCACAGACTTCACTGTCATCATTAACGGAAAACAACAAGTTGGGACTCTTAATTTATTGGTTCATTTTCATTCTGTTAGTCGATGTGGGTAGTAGTTGTTTTTTTTTATTATTTTTTATTAATTCTGTCTAATTCAAAAATACATTTTGTTTTTCGGAAGTAATTTTTTTATGGTTCCAGGTCGATGGTGGTGGTGGTGGTGGCAGATGAACGTTAGAAATAATTTCCTTGTTAGGTCCCAAAGTCCTTTTTTTGGACGGTGCGTTCCTCTTCATAAGTCTAGTGATGACATGTAGATGTTAAATAAAACATTGTGAAAAACATGGAAGGTAATCATGATAAAAGTTCCCCATGATATCTAGTATATGGTCCAAGAAAACAAAAGCGTTGGTGAATGAGATATATACATTGTCCTCGACATGGACTCTACCATCATGAGGAGCGAATATTACCATTGACTCCCCAATGCCCACATCACCCTTTAGTGGCATCCAAATATGGCCACCTTGTAATGAATGAAATGGGTGACGAAGAGATATTTTGTAGTCCAGGCATTAGTATAAGGTAGGGTGGCCCATCTCTTTCTCGTTTGTGCTCTGTAGAGGGTTTTTTTTAGCACACTGTTCCATTCTCAGGACGCGTTTTGGGGCAGTTGGTCCTCAGGACGGGCTGTACTGAAGGTGCTAAGGTACAGAAGAAGCCTGAGATTAACGTTAGGCCCAAGCCCCCCCAGGCACAGAACATGGACCATCCATAACCATGGCTGATGTCATCAGGTAGCCCGTACAGGAATCGAGGGTAACGTGAGAGCTCAAAGTTGATCCCCGCTACGCAAGTGCACAGTGAAATGATACAGAAAGTGCCTGCGGAGAGATATTACAAAAAAAAGTATTAGAAAAGATGAGCTACAACACAAATTCTCAATAAAGACAACCTGGTGTGGTGAACATTTCACCTAAGGTAGTGCTCTTTTTTTGCTTACAGGGTCAACACTTATTCAGACTTGACTTATGGTCCTTGCCTGTTACTGTAGAAGAAGGAAGCTGATCAACACAAATTCTCCCCGAAGACTTTCTGTTATGGTCCGATATCAATTTTAAGGTGGGTTAAGTAAAAGTTGTTGCTTCTACAAGTCATGGAAGGCATTTCACTAAGGTAGTGCTTTTTTTGCTACAGGGTCAACACTTATTCAGACTTGACTTATGGTCCTTGCCTGTTACTGTAGAAGAAGGAAGCTGATCAACACAAATTCTCCCGAAGACTTTCTGTTATGGTCCGATATCAATTTTAAGGTGGGTTAAGTACAAGTTGTTGCTTCTACAAGTCATGGAAGGCATTTCATCTAAGGTAGTGGTCTTTTTTGCCTACAGGTCAACACTTATTCGGACTAGGCTTATGTTCTTTTATGTTCCTGTAGAAGAAGGAACCTTTCAACACAAATTCTCAATGAAGACTTTCTATTATAGTCCGATATCAATTTTTAGGTGGGTTAAGCACAAGTTGTCGATTCTACGAGGAGTGGAGAGCATTTCACCTGAGGTGCTGCCCTCTTGTCTAGAGGCTCATGACATATATTCCTTTTCCTGCAGAAGACGAAACCTACTCATCATAATTTTTAACGAAAGCTGTTCTATATAGTCCAATACCAATTTTAAGGTGGGTTTACACACCATCTTCTTAGGGCCTTAATCCCAACCGGAAGACACCTACAAAACAGTTGAAAATGGCTCTTTTTAGGTACAATTGCTTACAAACACCAATAATCTTTTAGACTCTGGTCTTCTAAAAAATTAGCTTTTTAATCAAGTATGATTGACTTAATGTTTAGGGTAGGGTGACCTATACGAGGCATGGTAAGGACCTTTGCTGAGGTACTGCCCTCTTTTGCCTACAGGATTAGCATTGACTTATGTTCCTGTACCTGTTCCTGGAGATGAAGGAACCAGCTCAACACAAATTCTCAACGTAAATTCTGGTTTAGTCCAATTCCAATATTAAGGCGGGTTAATATTTGGCGCCACCATTTGCGTATGGCCTTAATCCCAATCAGAAACAGTTGGAAATACTCTTGTTAGGCACAATTGCTCACATACTCCAAGCCTCTTTTAGGCTCTGGCCTTCTAAAAAAAAATCAACTTTTTTACAAGTGTAAATGACTTAATGTTTAGGGGTTGTGACCTATACGAGCATGGTAAGGATTTTGCTTAGGGTGCTGCCCTCTTGCCCTCTTTTGCCTACGAGATAAGAATTTTTCCAGCAATGACTTGTATACCTGGACCTGTTACTGCAGAAGAAGGGACCTGATCAACACAAATTCTCAATAAATGTTTCTGGCATATACTAATACCAATTTTAAGGTGGGTAAATATTTGGCAACACCATTTGCTTAGTGACTTAATCCCAGTCATAAACACCCACAAAGTCAGTTGGAAATGCCTCCTTTGAGGCATTGCTTACTTAGGGGTCTCAAACATGCTGGCCGTGGGCTGCATGCGACCTCTGGGGCTTACCTGTGTGGCTGCAGCACTGTGGACAACTTAATAACTCCGCAGTCCAGTCCAGGGGGCCGCCGCGGTCCGCGCTTTATTATGTATTATTATGTTTCCAGGCACCACTATGACAAGCTCTCTGTCTCAGCTAGATCAATAACAGCCGCCGGTCAATCAGAGGCCAGCAGCTAATGTCAGCAAATGACATAACCTGAGGGCCTCTGATTGGTCGGCGTCTTGCATTGGTATAGCTGAGCCAGGAAGCTTGTCTCTGAGTGGTGCCTGGAATACATAATAAAGCGCGGACCGCGGTGGCAACCTGAACTGGACTGTGGTGTTGTGAAGTTGTTCACGGTGCCTGCAGGCCACAGGAAAGATGACGTCAGGGAACAGAGGACAGTGAGAAAAGTGAGTGTGTGTGTATGTGTGTGTATGTGTGAAAAGTGAGGCACATTACTGCAAAAAGACAAGAGACCAGGATGGGGACCTTACTACAATACGGGGACCAGGATGGGGACCTTACTGCAATACAGGGACCAGGATGGGGCACATTACTGCAATACGGGGACCAGGATGGGACTTACTGCAATACAGGGACCAGGATGGGGCACATTACTGCAATACGGGGACCACGATGGGGACCTTACTGCAATACAGGGACCAGGATGGGGACCTTACTACAATACAGTGACCAGGATGGGGCATATTACTGCAATACGGGGACCAGGATGGGGAACTTACTCAATACAGTGACCAGGATGGGGCACATTACTGCAATATGGGGACCAGGATGGGGACCTTACTGCAATACGGAGACTAGAATGGGGCATATTACTGCAATACGGGGACCAGGATGGGGACCTTACTGCAATACAGGGACCAGGATGGGGCACATTACTGCAATACGGGGACCAGGATGGGGACCTTACTGCAATACAGGGACCAGGATGGGGCACATTACTGCAATACGGGGACCAGGATGGGGCACATTACTGCAATACGGGGACCAGGATGGGACCTTACTGCAATACAGGGACCAGGATGGGGCACATTACTGCAATACGGGGACCAGGATGGGGAACCTTACTGCAATACAGGGACCAGGATGGGGCACATTACTGCAATACGGGGACCAGGATGGGGACCTTACTGCAATACAGGGACCAGGATGGGGCACATTACTGCAATACGGGACCAGGATGGGGCACATTACTGCAATACAGGGACCAGGATGGGGCACATTACTGCAATACGGGGACCAGGATGGGGCACATTACTGCAATACGGGGACCAGGATGGGGACCTTACTGCAATACAGGGACCAGGATGGGGCACATTACTACAAGATGTTGGCCAGAATTACTATATGGTGATAATTCTAAGACAATATTACAAGAAAGGGATACAATTTTTAAAATTTCAAAAGAGGGCGACATTTTTAACAATTAGAAATGCGGTTTTATATAAAAACTAAAGTAAATAAAAAAAAGCACGTTTGTTATCGCCACATGCATAAAAAACCTAACCTATAAAAAAATGGTACAATAACCCATACAATGAATGCCATTTAAAGAAACAAAATAACTAATCAAGCAAAAAAAAAATGTTAAAAGGGGACCCAAAGCTGTATATAAAAAATATGGTGTTACTAAAAATCTAATTTAGTTCTACAAAGAATGCGGCCCACCAAATGAATGTTTTCTCTATGTGTGACCCACATACCCAGCTGAGTGTGAGACCCCTGGCTTACATACTCTATAGTCTTTTAGGCTCTCATCTTCTAAAAAAAATGGGCTTTTTTTCAGGTTTGGATGACTTAAAGTTTAGGGTTGTGACCTATTCGAGGCACGGTAAGGGTTTCGCCTGGGGTGCTGTCCTCTTTTGCCTCCAGGATTATCATTTTTTGAGACATGACATACCGTATACCTGTACCTGTTCATACAGATGAGGGAACCTGCTCAACACAAATTCTCAGGTATAGGTCAACAACAATAAAAAGTACTTTGGTACATGAAAATCAAATGTTTTAGGTAAAATTGCATTACAGCAGGCATCACCATTTGCCTAGGGCCATATTTCTACCTACAAAACTGGAAAGGGACCTTTTTACACCACACTAGTGATGAGTGACCATGCTCGGGTGCTCCGTACTCGTAACAAGCATTTTTACGTTTGGGCTGGAAACACACTATCTGACTGACATGCGAGTCTCTCAGATGAGACTCGGATCAGTCACCCTGAACGGCATCCCCCTCTCTGAACGGGAGTGTCAGCTGACAGGGGGGAGGCCGTTCAGGGTGACTGATCCGAGTCTCATCCGAGAGACTCACATGTCAGTCGGATAGTGTGTTTCCAGCCTTAAATGGGCTTGATTCGTTTACCGAGTAAAATGGAAGTCAATAGGGAACTCAATCAGTTTTCCGAAATATTCCGGAAAAATGCTTGAGTTCCCTGTTGACTTCCAATTCACTTGGTAAACGAGTCAATCCCATTTAAGGCTGGAAACACACTATCCGACTGACATGCGAGTCTCTTGGACAAGACTCGGATCAGTCACCCTGAACGGCCTTCCTCCTCTCAGCTGACACTCCCGTTCAGAGAGGGGGAGGCCATTCAGGGTGACTGATCTGAGTCTCGTCCGAGAGATTCGCATGTCAGCCGGATCGTGTGTTTCCAGCCTAAGCGTCAAAATGCTCGTTACGAGTACGGAACACCTGAGCATGGTAGGGTTCGCTCATCACTACACCACACCTATTTTACAGTCTAGTCCACAGAAATCAAGACTATTGTCAGGTATAATAATTAGGTTGCGCCCTCTATGAGGTGTGGTGAACATTTCCCTTTTTTGGCCTACAGGGTCAACATTTTTCCAGACATAACTTTATGTTCCTGTACCTGTTGTTCCTGCAGGCGAGGAAATCTGTTACTATCTATCTTCTGTAATGATCATGGAGGAGGAAAAAGAGTGAAAACTCTACAAACCAAAGTGTTCACCACCATTCTGATTATATGATGAGTCTGGTCATGGAGATCCTGTATCCTAGTGGGGAATTGACCGTACGGACAGAAGATTGCCACCATGACTGCTGTCGATAGGAGGGATTTACTCACTTTCATCTATGAGGTGCATAGAGGTTTGAAGATACCTGAAGCAAAAGGTTAAAATGGTGCCCCGTTCCTGCCCAAAATAGAATTCGGGGGACTGCACGGATAGACTGTGTATGTGTCACAATGCTGTCCCCTACATTGAAGGAAGAGTGCCACCATTTTATCAGGTTTTATGTGATGATCCTACATACCTCCCATGAGGAAGAGTAGACCAGCGACATATTGCATGAGACCCCTGTCCCAGCAGCAGCCCAGCACTCCGATGATCCAGCCAAAGAGAATGATGGCGACGGCCATTCCCATAAATCCGGCCGTCATCCTGCGTAAATCTGTGGAAACAGACACCCGAAGTGTTAACTCCAACATCACATCAAAAATACGTGTACAGAATTACCTAACATTAGGTAGCAGCCTCCTTTTCCTATAGTCTTATAAGGCAGTTGTACTTTCAAACAAATTGATTTTATTTGATATTATAATTAGGCAAAATGCAAATGACTTAATTTTGCAGCCCTTCACCTGAAAAATCATTCCAAAGTGGCTCCCATCAGGCGTCTCCCTTCTATGACACTCTACTGTTCACTCCTTGTGGTCAAGTGCAATCAATGTCCGGTAGCAAAGATACCTGCACAAAATACAAGGGGGAGGGGGGTGTCTTTGTACCTCTAGATAAAGTGGGGGTGGAACTTTATGTCTTTAGAGAAATTTGGGTCTGGTCTGTCTCGCTAAAGGATGTGGGGCAGGTCTTAGTCAATGTACAGGAAATTGGGGTTAGTGTTTATCACTACAGGAAGTGGGTGTGTGTTTTAGTCTCTGCATAAGTATAAGTCTCTCTACAAGAAGTGGGGACAGGTCTTGTCTCTCTACAGGAAGTGAGGACAGGTCTTGGTCTCTCTACAGGAAGTGGGGACAGGTCTTGGTCTCTCTACAGGAAGTGGGAGTGGGTCTTGGTCTCTACAGGAAGTGGGGGCAGGTCTTGGTCTTTCTACAGGAAGTAGGGGCGGGTCTTGATCTCTCTACAGGAAGTGAGGACAGGTCTTGGTCTCTCTACAGGAAGTGATGACAGGTCTTGGTCTCTCTACAAGAAGTGGAGGCGGATGTTGGTCTCTCTATATGAGGTGGGGACCAGTCTTGGTCTCTCTACAGGAAGTGGAGATGAGTCTTAGTCTCTATTTGAAGTGGGGATGGGTTTTGGTCTCTCTACAGGAAGTGGGGACAGGTCTTGGCCTTTATACAGGAAGTGGGGACAGGTCTTAGTCTCTCTACAGGAAGTGGGGATGGGTCTTTCCCTTTCTACATGAAGTGGGGACAGGTCTTGGTCTCTCTACAGGAAGTGGGGATAGGTCTTGGTCTCTCTCCAGGAAGTAAGGAAAGCCTTGGTCTCTCTACAGGAAGTGGGGACAGTCTTGGTTTCTCTACAGGAAGTGGGGACATGTTTTTGTCAATCTACAGGAAGTAGGGACAGGTCTTGATCTCTCTACAGGAAGTGGGGATAAGTCTTAGTCTTTCTACAGGAAGTGGGGACAGGTCTTGGTCTCTCTACAGGAAGTAGACATGTGTCTTAGGGTCTCTATTTCCCTTCTTGCCTTACTGTTATGCTGCATTCAGGCATAATTGAAAGGCAAGCTTTCATTTCAGGAGGATCCTGTGTTATCTCCTGTATATAGAGGTGTTTTCAGTCATTGTACAGGAGGAGGAGGTGAGCTGTGACATTGTCTATTGTGAATGGGGGATCTTGTGTTATCTACTGTATATAGAGGTGTTATCAGTCATTGTACAGGAGGAGGAGGTGAGCTGTGATATTACCTATTGTGAATGGTGGATCCTGTGTTATCTACAGTATATAGAGGTGTTATCAGTCATTGTACAGGAGGAGGTGAGCTGTGACATCACATATTGTGAATGGGGGATCCTGTGTTATCTACTGTATATAGAGGTGTTATCAGTCATTGTACAGGAGGAGGTGAGCTGTGACATCACCTATTGTGAATGGAGGATCCTGTGTTATCTACTGTATATAGAAGTGTTATCAGTCATTGTACAGGAGGAGAAGGTGAGCTGTGATATCACCTATTGTGAATGGTGGATCCTGTGTTATCTACTGTATATAGAGGTGTTATCAGTCATTGTAGAGGAGGAGGTGAGCTGTGACATCACCTATTGTGAATGATGAATCCTTTGTTTTCAGTTGTGTATAGAGATGTTACCTGTCAGTCTAATCCTTCCTCTGATGATAAGGAGCCCGCTGAAAACTCTTTCTAAAAGGACAGGAAGTATAGTGCTAAAAAATAACCCTTAGTTGCCACTATGGAAAAAAAATACTAATTTTGCTTTTTTAATAAAAATTGTGATATCAAAGAAAATAACTTGCCTACAATTTTTTTTTAACAGTGTAACACAAAAATCCATTGAAAACAATACAGCATTTTATGATTACACATTCCCTTTAAGTGCAATGCTCCTTTAATTGGCCATTGACTGATAATACGCCTCTGTATCCTTGTGCATTGTAGGCTGCTGCTGTGTGCGGCGGGGAAGGGTTAAGCGCAGGTTGACGAGGTATTTTCAAGGCTTTATAAGCACATTATAAATTAATGAATGCATCCCGCGCTCGGCACACTGCAGCCCGGGGTCTGACAACACAACACGCCGCTGTCTACAGTATGGAGAGATGTATGGTCGACATGGGAAGACGCACTCAACCTTCTCACCAGCCGGAGCCTCCGTGCTGCAGAGCATTACTACCATCCTGCAGGATACACAACTGGGGCTGCCGAATACAAGGGATAGAACCGACTGTAAATGGGGTCATTCCCTATGTCACATACCAGCATCATCCCTGTATTATTCATCTCATAATACTCCTCAGGCATTCACAAGATTCTGAAGGAGCTCGGTAGTGTGCTGAAAACTGCTTGAGCAACACAAGAATATAACTACTATAATACTGCCCCTATATACAGGAATATAACTACTATAATACTGCTCCTATATACTAGAATATAACTACTATAATACTGCTCCTATGTACAAGAATATAACTACTATAATACTGCTCCTATATACAAGAATATAACTACTATAATACTGCCCCTATATACAGGAATATAACTACTATAATACTGCTCCTATATACTAGAATATAACTACTATATACTGCTCCTATGTACAAGAATATAACTACTATAATACTGCTCCTATATACAAGAATATAACTACTATAATACTGCCCTATATACAAGAATATAACTGCTATAATACTGCTCCTATGTACAAGAATATAACTACTATACCACTGCCACTATGTATAGGAATATAACTACTATAATACTGCCCCTATATACAAGAATATAACTACTATAATACTACCCCTATATACAAGAATATAACTACTATAATACTGCTCCTATGTACAAGAATATAACTACTATAATACTGCTCCTATGTACAAGAATATAACTACTATAATACTGCCCCTATGTACAAGAATATAACTACTATACCACTGCCCCTATGTATAGGAATATAAATACTATAATACTGCCCCTATATACAAGAATATAACTACTATAATACTGCTCCTATGTACAAGAATATAACTACTATAATACTGCTCCTTTGTATAGGAATATAACTACTATAATACTGCCCCTATGTACAAGAATATAACTACTATACCACTGCCCCTATGTATAGGAATATAAATACTATAATACTGCCCCTATATACAAGAATATAACTACTATAAAACTGCTCCTATATACAAGAATACAACTACTATAATACTGCTCCTATGTACAAGAATATAACTACTATAATACTGCTCCTATGTACAAGAATATAACTACTATACCACTGCCCCTATGTAAAGGAATATAACTACTATAATAATACTGCTCCTATATACAAGAATATAACTACTATAATACTGCTCCTATGTAAAAGAATGTAACTACTATAATACTGCTCCTATGTACAAGAATATAACTACTATAATACTGCTCCTATGTCCAAGAATATAACTACTATAATACTGTCCCTATGTACAAGAATATAACTACTATAATACTGCTCCTATGTACAAGAATATAACTACTATAATAATACTGCCTCTATATACAAGAATATAACTACTATAACACTGCCCCTATGTATAGGAATATAACTACTATAATACTGCTCCTATGTACAAGAATATAACTACTATAATACAGCCCCCTATGTACAAGAATATATAACTACTATAATACTACCCCCTATGTACAAGAATATAACTACTATAATACTGTCCCTATGTATAGGAACATAACTACTATAATATTGCCCCTATGTACAAGAATATAACTACTATAATACTGCCCCTATGTACAAGAATATAACTACTATAATACTGCCCCATATACAAGATATATAACTACTATAATACTGCTCCTATGTACAAGAATATAACTACTATAATACTGCCCTATGTACAAGAATATAACTACTATACCACTGCTCCTATGTACAAGAATATAACTACTATAATACTGCTCCTATGTACAAGAATATAACTACTATAATACTGCCCCCCATATACAAGAATATAACTACTATAATACTGCTCCTATGTACAAGAATATAACTACTATAATACTGCTCCTATGTACAAGATATATAACTACAATAATACAGCCCCTATGTACCAAGAATATAACTACTATAATACAGCCCCCCCATATACAAGAATATAACTGCTATAATACTGCCCCTATATTACAAGAATATAACTACTATAATGCTTCCTCTATGTACAAGAATATAACTACTATAATACTGCTCCTATGTACAAGAATACAACTACTATAATACTGCCCTATGTACAAGAATGTAACTACTATACCACTGCCCCTATGTATAGGAATATAACTACTATAATACTGCCCCTTATATACAAGAATATAACTACTATAATACTACCCCTATATACAAGAATATAACTACTATAATACTGCTCCTATGTACAAGAATATAAGTACTATAATACTGCTCCGATGTACAAGAATATAACTACTATAATACTGCCCCTATGTACAAGAATATAACTACTATACCACTGCCCCTATGTATAGGAATATAAATACTATAATACTGCCCCTATATACAAGAATATAACTACTATAATACTGCTCCTATGTACAAGAATATAACTACTATAATACTGCTCCTATGTACAAGAATATAACTACTATAATACTGCCCCTATGTACAAGAATATAACTACTATACCACTGCCCCTATGTATAGGAATATAACTACTATAATACTTCTCCTATATACAAGAATACAACTACTATAATACTGCTCCTATGTACAAGAATATAACTACTATAATACTGCTCCTATGTACAAGAATATAACTACTATATAACACTGCCCCTATGTAAAGGAATATAACTACTATAATACTGCTCCTATATACAAGAATATAACTACTATAATACTGCTCCTATGTACAAGAATGTAACTACTATAATACTGCTCCTATGTACAAGAATATAACTACTATAATACTGCTCCTATGTCCAAGAATATAATACTACTAAAATACTGTCCCTATGTACAAGAATATAACTACTATAATACTGCTCCTATGTAAAAGAATATAACTACTATAATAATACTGCCTCTATATACAAGAATATAACTACTATAACACTGCCCCTATGTATAGGAATATAACTACTATAATACTGCTCCTATGTACAAGAATATAACTACTATAATACAGCCCCTATGTACAAGAATATAACTACTATATACTGCTCCTATGTACAAGAATATATAACTACTATAATACTGCCCCCCATATACAAGAATATAACTACTATAATACTGCTCCTATGTACAAGAATATAACTACTATATAATACTGCCCCCTATATACAAGAATATAACTACTATAATACTGCTCCTATGTACAAGAATATAACTACTATAATACTGCTCCTATGTACAAGAATATAACTACAATAATACAGCCCCTATGTACCAAGAATATAACTACTATAATACTGCTCCTATATACAAGAATATAACTACTATAATACTGCTTCTGTGTACAAGAATATAACTATTATAATACTGCTCCTATGTACAAGAATATAACTACTATAATACTGCCCCTATGTACAAGAATATAACTACTATAATACAGCCCCCCCCATATACAAGAATATAATTGCTATAATACTGCCCCTATATACAAGAATATAACTACTATAATGCTTCCTCTATGTACAAGAATATAACTACTATAATACTGCCCCTATGTACAAGAATACAACTACTATAATACTGCCCCTATGTACAAGAATATAACTACTATAATACTGCCCCTATGTACAAGAATATAACTACTATAATACTGCCCCTATATACAAGAATATAACTACTATAATGCTTCCTCTATGTACAAGAATATAACTACTATAATACTGCCCCTATGTACAAGAATACAACTACTATAATACTGCCCTATGTACAAGAATATAACTACTATATAATACTGCCCCTATGTACAAGATTATAACTACTATAATACTGCCCCTATATACAAGAATATAACTACTATAATACTGCTCCTATGTACAAGAATATAAATACTATAATACTGCCCCTATGTACAAGAATATAACTACTATAATACTGCTTCCTATGTACAAGAATATAACTACTATAATACTGCTCCTATATACAAGAATATAACTACTATAATACTGCCCCTATAGACAAGAATATAACTACTATAATACTGCTCCTATATACAAGAATATAACTACTATAATACTGCTCCTATATACAAGAATATAACTACTATAATACTGCATCTATGTACAACAATATAACTACTATAATACTGCTCAGTTAATCAGTCAGAATCTAACCTCTACAAAATGGGCAAGACCCATTTAACCATTCTAAAGATGTCAGGGAGAAGATCCTAGACCTGCACAAGGCTGGAATGGGCTACAATATTACAAGTAAGACGCTGGGTGAGAAGGAGACAACTGTTGGTGCCATGGCTGTATGTTTTGGGTCATTGTTGTGCCAGCCATTTTTAATGTACTGGCAGAGGGAAGGAGGTTGCCACTCAGAATTTTACGGTACATGGCTCCGTCCATAGTCCCATTGATGCAGTGACGTCCTGTGCCCGTAGAAGAGAACCACTACCCCCCACAAAATATAATGTGCCCACTGCCATGCTTGACTGTGGGGATGGTGTTCTTTGGGTCTTCGGCAGCTTTTCTCTTCATCCAAACACGGCGAGTTGAGTTAATGCCAAAGAGCTCAATTTTTGTCTCATCTGACAACAACACCTGCCAACTGATCTGGCAATAGCAATCAGAGAAAGTTGGAGCCAGATTGATGATGAGTGCTGTTTGTCACTCATCAAGTCCATGCCTCAGAGACTGCAAGCTGTTATGAAATCCAGAGGTGGTGCAACAAAATACTAGTGATGTATTGGAGTGTTGTTTTGTTTGTTTGTCATGATTCCATAATTTTTCCCCCTGCTTGGTCTACAAAAGTAACCGTTACTGGGTAGCATATTTTTTTTTCAAGATTTCTTTTAAGGTACCGTCACATGTAGCAATATCGCCGCCATATGGCTGGCAATTTGACGTGAGCACGTTCCAGGCACTTTTTTGCACATTGCCGTCGCCCTGTCACACATAGAGATCTCGCGTGCGATGTTCGGCGATCCTGTGTTCCGGAAATCGCCTGGTGGAGACCGGAAGCAATTTGACATTCCCACGTCGGCACCAAATTGCCGTGTCACACGCCACCACCGCATCAGCGATGTGGGCGTAGAGTGTGAGCGCAGCGAGGAGACAGGCGTGCCAGAGTGTTGTACACCGCGCCCCTACCACTCCGATTGGCCAACACAACTGCGTCGCCATTGGTCAGCCTTGTCAGGAAGTCTGCCCACTACATGACGCATGTGTCCTTTCAACTATATCGCGAGTCAAATATGGCGCCTTAGCCATGGCCAGCCAATGGGAACGCAGGAGGAACCACCAATCGCGGCAGACAGGGCACGCCAAACAGAACGCTCAGGCACGCCTCTGGAATTGCTTACATATGGTCCGAGCCCACTTTCTACATCGCTATCGCCCAGTCACACGCCAAGATGCGCAGAAATCGCCTGGTGGAAAACGCCTGATTCCCAGTAGAGCACGGCGATCAGGCGACGCACGACCGGCGATTTCTCGCCGTAAAATCTCCCTGTCTCACTCCACTACGCACAGGCGATGTGGTTTCCACATCACCGAAATACACAAATTTACGGCGATATGGAAGCCATATTGCCGCGTGTGACGGTACCTTTAGTGTTTCTTCAAGTTGCCATTTGAAATGACTTTAGTTTTGGGCCATGTCTGTAATCTGCTTTTTTTCTACAAAGTTAAACAACTGAATGAACATCCTCCGAGCCCGGTGATTATATAATTTTTGCCAGGGGTTGTATAATACTGCCCCCTATATATATATCTTTTACTATTTTCCTTTCCTGTTACAATATGATTCATTCTGAGATGTTTCCAGAATCCTCATCCAAATCTCATACCGTTTTTGCGGTCGCCCCTCATCTGGTATGTTCCTCTTCATATTAATAGTGACGAGACCTTAACTTTTCCTGACACATATTTACATATTTATAATGGAGCTGGATGGGGTTGGATGCGGTGGTGCAGCGCGGCGGAGTCTGGATCCTCCGCGATGAAGGACATCCGCTCCCCTTTGATAGGAGCTGGACAAATCCATCTGTGTCCGCACATTCCCGCCAGTAAATATCCCCAGTAAATCTACGTCCTTGAGTCACCCTCTCCTGTCATATTAGTACAATGGGGAAGGCGATATTGATGCTTCACCCCCCAATAGTCCAGATGTTATAGGTCTGCCTGAGTCCTGAGGACTATTTGCTTTTATGCGACATCCCATTATGCAGGGCACTCAGGCGCATTGTACTGTGAGATTGATTTATTTTACACCTCCAACCATTGTACACGACCTGCAGCAAATACAAAATCTCCCACAATGCCTTTTACTAAGCTCCAAATTCCTGGCATATACATAGAATGAAATAATAATAATATTAATAAATAAAGTTCTGTATGTCTGTAGCCACCACTAGGGGGAGCTCATGAGACCCTCAGAAAAGAGACACTAAAAAAAAGAAAAAATTGCATTTTGTGCAATTTGAAAGGAATTTACATTTTTGCAATTTTTCTTTATTATTTTTTAGTAATTTTATAGGAACGAAACAATCTGATTATTTATTTACCTCTAAAATACAGAGACATAGAACTACACTGCTATGTACAGATGTATCTCTATGTACCTGTATATTCTGCTTCTGGGTTCCTTGCCTGCCTGCGCTTACAATCTCCAGGTGAAGATTACCAAAATCTTCTATTTCTCTCAGTTTGGCCTGGGTTTCTTAGCTAGAGCTGCTACCTGGAAACTTGGAGTTTATGAGTTTGAGTCCTAGGGGGACTGGGCTTATTTATTTAATTTAATTTAAGTTTGAAGATATGCCACCCCCCAAAAAGAAGGAGCAACAGAGTCACTGAGGAGAGGTGAGATGAAGTCGGGACAGTGGGACGGAGCCCTCAGATTGGGACAGTGCCTCAGAATCCAGGACGGTCGGGAGCCATGGTTGTTGGCTGACTTTGTCTGTCTGCTTCTGTATGTGTTACTCTTCCCCTCCAGGGTGGTGTCACAGATAATTACTCTTCCTGCGTGAGACTCGGTTGCACATTTTGTTCTCGCCTCATCCATGGCGGCCTATGTCTGTTACTGGTGGAGGCCGGAGAGGAGCGGCCGGCTGTGAACAAAACATTCAGAGGAGCAATGTCAACGCCAGCCTGTGGGCAGTCAGCGGACAGATGGACATTTTCCGCTCAGTGCGTCTCGTTGTGAACAGTAAAGGGATTTCTACACTCTGGAGAAACTGGATGATAGAAGCTGCAATGGCCGATGTGTCTGGCATCACCGGCTCCTAGGGCCGGAAGGGTCTGTAGGACAATTAATTCCTCATCACCCTATCTCTCTATGTATCTCATACGGCCCTGTGTCTTCATTCCTATCATTGCATTATATGACTGCAAGACACAGACATCATCATCCCGTGTAGTTCGGGCACTGACTCCTCCATAATGTCTTCTTTTCTCTTTCTGTCAGTGTTTTTCTCTCTTTCCTTCTTTATTACTTTCTCACTATCCGCTTTTATCCTACCCTCCTCCTTCCTTTCTTTGCTTCATTCCCTGTCTATATAATCTCTTTGTTTTCTATTTTTCTTTTTTTGTTCTTTTTCACTGTCAGCTTTTCTCCTTCCTTCCCTTCATCCCTTCTCAGTCTATTATTTCTTTCGTTTCTCTTCTCTACTCCCTGTTTCTTTCTTTTTCCTATCATCTGTCTTTCTTTTCTTTATGCCAGTGACATGCCCCCAGGTCCGTGGGATACTCGGAACCGGGCAACAGTACTGCTGGGGAGTCACGATTGTCAAGACCCGGCTCCGTGACGCTGGCGGTGTCAATAAAAGTTCGGGGAATAAGGTTTTGGGGATTATTGTTGTGACGCCACCTTCGGTACTCGGCCACGGATGGCCGACGCTGCAATCCAGACCTCCGGTGCAGATGATGAGGCAGCTGGCTGTTGTCGCTCCCCATAGGTGGAGCAGTACCCCGGGGCAGGTGTAACAGTCAATGTGCAGATGGTGGTGAAGTTGCAGTGCAGGGCAGGGGACGCCCAAATAATTCAAGGACACAGCTCATGCAGGTCCACACTTTTCCTCACGATTCTTTGGTGGTAACGTCCAGCCGTGTGCTGTGTCCTCCGAGCCAGGGGTCCAGCCACTCCCTTGTAGATTGAAAACACTTAGCTGGTACACTGTTTAGTGTACCTTTACCGGGTCGTCTCTCCTGTGCTGGCTCTCTCCCTCCTGCCCTGCACCTCACGTTCAGTGTCCTGCGCCAGTGGCCACGGACCCTACCAGGTGACGCACTCTTTGTCCCCTTTTGCCCTATCTGGCCACCTTTGCACGAATGACGTGGATTTGGCGGCTGCTACTGGAGATGCAGCAGCCTCTGGCTGGCTAGCTGAAGCCTCAAGTCTCTTCTACGAGTCTGGGCCCAGTGACCCTCTGCGACACTGGTCCCTCCACTTGTCTGCGACCAGCAATGAATGCGAGCCCCACGGGTGGATTTCTCACTTTCTGTGCCTCTGGGACCCCTTCCTTCTCTGGAGCTTGTGTCTGGTTCCCGCTGTCTCTCTCTCCCTGGGACGAGCCCCTCCGGCTCCAGTCCCCTGGTTCTCGTCCTTCTCAGCTCCTTCACTGGAGCTCCACTCTCCTCCTTTCTTCCACTTCTCTCTCTCTCTACTCCTCAGAAGTTCTCTTCCTGGTGTTCCCTCCTCTAACTCCTACTGTCACTCCCTCTAGTGGCTCCCCTTTCTACAGTTCCATCCACCACCCTATCTTAGCCCCATCTCCAGCCAGGGATGGGGGTTTAATCAATTTCCCCACCTTTCTTGTTCTGGAGTGACTAATGGTGCATGCGGTATTAGTGGGTCCCTTCCTTACCTGGGGCTTGGGGTACCACACCTCTGGCTAAGGTGCCATATCAGCTTTTTACCTTCTTCCTTTCTTTTCTTAATCCTTCGCTAAATTACATATTTCTGTTCCTTTTCATTCTTTTGTTTTTTTTTCCTTTCTTTCTCTTTATTACTTTCTTTTGTTCTTTTTTCTTTCTGTCAGCTTTCCTCCTTCCTTTCTTTCATTCTTCCCCTGTCTATATTATTTCTTTCATTCAATTTCTTTCTCTACTGTCCTTTTTTAGTGTCGTCTCTTCATTTCTTTCTTTTTTTTTAAATTTTTCTTTCTGTCTCTCTGTTTCTCTTTTCGTTTTTCTTCATCTCTTTATTTTTCTTTCTTTTGCTCTTTTTCTTGATTTTTTTACCTTCTCTGTATCTCTCTTTTTATCTTAGTTTCTTTCTCTTGCTTTCATTTTGTTTCTTTCTCTCTCTTTTGCGTTTTTTTTTCTCTCTTTCTCCTACTTTCTTGTTCTCGTTCTATCTTACTCTTTCTTTCTCTCTTTTGATTTATTTTTCTCTTTCTTTCTCTCTTTTTCTGTTTCTTTCTCTCTTTCTTGCTCTCTCTTTGTTTCTCTGTTTCTTTCTCCTACTTTTTTTTCTCTCTTGTTCTTTCTTTTTCTGTTTCTTTCTCCTACTTTTTTTCTCTTTCTTCCTCTCTTTCTTTCTGCTTTTTTCTTACTCCTACTTTTTTTGTTCCTATCTTTTTCTTGCTTTCTTTCTTCTACTTTTTTGTTCTCCCTTCTCTCTATCATCTACCTCTCTTCTCTCATCTATCTCATATCTACCTCTTTATGTCTTTTTGTATCTTTCATATATGTGACCTCCATTGTGCTCTCCTCTCAGCGGCCTTGTCCGTTTTTGCCTCCGTACAGTCTGTCCATCCTCTCCGGTCCTTTCCGCCAGTGTTTAGTATGCCACTTCTGGATTTCTGGCCCGTTGCGCCCCCATTACATAAAGTGCTTTTTAATAGGAGGAATAAGGTATAAAGAGATATTAAATACTGTCGGGAGCCCTCCCCGCTCGGCTACACCGGCTCCATTTTGAAGGTTTGTCTCGTATTAACATTTAAATTGAAGACGTCTTTTCCAGCGGCCTGAGCCGGAGAAGGGAAGAAAGAGATAGGAAGAGACAGGGCATCTGCATTTAAATAGAAACTAGTTAAAAGGAGAAGAAAAAGCCGCCTCGCAGGGAGAAGCTTTATATTAACTCCTTGAACCGGAGCTCCGAGGTACCAGGGATTAGTTAGAGTCTTTGTGTTTTGGATTATGGAGGAGTTTAAAGGGATATTTTTTCTTTTTATAGAAATAGCGCCACCCTCGTACATAGGACTAGTTTGGCATTGCAATTTAGCCCACTGGACAGCCATCCCTGCTATGGCGATCCGGCTCGATTATGCCAGCCAAGGACAATTTCTGGTTTAAATGGGGTTTTTAACGCCTTTACGACCTAGTAATTTTTCTTTTTGACTAATTACATTTTTCCTCTCCTTCTTCCAAGAGCAAAAACCTTTTATTTTATTTTACATATTATTTTTTGTTTTTTTTTGTATGGGAAAAGTTGTCATCTTTAATGATACCATTCATTTTACCTTATAATGTAATATACTGCTATGTGTCACAAAGGGTCTGAGGAGCCAGCAATAGACTAAAGACTATTGGACCAATGGAAGTAGAGTGGACTTTTTGCAGCCCAGAGTGCTGATTACATCAATATTATTTTTGTGTTTTATTGGAGATTTGCTGGCTTGTCAGTTTACGTTACACAATTTTAAAGGGGGAAGGGGATGTACCAGAGTGTCACTTCCATCCTAGTTTCATAGGGGAAAGGGATGTACCAGAGTGTCACTTCCAGTCTGGTTTCATAAGGGGAAGGGGATGTATCCGAGTGTCACTTCCAGCCTGGTTTCATAGGGGGAAGGGGATGTATCAGAGTGTCACTTCCAGCCTGGTTTCATAGGGGGAAGGGGATGTACCAGAGTGTCACTTCCAGCCTGATTTCATAGGGGGCAGGGGATGTACCAAAGTGTCACTTCCAGTCTGGTTGAGAGTACTTATCTTTGCCTAACTAAGGGCGTTTTTCCAAGAAAACGGCAAGAAAGACACAGGTTTGGGGGAGGTTTGTGTATGTTGTGAATTGGGAGAGAGAGGATCAGTGCTGAGGCCAGATCCTGAGGCTTATGGATGGACCACAGAGCTTGGAGATAGATACACGTGCTACAGACATTGTATCTATCATCTGGATTTAAGGAACTATCCTAAGGAGTATTGTAGAGCTGGATACACATGCTACGGTCGTGATTTCTACTGTATGGATTTAATCAGATGCTTCCTTTTTTTCTCCCTCTTTTTACTGTGTGCTTTTAACCATTCAGATATTACCCCCTGCTCCTCTGTCTTTTTACTGTGTGCTCTGAACCAATCGGATGGTTCCTCTGCCTGGTTCACTTCCAGCCTGGTTTCATAGACCATAAGGCAATCAGGTTTATATTACCATTAAATGTCCTGCATCTGGATGAGGGTTGTGAGTCTTTTGTTCCTTCCTGCTGGGGACCTCCTGGATACTCACTTTTGCAAACTGGCTGGAGACTTCAGTAAACTTATTACACTTTGAATTAGATGTACCTGATGGTTAAGGGGGTTGGGTGTGCTTATCTTTGCCCAACCAGGGGGCTTATTACAAGAAAAGGGCAGAAGACACTTGTTTGTGGGAGGTTAGTGTGTATTGTGTATTGGGAGGAAGAGAATCTGTGCTGAGGCCAGATCCTGAAGCTTATGGATGGACTATAGTGTTTGGAGCTGCTATAGTTGTGATATCTATCATCTGGATTTAAGGAACTATCCTAAGGACTAGTTTGGAGCTGGAAACACATGCTACAGTCATGATATGTACCATCTGAACTTGAGGAACTATCCTAAGGTCTATTGTAGAGCTGGATACATGTGCTACGGTCATGATATCTACCGTCTGGATTTGATACTATCTTACGGAATATTGTGGAGCTGGATACATGTGCTACGGTCATGATATCTACCGTCTGGAATTGAGGAACTACTTCATGGACTATTGTAGAGCTGGACACACGTGCTACGGTCATGATATCTACCGTTTGGGTTTAAGCTACTATCCTAAGGACTGTAGAGTTTTTTGCTGAATACACATGCTACGGTTGGGATTTCTACCGTCTGTATTTAAGGAACTATCCTAAGGACTATTGTGCAGCTGGATACACATGTTAAAGTCATGAAATGCATCATGAGAAGCACAGGCTGTTACTACAGACTTTATCAGCGAGAGATACAAAAGCTTTTGGCCTTCCTAATGATAGGACGGTGGATATCGCCCCGTATGGGTGCATTGCATTGTGGCCATTTACGTGTCGCTCGTTACCTGCCTAGTTGATTATTATAACCCACAACTTCAGATCTTCACAAAGGGATTAAAGTTTAATCCCAGAAAAAAAAAAAAACTTTCCAATTCCCACCACTGGAGGGAGTTTAGGAGCTTACTGCATACATATTTATCATTGAGTTCTATGTATATATAGTATGCAAGGAGCTTCCTCTAGTGGTGGCTGCAGATTGCCACAATGCTGTGTTTTATGATTTGTTGCTCTGTATCAGATTAATGGAATTCTGAGTGCTATAGAAAATATTATTTAGACCAAAAATCTAGATATGAACGATCATATACCCACTTGATGAATTGTTTGACCAGATTTAAGCTTGATAAAGATCCAGCAGGATCGAAACGTTGCTATATGGGTGCAGATTAAAGGACATTGGAAGCATACACCAAAATGTGAGGCGCTGTCCTTTCTCTATTATTTGATGTGTAATGCTATCCAGGAAGGACTCCTTGGACATGACGTGCGCCCCATCTCTAGGGTAAATATGACAACCCTGCTTGTCTACGTGGTGCTGTGATCCAATTTTGGTTTCAGATTTAAGCAGGGACTCCTGCTGTCACGGTCTCCACACTGTCCTTGTCTGCTGTTTTAGGGTGCGTGCACGCGATCAGTATATGCAGCATTTTGGATGCAGCGTCTTGCCGCTGCATCCAAAACGCTGCATAGTACAGTACTAGCATAGTGGATGGGATTTCAAGAAACCCCATCCTCACTATGCGTAACCCGCCCGCAGTGTCTTTGGAGCTGCGGTGTGGGTTGCCGGGAGTCTGCTCCTCCGCAGCATGTTTATTTCATGCTGCGGAGTCGGAAGCGGCTCCCATCGGGCGACTGTAGGGAGAAGCCGCCCTGCACCCGCCGCAAATGGTGAGTACAGGGTGGCTGCGGTCTCCCTGCGGCCAACCGCGGCTTCACTCAGGTCCGGAGGAGCTGCGTCCAACACGCAGCTCCTTCGGACCGTGTGCACGCACCCTTACTTTTGTGTGGAAGCTGTCAGTCTATTTTGGTTGTGCTGCGTCTGTGCTACAAACATATGTGTTCACTTCCCTTGATAAGTCCTCTACTTAAGCATACTAGCTCCTCCATCCAGTGTCAATTGTACACTTGCTGCTGCCTATGTAAGACTGACCCTCTGTGCTCTGTGCCTGACCCAGCCTGACTTTATTCCCTTACCTGGACTTTGACCATTTGCCTGTGACCTGACTACTCTTTAACCTGCTCCCTGTAAATTGTCTTGTCTTTCTGGTTTTCCTGTCCCCGGCTTGTGAATTGGATTTCGTCTCTGACTACCCCTTGTTGTACTGCGCCATTTCCTGGACCTGACCTCAGATCGTTTCACCTCCCTTTACTTATCCAGTAAGTAGTATTATATTTATTATAACTACTATCTGTAATTGTAGTGTTTCTCTTCACTCCTGGGACTACTTATTACCTCACTGACTCGCGTCACACCTGCATTGTTATAGGGCCCAGTTGGTTGGGAGATCTGACAACAGGATATAAAATTGGGGTGGGGGATGGGAAGTTTAGGGGTAAATCCTCAAGGGATTTTTATTGAAGGAGTTCTTTATTCTAATAATGTATCAAGGCAGCTTGAAGACAAACTCTAATTTCTTCAGTACAATTAATTTTTTGCTAATATTTCCCCTTTAAAAAAAAAAGAATTATTCTATATTTTGATTTAGTGGTGTCCCTTATTTCAGGGTGTTTAGAGAGTGACTACGAACCCTATCCCGCCCCCTGGAGGACCCCCTGTCCAGGCATTACATAGAAGCCTATTGATTTCAGCATGTAATACTTTGTTTCTCCAGTAGTGGCGCTGCAGGGAAAGTGACTTCATTATCCGAGGTTGTGTAAACCCCGCTATCGCAGCCTTTGGACTCCAGGAAAGCTCCAGGTAGAGAGTCATTGTAGCGGCTATAAATGGTTGATTTAATTGTGCTTATTTCTTTCACCCCACGGCTTTCATCAAGTCCCTTTTTTGACACTTGTCGTTTGTCACTTCACAAGGAAATTATTAGGACATTTCTTCGAGTGTGAAAGTTACAGCCTTTATCTTATCTTCAAAGAATAGGAGTTTCACGTCTGGCGTGACACCCTGGATCTGCCCTGGTGACGCGGGTGTGATGTGAATGGCGGCTCGTCAATGTCCTGTCCCCGTTATATATAATGGTGACAATACGAAGTCAACCTTTCTGAAAAATCCCCTTACACGTATTCGTTAATTCATTTCTATCCCTTATTCTGGGATACGACATATAAAGGATATCAAACTTACAGGATATGTGATTAAGGTATGATCCGTGGGGTCTAACTGCTGGGACCCCCATCAGTCAGAGATTCTGTGTCCTCCATGGTAATGTGTAACGCTCCATTCACTTTCTGTCGCACCGGTCACTGTCTGCATACACACTACCCCTCCGATCACACTGGGTTTTAGGACCAGGTTCCCCAGTCAGTGGATTTGCTTATCTCTGCTCCTCCCCTCCTTTTTACTGTGCGATCTTAACCAATCAGATGCTTTCCTCTGCTCCTCCCTTTTTTACTGTGTTCTCTTAATCAATCAGATGCTTCCTGTCCTCTGTTTTGCCCTATTTTATTTGCTTTGAACCAATCAGATACTTCCTCTGCTCATTCCTGTTTTTACTCTGTGCTCCTAACCAATCATATGCGTCCTTTCCTGTTTCTCCCTATTCTGTATGCTCTGAACCAATCAGATTCTTCTGCTCCTACCTCTTATTATTGTGTGCTCTGAAACAATCATGTGCTTCCCTCTGCTCCTCCCTTTTTTTTACTGTGTGCTCTTAAACAATCAGAGGCTTTCCTTTCCTCTGTTTCTCCCTATTCTATATGCACTGAACCAATCAGATGCTTCCTCTGCTGCTTCTTTTTTTAGTGTGTTCTGAACCAATCAGATGCTTCCTGTGCTCCTCCCTCTTTTTACTGTATGCTATGAACCAATCAAATGCTCCCTCTGCTCCTCCCTTTTTTTACTGTATGCTCTGAACCAATCAGATGATTCCTCTGCTCCTCCCTTTTTTACTGTATGCTCTGAACCAATCAGATGATTCCTCTGCTCCTCCCTTTTTTACTGTATGCTCTGAACCAATCAGATGCTTCCTATGCTCCTCCCTCTGTTTTATTGTATGTTCTGAACCAATCAAATGCTCCCTCTGCTCCGCTCTCTTTTTACTGTGTGCTTTTAACCAATCAGATGCTTCCTCTGCTCATCCCTTTTTTTAGCATGTGATGCTTCTGTCAATCTGTTTCTCCCTATTATATGTGCTGTAAACTAATCCGATGCTTTCTTCTTATCATCCATCTTTTTACTGTGTGCTTTTAACCAATCAGATATTTCCCTCTACTCCTCTCTCTTTTTACTGTATGCTCTGAACCAATCAGATGATTCCTCTGCTCCTCCCTTTTTTACTGTATGCTCTGAACCAATCAGATGCTTCCTATGCTCCTCCCTCTGTTTTATTGTATGTTCTGAACCAATCAAATGCTCCCTCTGCTCCGCTCTCTTTTTACTGTGTGCTTTTAACCAATCAGATGCTTCCTCTGCTCATCCCTTTTTTTAGCATGTGATGCTTCTGTCAATCTGTTTCTCCCTATTATATGTGCTGTAAACTAATCCGATGCTTTCTTCTTATCATCCATCTTTTTACTGTGTGCTTTTAACCAATCAGATATTTCCCTCTGCTCCTCTCTCTTTTTACTGTATGCTCTGAACCAATCAGATGATTCCTCTGCTCCTCCCTTTTTTACTGTATGCTCTGAACCAATCAGATGATTCCTCTGCTCCTCCCTTTTTTACTGTATGCTCTGAACCAATCAGATGCTTCCTATGCTCCTCCCCCTGTTTTATTGTATGTTCTGAACCAATCAAATGCTCCCTCTGCTCCTCTCTCTTTTTACTGTGTGCTTTTAACCAATCAGATGCTTCCTCTGCTCATCCCTCTTTTTAGCATGTGCTCTGAACCAATCAGATGCTTCTGTCAATCTGTTTCTCCCTATTATATGTGCTGTAAACTAATCCGATGCTTTCTTCTTATCATCCATCTTTTTTGCTGTGTGCTTTTAACCAATCAGATATTTCCCTCTGCTCCTCTCTCTTTTTACTGTACGCTCTGAACCAATCAGATGCTTCCTCTGCTCCTCCCTCTTTTTACTGTGTTCCCTCAGTTTCTCCCTGTTCTGTGTGTTCTGAACCAATCAAATGCTTCTGTCTACTCCCCTCTCTCTTTATTTTGTTCTCTTAACCAATCAGATGTTTCCTTCCCTCTTGTTCAGAGCACACCGGATAGGGAGAAACAATCAACTGCTTCCTTTTGCTCCTCCTTCTTTTTACTGTGTGCTCTTAACCAATCAGATACTTCCTTCCCTCTGTTCCCCCCTATTCTGTGTGCTCTGAGCCAATCAGCTGCTTTCTAAAGAACAGAAAGTCAGAGTCTAAAGTAACCCAGCGTGAACATTGCATCATCGCTATTTTTTTTAATCCAGCTTGGGATGTAGAAAAAAAATATTTCCATATTTAAAAACTAAATTAATAAAAACCCTGATATAAAGAATATCTCATTTTCTTATGATCCTGTGCCTTAAAATGAATTTATACTTAAGTGTAAATGTAATTTCATTGAAACAAATACACAGTACTGCACTGGTTGTTAATGATGGGTCACACAGCAGCTAAGATAATGCTTTCTTGTTCCATATGACTTGTTTTCTCACATTTTTCTGTACTCTTTTGAAAGATGCATTTTATGGCTGTGTGGGCATGGCCAGCAGCTGAACGGGAGCAGTGCTATGTGACAGCTGAGAAAGGGCAAGATCCGAGATTGTGAGCTGTGTGGGGAGACAGCAGAGAAGGGGTTAACAGAGATCCTGACTGAGCTGTGCGGAGCCAGATGACAGATCAGAAGCTTGTGTCAAGGAAAGAGGAGTTTGCACTGATCCTAACATTGCTTAGCAACTGTGCTGTATGCTGAGATAATCTGATACATTGTTTCCTCACCAGCTGCAGCCAGCAGTGTAGGCCAAGCCCCCACCCTTATATGGTTACATGCCCGTATTCAGTTTAAAGACGGATCTGACTGATAATGAACATATATCTGCTTCAGGCACAGTGTAGTGGGGACATCTTGTGGAAGGTTTATGATTGGTTTCCTTCCAGATTTCATTAATAAAGTATATTTGAAAGTTTATTATAATCACTTGCTCTACATTATTAGTAAGTAAAAATTTAAATGGCGGTTTCACTTTAAAGATATTCTTCATTGATTAATTGCGCACCAAACATGTTATTTCTGGGACCTTCAGGGTGTAGAGTTGAAGTTCCCCACAGCGGCCACCACAGGTGACTTGGGGTATTACACATTCCTTATTAAAATCAATGTAGGCGCTCCGAGTCCATCCACAATCAGTTAAGAAGTTTCACAAAGAGAACACACAGTCCTTTCCAAAAACCTGACTCCAAAGTTAGAGGTCAGACAACAGGAGAAATGCCAGAATCTAGGAGGCAGGAGCCTTTTTCCGTTGGCATGGTAGAGATTCGGCTAACGGGGGGCATACAGCACTAAAATGAAGAGCGCGCAGCTTGATTCTATTTAGCGATAAACAGACACGCTGTGTTAATTAAGAGAATTGCGTTTTGCCAGCAAAAAATAGCCCAGCAGGGCGTCTGTCCCGCTGATCAAAGACCAAACTTCTTGATGGAATCTTAAAATGCATTAGGCATGAAATTGCATTTTTGTGAAAAGGGGGAACGAGGGCTATAGTGAGAGCGCGTGGAGAGGAAAGATAGGGGACGGACGGAGGAGGTGGGAGCAGACAAGGATGGACGACTGCAGATAGAGAGAGACGAGCGCTGAAGGAGAAAAGGGCGAGGCGGAAAAGAAGAACAGAAAGTTCGCTCCGGTATGGAAATTGGCGGCAAAGACTAATATGGTTGATCGGAAACTGTAAGAAAAAAGAATACTAGCACTAAAAGGGTCTAGAATATGACTGCATGAAAGCAATGGCTGCAGAAAAGATGGTACAGGAGTAAATCTCCGGCTTCCCTTTGCGTTCGGTTGCCACTAGAGGGAGCTCACTTTATCCAGTCAGCTCCACCTAATGGTGACTGCTGCAACCTATTGTGTTGACTACTTTGCAGTCCATGAGTGCTGCTGTGATTAAATCTGACTTTTTTTATCTTTAGTCTGCTGTTTTGCAGCTTTGCAGTGGAGGGGCGAGTCATAGCATTTAGGTGGAGGTGGAGGGTGTGTCTTGTATTCAGATCTCCCTCCCCCAGCCTTGAATTAGCTCCACTTCCCTCCTCTAGGGGGTCGCAGATAGAGTTCATTTTTCTTGGACCCCATGCTGTGAAGTCGTGCTGTGCTGTGTTTTTGCTACCGTTGACTTCCATTGAAGACTTAGGGTTTTCCGGTCTGTACAACCCCTTTAATTTAGGCAAGGTTTATTCGAATTCAAAATAGTTGTCATGGGATGGTATAACGGATAGTAAATCAAGAGGCAAGATGGTAAGGTGGACAAGGGCATTGAGGGGAGCTAGTCTGACTTGGACTTGGGGTTCTCTGATTAGCTCTGTTCCCGAAGGTACAAGAAGGGGCTCTTAGCCTAGGGATGATCAGGAGTGAAGGGATAGGTTGGCGGCCTGAACCTCCTCACCTTCAGAGGTACCTTCGGAACAGGGCTAGTCAGGGACCCCAAGTCCAAGGTCAGACTAGCTCCCCTGAACGCTCTTGTCCACCTTACCATCTTGCCTCTTGATTTCCTATCCGTTATACCACCCGTGACAACTATTTTGAATTACAACAAACTTTGCCTAAATTAAAGGAGTTGTCCAGTCTAAAATGATAATTCTGCATTCACTCTGTTTGTCTGCAGACTTATCAATCCTCCCAGCACCTGCGCTGTGCACTGTGAGGATTCGCTGTTTTGTAAGCCAGGAATGGGCCGCAATTATGTGCTGACTAGTGGGTGCGGCCTTCGCTCTATACACTTGTATTGTAAATATGTTTCTATAGGTGCTATTGACATGAAATTCTCACTGGATGTCGGTAACAACCCATCCACAAAGAAATCAAACCATTAATGTCCATAGATTTAGTAATGTGTAATATTATGGAATTATGGAATGAGACAGGGAAAAGTATTGAACGCATAAAGAAAGAAAGGTGCAAAAAGTCAAGGAAAGTGTCACACCGGGAAAAATGACTCACAGCACGAGGAGCAACACAGAAGTACAACAGGATGGTTTTGGGAGAGGAAG